>CAJQZJ010034231.1:1411439-1434506 GCA_907164525.1 Lophiomys imhausi
AGTGAGGGGCTGGGGTGTGGCTCAGTGGTAGAGCACCTGCCTAGAATTCCCCAGTGAGGGGCTGGGGTGTGACTCAGTGGTAGAGCACCTGCCTAGAATCCCCCAGTGAGGGGCTGGAGTGTGGCTCAGTGGTAGAGTACCTGCCTAGAATCCCCCAGTGAAGGGCTGGGGGTGTGGCTCAGTGGTAGAGCACCTGCCTAGAATCCCCCAGTGAGGGGCTGGGGTGTGACTCAGTGGTAGAGCACCTGCCTAGAATTCCCCAGTGAGGGGCTGGGGTTTGGCTCAGTGGTAGAGCACCTGCCTAGAATCCCCCTGTGAGGGACTGAGAGTATGGCTCAGTGGTAGAGGACCTGCCTAGAATCCCCCTGTGAGGGACTGACTGGGAGTGTGGCTCAGTGGCAGAGTTCTTGTCTGGAATTGCCCCAGTAATGGATGGTGTCACAGTTCTGCACTAGAGCACTGGTTCAGCATATCCAAGGCCTTGTACCCAGTATCTCCTAGATAAGAAACAACAAGACTATAGGAGAAAGCAGCTGTCAGAGCATAGCCTAGCCTCAGCGTTCTGTATGTGGAGACAGGGTCCCCAGGGTCTTCAGGATGAAGCAAACAACTCACAGCTCACCCCACAAGCTTCTGATCATCATCATCCCTAGAGAACTGTCCTCTATCAGATGCCATTGATTCCTTCTCTCTTACAGCTCCTGTCGGTGAAAACCATTGCTTCAGGGCCAGCTATAAGGTTAGCCCCTCTCTTCATCATCCCTCCAGACAATGGTCCCTCTCCTGCCAGGCCCTGGGTATCTCCCCATTCCCCTGCTCTCAGCTGGGCAACTATGATAACCATAATGCTGACCCCCAGACCCTCTTCTCTTCATTTCTGTTTTGAGAAACTGTTTCTGAGCCCTATCCTGGTGCCTGATGCCAACCTCTCATCTTCTGAGGCCACCACTGAATATCTAACACCCTATGGGGGTGGGGAGGCTCTACCCACCTGTACCTTGGTTATCAACCCATAGTCAATAGGACCTATATGTGGTACTTCACTCTGTTCCCACCATATGACCATTTACTGCTCCCTCTGATGGTTTCTCTGCCCCAGTGCCTTTTTCTTGCTGTTCTGGCATCCTGGCATGCTTAGAGCTCCACGTGGCCTCACCTCCCATTCTAAGGTCTGTGTTCCTTCATTACTTAATCTACAGGGACCTACTATCACTATGTTTCCTCTCCAAATTCACATCCATCTCAAACCTCATGGGGAAAAGACATTTCTCCAACAAAAAGAACATGTCGAGGGATGGGATTAAACAAGATCATAGATGATTCAAATGAAACCCCCCCCCCAAATACAATGAGAATGTATTTGCAAAACCCAGATATTGAGACATAGGCAAGACCACGAGAAGATCAAGGTAGAGATTGGAGTAGCACACCTACAAGTCATACTGTGGGCCACCAGAGCCACAGGTGGCAAGAAGGACCCTCCCTAGGCTCCTGGGAGGAACACAGCCCTATGATTCCTATCCTCAGTGTCTGGCCTCCAGAGTCCTAAGGCTGCTTCAGAGAATCAGCACTGGCTCATGAAAAGCAGCGAGGTGGTGTTAGAAAGCTGCACCCTCTATCCCTACCCCCCTGGAAGCACATGGAGGCCCAGGAAGCTGGTTTCCACTCAGACTGTGATCTGGCCCTTCTTTGTGTATGCCAGCCCCACTGTGATGTCAACAGTGGTCACCCTCCCTTGGACCTCCAGAGAGGGGTCCCAGCCGGGGGAGATGCTCAACATGAGCCCCAAATTCTGCAGGGAGAAGTAAAGGCCAGAGAAGGTTGGTCACCCATTTCTACCCACTCGCGCTCCTCCCCTCATCTTCTGGATTCACAGCTTTCTCAGCAGCCCCATACACAGCCCTCCCAGCACCTTGAACAGCTCCCTCCAGTCCCAGCATCCACATTCGCTCAGCCAAGAGTCTTCCAGTAGAACAGAATGGCAGGATGTCCTTTGCTGCTGCTGCTGCTCCTCCTCCTCCTCCTCCTCTTCTTTTTTTTTAAAGATTTATTTATTTATTATGTGTACAGTGTTCTGTCGGCATGTATGCCTGTAGGCCAGAAGAGGGCACCAGATCTCACTATAGATGGTTGTGAGCCCACCATGTGGTTGCTGGGAATAGAGCTCAGGACCTCTGGAAGAGCAACCAATGCTCTTAACCTCTGAGACATCTCTCCAGTCCTCCTTCACTCTTCTTAGAGAAGGCTGTGGTCATCCTACAACCCATGGTGTCACTTCCCATTGTCTATCAACTGCAGACTGGAAATATTAAATGGGGATTTCTAGAGATGAAGAGTTTATAAGTGGCTTTTTGGAGTTTTGGGGGGTTTTTTGGGGGGGTGGTTGTTTTTGTTTTTGTTTTGGTTTGGTTTTTCTGCTTTGTTTGATCATTTTTGCAGGACTAACAAAATGGAATCCAGGGTTTGACATATGCTAAGTAAGTACTCTACCACTGAGTCACACTTCAGCCTTTCACTAAAGGATTCTAGGCAAGTGCTGAACCACAAAGCCATGCCTCTAGCCCTGTGTTTGCTTTTTGTTTTTGAAACAGGATCTCACTATGTTGCCCATGCTGGGTGTTGAACTCATAATCCTGCAGCCTCAGCCTCAGAACTAACTGGGGTTAATTCCCATTCTCTTCCCCACAACCCTCATGATGCCTCTCAGCTCTTGGGACATCCCCCCCCAACCCAGAGCCCTTCCTGCATCATCAACATGATGGAGTATTCTACCAGGCTGGAGGCTTATGGGTTCCCCTGCAGTGGGTCACTGGTGGGTGTGGAACTTAGATGAACTGGCTGCCTCTCCACCAGTGCCTTCTAGGAGCCCCAGTCAGAGCCCACCCAGTGCAAGACTGAGACCATGGCTCTGAGACACCCATTGTCAGGTGCACTGCATGTAGGATCCTGGAAAATGACTGCAGTGTCAGGTTAAGTCAAGGCTGGGTCCGGGTCCCTTCCCGTGATCCTGAATTTCCTGCTTTGACTAAAAAAAAAAAAAAAAAAAAAAAAAAAGCCCTTTCAAACATGCAGACAGAAGAAAGAGGCTGACTATGAAAGAATTCAAGGTGCCTTAACTTCCTGCTGGCTATGAGGTTTGTAGCAAACCGGGTTGTCCCACAGGCCTGTGAAAAATGAGAGGGTG
The DNA here is from genome assembly GCA_907164525.1 of Lophiomys imhausi. NCBI lineage: Eukaryota > Metazoa > Chordata > Mammalia > Rodentia > Muridae > Lophiomys > Lophiomys imhausi. Next base: position 1,414,624 of record CAJQZJ010034231.1, read on the forward strand.
TGGTTCAGATAGGAGGCACGCTTTCAGAAGGCCCTGGGTTCTATCCCAGGCACCACATAGGGCAGTGCACCTGTAATCCCAGTACTCAGAAGGTAGAAGAAGAAGGGTTAGGGGTTCAAGGACAGCCTCCATTACATAGCAAACTCAGAGCCAGCTTGTGATGTACATGAGATCCCGTCAAAAACAAAAATAGGACCCTAACATGGAAAATTCTGTTGATTGCCAGCTGACCTTCGCCTAGTGCGTAGGAACTGGAGCATAGGAGACCTTGCCAAACAGACCTGAGCAGGCACGGCTGGGCAAGCAAAGCTCCCCCAGCGCTGTCTAGAACTCCCAACCTCCTCTTTTTCTCATGTGACATCTGGGGCCCACTCCTCACAGAGGTGGATGCAACAGGCTACCTGCTGCCCTAACCAAAGAGCCCACATCTCCACCTATCAGCATGGCCAGGAAACGGGGCCTCATCATAGTCACTGGTTGAATCTCAATGCTTCAAATCAGTGGATCCTGAACACCCAGCCAGGATCCCACAAAGAACATTCAATGCAGTTCTACAAAGCTGTTTAAAAATATCTTTTTACAGAATTTCCCGAAAAAAGACAGCAGGTGGGTGAGGCACCTCTTCTCTCTCCAGACACTCCAGTCTAACGATAATACATTAAATATGTACATATATAAATCCACACCGCCAAGGAGAATGGGAAAGATGCCATCAAAAAAGTTTGAGGCGGTTCCTGGAAAAAGGACAGCCAACTCAGGAGCAGGATCCAGGACAGACACGGGCTTCCCTAGCTTCAGGAAAGGAGTGGTGTCCCCTGCAGAACCCCCTGAAACACGGTGGCATCCACAGCAGACCCCAGATGAGGAAGGCAGAACCAAAGACCAGACCCTGTGCTGGCCGCGCACCCAGCCAGCTCCACAGACTCTCTTTGCTTTCCTTGGCTTAGCTTTTATTATGGAAATGTTCGAGATAATACAAAACTATGACTCATCAAACACCCGGAGCCCAGCTCTACCCAAGATCAAAGGAGACCCACTCCTCCACCACCACACACCACAAAGTCAGGCTACGTGAGGAAGAATGGTTTATCTCCAGTGGGATAGAAATTTATGTCCAAGGATATTGAGCAGCCCAATGTCTAGTGGGTGGTCCTTCCGTGTTCTTCAGAGCCCAGCTCTGAATAAACCCAGGACCCTCATCTTCCCCTACATTGGAAGGTGGAGGCACAGTTTGGGGGAAACCCCAGCTGGTAAAACATGCCTGCCTGTCATCCCAGCACTGGGGAGGCTGAGGCAGAAAGACAGTAAATTTGAGGCCAACCTGAGCTACACAGCAAGACCCTATCTCAAGAAACAAACAATTGGAGTTCTAGAACAGCCAGGGGTATGTAGTGAGACACTATCTCAAAAATCAAAGCAAATAAACAAACAAAACAAAAGAAAAAATATGCCAGGCATGGTGGTGTATACCTTTATTCCCAACACTGGGGAGGCAGAGGCAGGCAGATCTCTGTGAGTTCAAGGCCAGTCTTCTACAAAGCAAGTCCAGGACTGCCAGGACTATGCAGGGAAACCCTGTCTCGAAAAATCAAAAAAGAAAAGAAAAAATACAAAGGTACAGATGAGGGCTCCAAGAACAAGTTGTATTCTTGTAGGAAACACTTGGATTACAGGACATTCCATCCCTCCTACCTCTACCCCACTCTGCTACAGGGGTCCCTGAAGGCCGCTGTGAGGGAAGTTTCCACCCATCCCCAGGGGGATGAAGGCTGGACTTCCCAGAACACCAATGGGAGGCTGACTCACCAGCCCTGTAGTATGAGCACAGCCCTCAAGCGTTACTGGTTGACTCATTCCTACAAGGTTCCATCCCATGCCTTCCTCACATGCTGAAGCCCACATGGTCTGTGCCTGTTTTCTGTGGACCTATCATGCACCAGCCTTGGTAAGTCTGTGTCCCACTCAGATCCAGGGGCTGAGCTGCAGCAGGGTAGTGTGCACTCCCCTGGCACTGTCAGAACCTGGTCCTCTAGAACCTCAGGTCAAGCAACATCGCACTGTCCTGTTGCCTTGACAACCAACCTCAGCATCTCTGGAATGGCTGCCATTCTTTCTGTTCTGTTTTGGTCTTTTTTTGCTTTTTTTTTTTTTTTTTTTGAGACAGGGTTTCTCTGGGTAGCTATGGCTGTCCTGGAACTCACTCTGTAGATAGACCAGGCTGGCCTCAAACTCATAGAGATCCTCAAGCCTCTGCTTCCTGAGTGCTGGGATTAAAGGTGTGCGCCACCACCACCACCACCTAGCAGCTGCCATTCTCTTATATCTTTTCCTACTGCCATCATCAAAACAGATCAACAATTAATTAGTCCTGGAATATCTTGTACACTCCTAGAGGTCCTTGCTGGTGTGTGTGTGTGTGTGTGTGTGTGTGTGTGTGTGTGTGTAGCAGAAGACAATCTTAGCTCTTGCTCTCAGGTGCTGTTCACTGTTTATTTTGAAACAGTGTCTCTCCCTGGCCTAGAACTCACCAAGCAGGCTAGGCTAGCAAAAACTAGCTGTCTCAGCCTCCCCAGTGCTGGATCAAAGGGCTTCCCAGGGCTGGATCTTACCTAGAATATATATAAACATATATTCTAAGCCGGGCGGTGGTGGCGCACGCCTTTAATCCCAGCACTTGGGAGGCAGAGGCAGGCGGATCACTGTGAGTTCGAGGCCAGCCTGGTCTACAAAGTGAGTCCAGGACAGCCAAGTATACACAGAGAAACCCTGTCTCGAAAAACCAAAAAAAAAAAAAACATATATTCTATGTGTGTATATATTATACACATAAATATATAAATATATTATACATAAATATTTAAATATATAAATACATGAGGTTGTGGAAATTGAACTCAGGTCTTCATGTTTACAAGTACTTTTATCAACTGAGCTGTCTCTCCAGCCCTATTACTGTTTTTTGTTGTTCTTTTGGTTTTGTGGTTTGTTTGTTTGAGACAGGGTCTCATGTAGCCAGGCTGGTCTCAAACTTACTATATACTTCAGGTTGGTCTTAAACTCCTGAGCACTCTAAAATGCTGGGATGATAGATGTGTGCTATCTGCCCAATTTATCTGAGCAGTCAGAAGTTGTGGTAATGACCCACTGCCGTAGAAACCGCCATATGCACTCATCAGCCATTCCCACGTAGACATCTGCCATTCCCACATAGACCAAGACACTAGCAAGTGATGTCTTCTGCGGTTTCAGTGACAGGCAGGCTCTGAGCCTTTGCTTTAAGAAGTGATTTAAAACAATAGCTGTGAGTGATGTAAATACAGTGCTCAGGTTTGGACCTCTCAAAAAATTAAAAATTTAAATGAAAAAAACAAACAAAAAACCCCAGCTTGGGGTTGGATGTTGTATGGCAGCTCAGCCACACAAGCATAGGGAGTGCAGTTGGGATCCCCAACCCCCATATAAAAGACCTGGGTGTGGTCAGGTGTTGCCATTCTCAGTGCCTGGAAAGCTGATAAGCAGATCCAGTAGGCTTCTGCCTAGACTAATCATCAAGCTTGGGTTCATTGAGAGACCCTGTCCCAAAAAAAAAAAAAAAGGTGGAGAGAGATAGAAGACCCTAGATATTGACCTCTGGCCTACACACACACACATGCACACAGTCACACACATACATACACATATACACACACATAAGAACGTGCGTTCATACACATGCATGCATGCATACACTCATGCATGCACAAATTCCAGCACAGTTTGCTGTGACAGATGCTAACCTATAGAGGTAGTGAGGAATCTCTCACACCGAGGCTGATCATTTCCCTTACGGTTCTGATGCCCAACCCTCCCACATCCAATGAGCTAGGCCTGCCAGGTCCCTGAGGACCCATCCTGTGACCTCATTTAGGTTCCTCAACAACGCTTTGAGAGTAACAGGATCAAACTCCACCAAGATAATGTATTTAACTACCATAAGGACAAGAAAGGGCAACTCTTGTTTGAGAGGACTGCACTCACTTTCTGGGTGTGTGTTGAAACTTGGACACCCAATCACCACCACCACCATGGGTCTATTAACTTTCGTGCTTAAAATCTATGCTAAAAATGTCTCTTTAGAGCCAGAGTGTGATCCCAGGACACACAAAAAGGAAGGAAAGAACAACTCCCAAGTTGTCCTCTGACCTCCACCATGGAAGTGAACATATATCCTGATAGATAAATAAATGTAACTAAAAATTTTTACAATTATTTTATGCGTATGGGTACTTTGCCAGCATGAATGTCATCTGGTGCTCACAGAGGTCGGAAGAGGGCATCAGACTTGGAACTGGAATTACGGACGGTTTGTGAACTATTATGTGGGTTCTGGGAATGGAACCAAGGTCCTCAGGAAAAGCAGTGGGGGCTCTTACCTGCTGAGCATCTACCTCTCCGGTCTCAGTAAATATAAGTGTGTGTTAGTAAACCTCAACTCTTCTTCACACTAGCCCATCCTGAAGTTCTTTTCTGCTGTGAGGCCAGGGTTCTGATTTTAATCGGAATCAAAGTCTCTAAAAGATAAGAAGAAATCCTCTCGGTTGCTATGGGCCACAGGGTGGAGCTGTGCTTCGGTCCCTGCCTTCAGTGGCAGGTTTCCCTTTTTCCAGAACTTCATATCAATGAAATCATCCATACATGGTCTCTTGCGTCTGGCTCCTTTCACTAAGCTTCGAGTTTCCAGAGTCCGTTCATGTTGTAGCCTTCGGGCTTTGTCCCTTCTTGTGGCTGAGTCATGTTTCATTACAGCCTACCAGCGCTTTCTTCTTTTCATGGCTGACTAATAGTCCACTGAACGGGGGCACACCACACCTTGGTTACTCCATTGTCTACTGGTGCCTCTGAGCTGCTGTGAGCAATGCGGCGGCAAGCATTCGTGCATGGGCTGATGTGCCTGAATGCCTGCCTATCTTCAGAGCTTAGGGTGTTCGCTCAGGTGCAGAGTTGCTGGGCCATGCAATAATGAAGGTTCCACTTTTTAAAATGGCATTTATTCGTGGGGAGGTGAGTGTGCATGCTGTGGCATATGTATGTGGAGGTCAGAGGACAACTTGTGGGAGCTGGTTCTCTCCTTCCATCCTGGAAATTGAACTCAGGTCAACAGGCTTGGCAGCAATCACCTTTCCCCACTGAATGATCTTGACAGCTTCAGTGTTCCACTGTTTGAGGAACTGCAGGCTGGACAGTTCTATGGTAGCTACACCGTTTTATGTCACCAACATGTTCTCTCTCTCTCTTTCTATGTGTGTGTGTTTTGTTTTATACTTTGGTTTCTGTTTGTTTGTTTTTTAAGATTTATTTAGCATATGAGAACTCTACCTGCATGTACACCTGCATGCCAGAAGGGGGCATCAGATTCCAGTATAGATGGTTGTGAGCCACAATGTAGTTGCTGGGAATTGAACTCCGGACCTCTGGAAGAGCAAATAGTGCTCTTAACTGCTGGGCCATCTCTCCAGCCCTGTCTGTTTGTTTTCTGAAACAGGATTTCTCTCTATAGCCCTGGCTGTCCTGGAACTCACTCTGTAGACCAGGCTGGCCTCAAACTCAGAGAATCCACCTGCTTCTGCTTCCCAAGTGCTGGGATTAGCTCAACATGTTATTTTCTGGAAGGTTTTTTTGTTTGTTTGTTTTTAATATGGTCGACAGGAGTTGGCCTTTGGACACCTCAACTTCGTGAGAACAATGAGACCCAGATATTGGAATGTCCTGGGTCAGGGACAGAAGTCCTGGCTGGACAAGACCCTCAGGATCCCACCTAACTGTCCACAAAGGACAAACCTGCCACCTGAAGCCAATGACCTTGAGCAAGGGAAGAAACGGGGACATGTATCTTCCCCTTATGTGAGGCTCCAAGCCATGTGCCTGGTAATTCCTATGAATGTCTAAAGCTGAACTCAGAGCTATCTCCAGCAAGGTTTTATATGGTTCCCTTATTCCTCTACCCGCTTCTAAAACATTCTTATTCAAATAATTTATGCCTTTGAGACACACAACATGATCTGAGTCTCTCTATGTGCTTTTGGCTAGGAGTAGGGTAATATTAAATGGTGTTAAAAACAGTTCTCAGTTGGGCAGTGGTAGTGCACACGGTTAATACCAGCATTCTGGGAGGCAGAGGTTGTGGATCTCTGTGAGTTCAAGGCCAGCCTGGTCTACAGAGTGAGTTCCAGGACAGCTAGGGCTACACAGAGAAATCCTGTCTCGAAAAACAAAGCCAGTTCTCATGGGTCAGCAAGATGGATTAGTGCATAAAGGGGCTTTGTCACCAAGCCTGACAACCTGAGTTCAATCCCTGGAACCTATCTCTTTGAAGGAGAGAACCCATTCCTGAAAAATGTCCTCTGACCTCCATCTGTCTGGCTACAGAAGCAAGCTGCATGAGACCCTCCACTGAGCTCAGCCAGAGTCCTCCCTCACTGGGGTCTTTCTTAGCTACTTTGTTGTTGGTGTTGGCTATAGTGCAGACTAAACCCAGGGGCTCATGCTCTGCCACTGAGTTACATCCCTAACCTTGTGTACACTTTCGACCTTTGTCCTTGGTAGAATGTGCTGGCAGCACAAAGAAGACAACAGTAGGAGCTACAGAGTGGGAGCCACGGTACAAGTGGTTCTGGGGCAGTGGTAGCAAAGAATGTCTGAAAAACTTAGAGGGGCCAGGGGCAGAAATCGGGAACCACAGGCTCCAGTCACAGGAAGAACTCCAAGGGGTTGCCAAGACTCAGGGGCTGAGGGGCCTGACACCCAGGACCCAAGCAAGAGCTCTAATACTCACACCAAAGGCCAGTTCAGAAGCAGAGACACCAGCAGATACTGCTGCCTTCTGCTGCTACTGCACCCTGTGGCTACAACTAGTGGGAGGCAGGGGGGTTACAAGAGTTGCCAAATGGAGGGGTTAAAGCCCAGAGCAGAGCCTCCAAGCATGAATAACTGGAGCCACAAGCCTGTGGCTTCTAAATCCAGGAGTTCTTGGTGTAGGACTCTGAGCCTCTGCTCAAGGGTCCAGGATGGCTAGTCACCTACCCACAATTCCTATCTAGCTAGAACAGGATTCCAGCCAACTCATTTGTACCGGTATGTTTGCTTTACCTTGTTGACTATAAGCCCCACTCTGTCTCAGAAACACAGTGTCAGGCCACTGCAAACACCAGTGGAGAAAGTGAGTGAGTGAGTGAATGAATGAAAAGGCAACATCATACAAGCCTTTGCAACACAAGCTACCATTCAGCCACCCAGTTACCCTGTGATGGGGGAGATCAGGAATGAAGACGCAGGGGTCACAGTGGCTCTGCCGTGAGGGACCCCTGAAAGCCCTTCCAGGCTCAATGAGAATTCAGCAAAGTGTCATCCCAAATCAAGACATGGGTGGCAATGGGTGAGTCATAATGGCCTTGCTTATGTGATTGGAGGCAGGGACGAATTCTGGTTTTCATGAGTCCTTAGACAGTGGGGCTGTGTTGAGACAAATCACCTTTGCCAGAACCACGGCCAATTGGAAACATCATGGGTCAGCCCGTGCCCACAGTGGCTCCTGTTACAGGAGCAAGTGTGGCTCTGCTCCCCTAGGTCCTCCCTTTAGGACCCTAGATAACACACACCCTACCACAAAGACAGGCCACCTCTTTATATTACCAGCACCTCACTCTTTAGGTGACACCACCGGCCCTGGCAAAGAAGGATTTTCCATCTCAACAGACAGGCGTCAAGCTGAGCAGGATACAGGTGTTCCAAAACATCAAAGCCATGAGTTTCTGGAGTCAGCAGGAGGAAGCAGGGTAGGGCTTTGTGCCAGGCAATCTCTCCCAGCCTTGCCTCCAGCTTTGCCTCTGGCCAGTGCCAGCACACTCCACCCCCACCCGCACCCCCGACCCCTACTTAGGGATTCAGGACTGCCTCTGGCTTTTCAGACCCCCCCCCCTTCCTGTCTCCTGTTTTCACACTAAAGCAGGACAGTCAAGGTCAAGGGTTAGGACAGGCTTTCCCAGCCAAAGGAATTTTCCTAACAAGTGTGGGAACGAGTTTCCAGAAAGTTCCTTCAGAATGTGCCCAGGAATGAAGTGAAGGGGGGGACTGTCCCCATCCTGTCCCCTAAGGACCAGTCAATTTCCTGGGATCTGAGTGGCATTCTCCAACTCAACTGACCACAGTTTTCCTACACACCCAGGACAAAACCATAGCCACCAAGGGGAAGCAAACATAGGGGTGGGGCTGAACTCAACAGAAGTTGACTAGCCCCGAAAGAAGTCAGCATGCCCTTGGGGGACAGACAGAATTCCTCAGTCCCACCAACTTCAGCTATCCACTGCCCTGGCCTAGAGAACAAGATTCAGGGGAGTCCATTCCTTAGGGGAGCATCCACCTGGGGCAGCCATTTGTGGGCAAGACCCCAGAGGAGTTCTCCATATAAGCTCAAGGCTATCCCTCAATAACTCTGAAGCCACAGGTCTAAAGGAGAGGCCTGTATTTGAGGACCTGGTTCTCTTTGAATCCTACCAGACTAGGCTAGTCACCAATCCTGGCAGGAACCCCAAGTGCCTCTGCAGGGAGCTGTGAGTGAATCAGTCCATGTGGGGAAACTGAAGACAGAGAAGAATAAAGGACCTGGTTGTGGAGGGTGGTTACCTAACCATTCAGCATCAAGAGAAGAACAGAAACACAATTCTTCAAGTGTTTATGAAGTACCTTCTGTATACTCAATCCAAACATAGAAAATAAGACAGAGATGAAGCAAGGGGAGAGAATCCTACCTCATGTTTAGAAGGAGTTAAAGAGGGCTTCTGGGAGAAGGAAATTTCTAAATTGACCCCAGAGTTCAACTGTCACCCTTGAAAAGAAGTTCCAGGAGCAGGGGATGCCCCAGTTCTGAGGGCCACCTCCCTTCCAGCACTGTTCAGAAATTAAACTTCTTTCACCACCTGAGACACAGAAGAGTGTGTGGCTCTTTACATCACCTGACCACTCTTGCCAGATAGCTGTCACTTCATTACTCTTCCGAGAGACTTAGGTTTGATTGTGCCTGCTGCCATCATTCCTTCAATTCTCAACCTTTATGTGTGTATAGGAGAGTGTGTGAGTGCATGTGTGTGTGGGTGCATGTGTGAGTGTGTGTATGTAAGTGTGTGTGAGAACATGAGTTCTCGTGCATGTGTGTATGCACATGTGTGTACATATGCTCGTGTGTGTACGTGTGTGTGTATGTGTATGTGTGTTTGTTGAGGATAGAACCAAGGGCCCCTGAGTTTCTGCTTTTAATTTTTCTCATTTGTTTATTCTGCTTGGGTGGAAGATAGAATCTTTCAATTTAATCTTTCAGGCTAGCCTCAAACTTGAAGCAATTCTCCTGCCTTAGTTTCTCAGACAATTCTCAGGAAGTACAGACCTGTGCCACAATGTCTGGTGTGTCTGTACTCTACTTTGCTGTTCTTCTCTATCCTGACTTCTCAGATTAGATGCTGGGGGCTGATCAGTGTCTCCCTTCCATAAGGAATTTAACTTAGAAATAAAGCATTTGATGTGGTGCTTCAGGGATGAGAGAAGAGTTGTTGAAGTAGTGGCACCTGGACACATAAACTTGCTTGTGCAAAACCTATAAGATTATTAATAGTAAAATTAGGGCTGGCTGAGGATGTAGCTCAACTGTAGAGCAGTTGCCTAGAATCCCCCAGTGAGGGGCTGGGGTGTGGCTCAGGGGTAGAGCACCTGCCTAGAATCCCCCAGTGAGGGGCTGGGGTGTGGCTCAGTGGTAGAGCACATGCCTAGAATCCCCTAGTGATGGGCTGGGGTGTGACTAAGTTCTGTTCCCAGTATGCATATAACAATCCAGATGTGAAGTCACATGCTTGTAATCCCAGTGGGGGGAAGTGGAGGTCAGAAGGATCCCAGAGCCAGCAGCTACCTTAACTGAATCTGGAACTCCAAGTCTCAGTGAAGAGACTGCCTTAAAAACTCAGGTGAGAGCCGGGCGATGGTGGCGCACGCCTTTAATCCCAGCACTTGGGAGGCAGAGGCAGGCGGATCTTTGCGAGTTCGAGGCCAGCCTGGTCTACAAAGTGAGTCCAGGACAGCCAGAGCTGTTAAACAGAGAAACCATGTCTCGAAACAAAAAAAAAATCCTCAGGTGAGGAACGATATGTGAGGCTGATTTCTGACTACCACATACATGTGCAAACATGTGCATGTGCACCCATACACACAAACACACACACACACACAAATTAAAGTTAACAAAACAATAATAGGTGGAGCTGGAGAGCTGGCTCAGTGGTTAAGAGCAATGGCTGCTCTTCCAGAGGACCCAGGTTCAATTCCCAGCACCCACATGGTAGCTCACAACTGTCTGTAACTCCAGCTCCAGAGGATCTGACACCCTCACACAGACATACATGCAGGCAAAAACTTCAAAAATAGTAATGAGGGCTCAGCCAATGAAGTGTTTATTGTGCAACCCTGGGGACCTGACTTTGATCCTTGGAACCCACGTAAAGATAAAGGGAGATAAGAGGACAGGAACAAAGTCACAAAAACCAGGGATGACAAAGGAAAATAAACAAGAGGCTTAAACCAACCATATGGTCTACAAATGAGGTAACATGCACATCCCTTTGCACCCATATAGTAATGAACTGGACTTACTATTTAAATTGTAAATAATATCAACATATCACATCAACGGTAGACAGTATCATGTTAGACTTAAAAACCTAAAACCAAACCAGGTGCAGTAATGTTCACACCTGTAAGCTAGTCCCAGCACCTGAGAGGCTGAGGCAAAAAAGGACATGGGTTCAAAGCTAGCCTGGGCCACATTAGAAGTGGGGATGTGATGCAGTTGGTAGAGGTCTAGCTATATTGAGTCCTGGGTTTGATCCCCAGCACAATGTAACAAGGTGATGGTGGGGTCTCATCTCAACACTCAGAAGATGAAGGCAGGAGGATCAGGAGTTTGAGGTCATCTATCCTCAGCCACATAGTAAATTTGAGACCAGCTCTGGCTACAAGAGATACTGTCTCAACAATAAATAAATAAATAAACAAACAAACAAACTTAATTAAAGGAAGGGGAGAAATAAGCACACAGCTGATGTTGGAGGTCTCAATCTTTGTTATCAACAAGGATCAGAAAACTAGCAAGAAGGCAGAATGAGGCCAGGGATATGGGTCAGCCAGTTAAAGGCACTTGGTGCCAAGCCTCATGGCCCAAGTTGTACCCCTGCAAGCCAGAAGAAGAAAAGGAGGAGGAGAACCAACTCCAACTCCGACAAGTTGCCCACTGACCACAAATATACCACAAATGACACTGGAACCCACACAGATACATGCACACACACAAAAAAAATTTTAAAATATAATTTTTAAAAATTAAATCTGGGTGTGGTGGTTGCACACACCTTTAATCCCAGCACTAGCAAGACAGAGGGAGGCAGATCTCTATGAGTTCAAGGCCAACCTAGTGTACAGAGTGAGTTCCAGGATATCCAAGACTACATAGTGAAACATTGTCTCAGAAAATTAATAAAAAAAAAAAAAGCAAAATGCCATGACATTGAACTCTCAGTTGGACCTGCAGAGTGCTCCACCGGACCTCCTCACGTGCATGGGGAGGAGTTACCACAGAGCAACACTGTCATCTGCCAGAAAGTACATATTAATGAACTGAAGAGGTTTGGAGTCATTCAGTGCTCTTGGACCACAATGAAGCCAGACCCTAATAACAGTGATATATGGAAAATCTCCAGATGTTGCAAAAATCAAACAAAGAAAATCATAAAGAATGAAACAAAGATTAAGTCACTAGAGAGATGGAAAATAGTTTGAGCTGAGTAAAACAAGAAAAGCCAAATGTCACCACGCCTTTAATCCCAGTACTCGGGAGGCAGAGGCAGGCGGATCTCAGTGAGTTCGAGGCCAGCCTGGTCTGCAAATCGAGTTCCAGGACAGCCAGGGCTAAACAGAGAAACCTTGTCTTAAAAAAAAAAAAAAAAAAAAAAGGAAGAAGAAACAAGAAATGTGCAGAATGTTGCCAAAACAATGTCCACAGAAAATGTGTGGACTTCAATGCTTCCTTTCAAAAAAGAATTAAACTAATATTTTGACATTTCACTTTAAGCTTTGGAAAGGATATGGTCATCAATGCAGCACAGAGAAGGAAATCATAAAAATAAGAGCAGACTCAACAACATTAAGCGGAAAAAGGGGGGGGGGGTCCTGAGAGTGGATGAAAGTAACATGTAGTCCTTGAAAAAACCCATTCAGGGGGGCTAGAGCAATATTTCAGTGGTTTAGAGCACTGGCTGCTCTTGGAGTTGATCCAGGTTCAGTTCCCAGCCCCCACGTAGCAGCTGTAACTCCAGTTCCGGGGGATCTAATGCCCTCTTCTGGCCTCTAGATCTACCTGCCATACATGTAGTGTGCAGACATACATGCAGGCAAAACACATAAAATAAATACTAAAAGTAAAAAAATCGGGCTGGAGAGATGGCTCAGGGGTTAAGAACACTAGCTGCTCCTCGGAAGGTCCTGAGTTCAATTCCCAGCAACCACATGGTGGCTCACAACCATCCACAATGTGATCTGATGCCCTCTTCTGGCTGCAGGTGTACATGCAGATAGAGCAACTCATATATATTAAATAAATAAATCTTTTAAAAAAAAGTAAAAAAATCATTAGAATTAATTGATCATCCTCTAGACATGCTGGTTAACAACAGAGAGGCACTAATTACCACTATCAAGAATAAAATAGGGTGTAATGGGAGTTAGATTTCTCTAGTGAATATGTATGTGGGAGTGCTTTTAAGAACTCTTTTTTTTTTTTTTTTTTTTTCCGAGACAGGGTTTCTCTGTGTAGCCCTGGCTGCCTTGGACTCACTTTGTAGACCAGGCTGGCCTTGAACTTGCAGAGATCCGGCTGCCTCTGCCTCCCGAGCACTGGGACTAAAGACGTGTGCCACCACACCCGGCTTAGGAACTCTTGAAAGGGGCAGGCAGATCAGCCTGGCAGCCTATGGACCTTTTCAAAGCCCGGGAAACTGGAAAGGGTTTTTGAGTTGTCTTTGCTTCTAGGCTCATTGCTCAACTGGGCAGAGCTCAGTTGTACAGCCACAATTGGTGGTGCCCGGCTGATGGGTATGGCTGCAAAGCCCCAGAAACCTCTAAAGGCTGCAGGAACCACCAAAGAGATCGAGAAAGGGTGAGAAACCTTGAGAGAACACACACTATTTAAGGACACGGGGGTGGAGCTGGAGGGAGAGCCCCATGTGAGAGAGGAGACCCACATAGGTGTGAAGACATAGGCCAGCTGCTTGCACTCAGGTCATGCTGACAGAAAAAGCCTCAGAAAGGGGCTCTGGTCACCAGCCAGCCCAAGAAGGCTGACAGAAAAAGCATGTCATAGAGACAGTTCATGAAACCCAGGCACTGAAGACATCTGTCCACGGGTCCAAGAGATGCTGGGTGAATAAATGAGGCTCACAGAGGAAACCTGAGGTCTGAGGTGGTGGCAAAGACTTCGAAAACAGGCAGGAGGATAACCCCTGTCACATGAGGGCATGACATAGACCTAGACAAGCAAATTAGCCCCAGCAAGGCCTCAAAACCAAGCCAAGGCCAAGAGACCAAGGACTAAACCAACCGGCGCAGCACCTGCCCTGAGGGATTCAGCTAGTTCAAGTGGCGCCCTGAGGTGTCCGTGGACAGTCTTGACTGACTAAAGCCAGCCTCAAGCTAGGCGGTGAAAGCAGGCTGGCTGCACGAGATGGTGGTTGATGCTGGGCCCTGAGCCTGAGGAGGAAAGCCTCAAACCTAAGCTGAATTGAGGGAGGCTGCCACAATAATGCCAGAGCCAGACTGCTGACTGCTGTTTGAGGTGTGCCTGGAGATAGAATGCTGACAAGTTTGCACTCAAGAACCCTTGATCTTAATATGTTTTCAAAAAGGTTAGGTTAGGGTTGTTTAAGTGTTGTTAGGTTATAGATGTTTTTTAGGTATTAATAAAATTTTTGGTTACAATGAGGGGCTGGAGGGATGTTCAGATGTCCTCTCTTGCTGGTTCTTTGGATGGACCAGAATTTAATTCCCAGCACCTACATAAGGTGGTTCACAACTGGCTGTAACTTCAGCTCAAGGGGATTTGACACCCTCCTCTGGCCTCCACAGGCACCCATATACATGGGCATAGATATACACACATACACATAAATAAAAATAACAAACTAAAATTCTTTTTTTTAATGATTTATTTATTATGTATACAGTGTTCTGTCTGCAGGTTTACCTGCAGGCCAGAAGAGGGCACCAGATTTCATTATAGATGGTTGTGAGCCACCATGTGGTTGCTGGGAATTGAACTCATGACCTCTGGAAGAGCAGCCAGTGCTCTTCACCACTGAGCCATCTCTCCAGCCCTAAAATTCTTTTTTTTTTTTTTTTACTATGAATAACATACGGGGCCGGCAAGATGGCTTAGTGCATAAAGGCACTTGGCGTGCAAACCTGGAAACCGAGTGCTATCCCAGAACCTACGTGTGCTGGTTGGTTTTAATTTCCGACTTGACACAACTTAGAGTCACTCAAGTTGACCTGTGGGCGTGTCTGTGAGGAACTGTCTTGATTTCCCTAATTTATAAGAGGGGGTGGTGAGGCAACACCGGATGGTGACACATGACATGCCCATTGTGGGTGGTGCTATCCTCTGGGCTTAGATCAGTGTTTCTCCACCTTCCTCATGCTGCAGCCCTTTAGTACACTTCCTCATATTGTGGTGACCTCAATCACACAATTATTTTTATTGTTACTTCATAACTATAATCTTGCTACTGTTATGAATTATAATGTAAATATCTGTGTTTTCTGACGGCAACCCCTGTGAAAGGGTCCTTCAACACCCCTAAAGGGGGTCTCGACCTGCAGGTTGAAAACCGATAGTTTAGGTCAATAGCAAAGTCAAGTGGCCTAGTGGCATAAACATTTAATCTCAGTAGAGGCAGAGAACTGTCTTCCAATTCAGCCTGGTCTACATAGTGGAGTTCCAGATCAGCCAGGACTATATAGTGAGAGGCTGTATTCCCCACCACCACCCCCAAACAAAACACAACAAAATAAAACAAAACGAAAGGAGTAGAGAAAGCTAGCTGAGCACTAAATATTCATGCGTTCATTTTCTCTCTATCTTGGGCATGATATGACTAGCTGCCCCTCCACTTTCAGCATAGGCACACATCCACACACACTCACACACTCATACACACACTCACACAGAACACTGAGCAATTATACACTGAGCGATCATTGGAAAGGATGTCCCCACAGAACAGACAACAAGCAGAGGAACACATAAAATATATAATTGCCACTGCCACAAGGCCACATATAGCTAAAGATTGTTTTTAAACAGCACACCCAGGAGGAAAGGGAAGAAGCCGGGGAGAGGGGGGATGGCAAAGTTGGCAAGAGTGTTAGGTCCGCAAGCACCAGGTCCTCACTTTGAATACCTACCACCCATGTAAAAAGTGGAGTGTTGGCCGGGCGGTGGTGGCGCACGCCTTTAATCCCAGCACTTGGGAGGCAGAGGCAGGCGTATCTTTGTGAGTTCGAGGCCAGCCTGGTCTACAAAGTGAGTCCAGGACAGCCAACAATACACAGAGAAACTCTGTCTCGAAAAAACCAAAAAAAAAAAAAAAAGTGTAGTGTTGCTGGGCATGGTGGCGCACGCCTTTAAGCCCAGAATTCAGGAGGCAGAGGCAGGTGGATCTCTGAGTTGGAGGCCAGCCCGATCTACATATTGATGTAGCCAGGGTTACATAGAGAAACCCTGTGTCAGAAAACAAAAACAATAACCAAACAAGGTAGGTGTGCCTATGAGCACACCTGTAACCCCAGCTTTGGGGCTTACTAGCTCCACGTTGAGTGGAAGACCCCATCTCAGGGAACTAAGGTAGAGAATGATGGAGAAGGACCTCTGTAGGAGAGCATGTGTGTCTACACCATAACAAGCACACGCGTAGTTGACAACAACAACAATAAATAACATTTAGACTGGAGGTAGGGGACTTTAAAGAGTTTTATATCTTCCCTCTAGTTCTACACTTAAAAGTTTTTCTTTTATAGATGATTTTATTTGTTTTTCTGTTTTGATTTGAGTTATGATGTTTTCGTGACAGGGTCTCCCTAGACAACCCAGGTTGATCTTGAGATCCTGGTACTCCTTCTTCAGCCTCCCAAGTGCCGGGATTGCAGGCATGCACCACTAGGCCAGGTTCATAAATTATTTTTAAATGTTTTTCAGGCACTAGGAAGATGGCTCAGTCAATAAAATGTTCATGGTAAAGCACAAAGGGCCTGAGTTTAGGTTCCCAGCACATTTGCAGTCCCACTACTGAGGAGGAGGCAAGAAGCAAGCAAATCCCTGGAACTCAAGACCCAGCCAGCCTAGTTGAATGGGTGAGTTCCAGGTTCAGTGAGAAGCCCTGTCAGAAAAGCAGTAAGGTAGAGAGGGATTATGGAAGGCACCACTCACATAAACATACATGCAGACAAAACACCAATGCACATAAAAATAAATATATAAATGTTAAAAAAAAAAAAGCCAGGCATGGTGGCACACGCCTTTAATCACAGCACTCTAGAGGCAGAGGCAAGCAGATCTCTGTGAGTTTGAGGCCAGCCTGATGCACAAGCTAGTCTAGGACAGATAGGACTGTTTGTTACACAGAGAAACCCTGTCTCTAAACAAACAAACAAACAAACAAAAAGGAAGGCACTGCCCCAAAAGGCATTGCAGATGTGGCTTGTCACATGTGCATCAGTAAGTGGCAGAGAGGCGAGAGGTTATACCATATTCAGTGGTCTGGCTTATGAACATCTGAATGAATAATAGCCTAACATTCACTGAAGGGGGCAAGCCTGAGACTGCCACCAGTTTGGCACCAAGGGGCCCCAGCCAGGGAACTGGCCTGTGGCGACCACCAGTCCAGCACCAAGCAAGCACCAGATGGGCTCCCAAGACAGGAAACAAGTCAGGAACTAGAAGAACCCTGCCTGGCCCTGGATGTGGGGGTTGTGGGTGAGCCAGTCCCCAGGGTGTGAATGTGGGAGAGACAGCCCTGCCTTTTGTCTGCTTTGCAGAGGTGTTGGTGAGGGGGAGATCCCCTCCTCTGCCTTTTGCCCTCACCACCAGTGGTGGACAGTGGGTATGGTCTCAATGGGGTCACAAGAGCAAGAGCACTGTCCTCACACCCCACAATGCTGTAGCACTCTGAAGAACAGGCCCTGCACCTTGCCTGGGCAGTACAGTACAGCTGGTCCTGGATGAAGGGGATGTGGGTGAGCAGGTCCGAGGGTGTGAGTGTGGGAGAACCAGCCCTGCCTTGTCTGCTTTGTGGTGTTGGTGGTGTTGGTGAAGGAGAGATCCCCTCCCCTCACTATTTACTAGTTTCTTTTCAGAGTTGAGAGCAGAGCCAAGGCTTTCCACAGCTGTATAGCAGGTAAGCACTGGGCCCTGTCACTGACTACTACCACCCCTCCATTCATGGCAAATGCACTGTCTTAAGGAGAAGAACAAGGTTCATTCTTTTGAGCTAGGCATGGCAGTGATGCCTACAGTCCCAGTACTCATAGCAGAAGGATCATAAGCTTGAGACCAGCCTAAGCTACACAGCAAGACCTTGTTTCCAAAACCTGCTCAGTATGGACTAGTGATTGTTCAGCAGTTGAGAGCACTTATTCTTGCATAGGACCTGGGTTTGATACCCAACACCTACATCTAGTGACTCACAACTGTCCACAATTCCAGTTCCAAAGGATCTGATGCCTTCTTCTAACCTCCATGGGCACCATGCATGTACATGGTACATAGGCATGCATGTGAGCAAAGTACTCATGTACACAAAATAAACAAATCTTTAAAAATTAAAAACATAATAATTAGTAGTAGTAGTTGTTGCTTTGGGTCAGAGCTGTGACTATAGGAGGCCCCCATGAAAAGTGTGTAACACCAGATGGTTCATACATGCTCAGGAGCAATCAGTGCTCTTAACTCTCAGCCTGACGAGGCTCCCGACATTCCCATCTGGTCTCCAAGACACTACGACAAGGGATAGTTAAATGACCCCAGGTAATACTCAGCAATACCCTGGATGAGGAGATATGGTAAGGAAAGATGGGGCCAGCACCTGGGAGGGAGACAGGCTACTGCAATGGGCTCATAACAAGAGCCTTCCTTAGTCAGCCAGCCCAGCCAGGGGAAGAACCCAGAAGAGGGACCAGGGAACACTGAGGAGTGTCATTCACAGAGGAGTCGGTCATGAGGGCCTCTGTCCTCAAAACAGTAGGGCCAGAGAGGTGAGATAGAGTGTGCTTATAATCATCGAACTCTGGAGGCTGAGGCAGGAGGATTGTAAGTTTGAGGACAGCATGAATTATACAGCATGACCCTACCACAGAGAAAGAGGGTGGGAGAGAAAGAAGGGAAGAAAGGTGGAGGGAAGGAGGGGTGGAATGAGGTGAGAAGAGATAGGAGGAGGGAGGGAGAAAGAGAGAGAAAGTGCTTCTTCCCAGCAAACATGTCTGGGGGTGTATTCCTCTAGCCATATTGTAAGTCAGGCATGCAGATCAACATGGACCTGGACTACACACAACCACATCAAATTCATAACCAGAGCTCCTTGCCTTTAATTTATTTGTATGTGTATATGTCTATGTGTATGTGTGAGTGTTCATGTATGTGCACAGATGAGATGTGTGTGCCTGGTGCCTGTGGAGGTTGAAAGAAGGCCCTGGATGCCGTGGTAATAGAGTTACAGATGGTTATAAGTCACCATGTGGGTGCTGGGAATCGACCCCAGGTCTTGTGGAAGAACAACCAGTGCTGCTCTTAACTGCTGAGCCAGCTCTTCACTTCTTCTTTCACTGGGATCTGGGGACTTGACAGTCAGGCTAAGCCAGCTGGTCACTAGGCCTCAAAAAGTTTTCTATAACTAGACCTCAGCTAGGCAAAGTGGTACATGCCTGTATCAGCACTGAAGAAAATGGGGCAGGAGGACCATTGAAGGTATAAGACCAACCTGGACTACGATGTGAGACCTTTTCAAGACATACACGTATAACCAGACCTCATCCCCAACTGACCAACATGAAAACTGCTAGTGAGCTCCATGGCCACTAACCAAACTCAGATTCATAATCCCTGAACCACCATCCATGAGAGTTCTGAAGACTGTGAACCTCAAAAAGGTAGAAGGAGGGATTCTGGGGTCCAAAGATGAACACAAAGCTAAACAAAGAAAGGCCAATGTCCAGTTAACTATGTCACTGGGGATGGAGCCCAGGGCCTCATGCATGGGGGAAGACGGGGAGAAGTAAGTACTCTACCACTGAGCCCCAACCCCTCACTGGGGGATTCTAGGCAGGTGCTCTACCCCTGAGCCACACCCCAGCCCCTCACTGGGGGATTCTAGGCAGGTGCTCTACCACTGAGCCACACCCCAGCCCCTCACTGGGGGATTCTAGGCAGGGGCTCTACCACTGAGCTACAACCTCAGCCCCTCACTGACAGATTCTAGGCAGGTGCTCTACCACTGAGCCACACCCCAGCCCCTCACTGGGGGATTCTAGGCAGGTGTTCTACCACTGAGCCACACCCTCAGCCCCTCACTGACAGATTCTAGGCAGGGGCTCTACCACTGAGCCACACCCCAGTGCCTCACTGGGGGATTCTAGGCAGGAGCTCTACCACTGAGCTACAACCTCAGCCCCTCACTGACAGATTCTAGGCAGGGGCTCTACCACTGAGTCACACCCTCAGCTCCTCACTGGGGGATTCTAGGCAGGTGCTCTACCACTGAGCCACACCC
>CAJQZJ010034231.1:1434516-1447334 GCA_907164525.1 Lophiomys imhausi
CACTGGGGGATTCTAGGCAGGTGCTCTACCACTGAGCCACACCCCAGACCCTCACTGGGGTATTCTAGGCAGGTGCGCTCCACTGTCTACCTATGTCCCTAATCCTCACAGGCAAGGGCTGTAGCACTGATCCATGTCCCAGGCCCCTAACTGGGCAAGTCTAGGCAAATGCTCTACCATGGACCCTCAACCCCAGCCCTGCTTCCCATGGTCTGGACAGATCCTGTGACATAGGAACATCGCTTTCTTGGAATTTCAAGGAGGGACTTGAAGCAGCTTTACCCAGGGCATCTACAAAGGACACTGGTGACACTGACCTTCTCCAGCTTCTCGAAGTGCTCCCGGAGGAACTGCAGTGGCCGATCGGGCTTAGCAACACAGAGGTGCACAATGCAGTCTTTGAGCACCTGCTGGATGCCATGTTTCTGTACATATATCTCACATCCTTTCAGAGAGTCCTCATCCTCCGAGTGGCAGTAGGATGGGGAGGCCATGTTCAGAATGTCTTCTACCGTCCTGTTAAGGAAAACAAAATCAGCGTTAGGAGGTGTTGGGGAAGCCAAACTGATCTGCTGTTGTGCTTTATAAAGTACACCTGGACTGGAACTGGTGCTACAGACCGGTCACCGGCTTCAGAAATCTAAGGCAGGAGGATTGTGAGTTCAAGGTTTGCCTGAACTGAACCAGCCTATACAGCTTAGTGAGTAAGTAAAAACTAAAAAGGCGGCTGGGGTGGGGGTGGGGATGTGGACCCGTGGCTTAGTTGGTAGAATACTAGCCTGGTATGCAGATTTTATTCCCAACAGTAAACAAATGCTGCAGTGACCTGTAACCCCAGCACTACTAGGGAGGTCGAGGCACAAAGATACGGAATTTGAAGCTACCCTTGGCTACATATCAAGTTGGAGGCCAGCCTGGTCTACATAGACTTTGTCTTTTATTAAAAGGGGGAGGGGGAGACACTGAGAGGATGGTTCATGGCTCACTAGGTAAACACTTATGGCCTATGAGGACAGGAGGTCAGATCCACATAAATGCCAGGTGGTCTTGGTAGCCTACAATTTCATTGTGGGAGGTGAAGACAAGATCCCTGGGGCAAGCTGTTTAGCTAGACTAGCTCCATCAATGAGCTATGAGTTCAGGGGAAAACCCTGCCTCAATATATAAAGTGGAGAATGGTCAAGGAAAACACCCAACACCAACCATTGGCCTTCTACATACACACACACACAAACACACATATATACATAGGCATTTACACACACACACATATGCATGCACGTGCACATATACACACACAAATTTTAATAATTAAAATTTAAAAACCCAGAGGGTTGTACATTTGTGTTAGAGTGCCTGACTGGCATGTAAGGTTTATTGCTAAGGATTACCCCCAGTGTCACACCAGAAGGGTATAACGCCAGAAGTCACTTTGTCAAAGGTCTTTCTCTGATGAGTTGGTTCATCATTCAAAGCCTTAAATGCCTTCCTTACCTCTCAACAAGTTCTTTCAGCCATGGAAAAAGAGCAATTACAATTTATATACAGTCTGCTCTCCATTTCTGAGAAATTTTAGATGGAATATATTGGGTGTTTGGCGCCCCCATTATGGAAACCATGCTGTCAGATGGCTTCATTTTCATCCATCCCTCCCCCTTTTTAAGGGCACCAATGTGAAATGTTGTCACAATCTAAGGCCCCAACAGGGGTGGGGCGGCCGGGGCGGGGTGGGGGGGTGGATTGCTGTCAAAGGATTGGAGTGGCTTGTTTCATGAGGAAAGGAAAGGGGGCAAGGAAAACAATGGAACTGAGCTGGGGGGGGGGGGGGGGGGGGGGAAACCGAAAAAAGGCGGGGGGGGGGCGA
Organism: Lophiomys imhausi; assembly: GCA_907164525.1. Lineage (NCBI taxonomy): Eukaryota > Metazoa > Chordata > Mammalia > Rodentia > Muridae > Lophiomys > Lophiomys imhausi. The sequence goes on from CAJQZJ010034231.1 coordinate 1,436,381, forward strand.
AAAAGGCCGGGGGGGGGGGGGGGGGGGGGGGGGGGCTTGGAAGACCAGTAACAGAGGCCCGGAGGCTCTAGAATGCCCAGTGTGTGTCCTGCGCAGGGCTGAGTCACAATGTCCAGGTCAATGCCCCGCCACACTTGGATTGGAGTCACCCAGCCTCGAAACCTCAGAGGTTTGAAGGGACTCAGTGCTAATGAGGTACATACACCTGGTCTCTGCAGAATGGGGATTCCCCATTCCCCCCCCCCACACACACACACCGTGAGGTCCCTCAGTCCTGGCCCACCAGAGCAATTGGGGATGTCCCCAGATGGTGGTGGATGAAGGGCGCCCCCAGACACTGGTGAGTGAAGGGGACCTGCCTAAACCCTGTCCTGGGTGCTTGTACAGGATCAGACTCCTCTGACGCCAGCAGTTCCCCCGACCCGGGCAGCCCTGCGGCCTTTTGCGCCGCTCCCCAAATCGCTCGTGTCCCCGTGAGTCCCCCAGTTCCCGCCGAGACCCAGCTCCGGATAGGGCCGGATCTCTGGACAGACCCCACCCCAGCCCGCGTACCTGTAGATGCGCGGTGCCCAAGGCCGGAGGCAGCTGCGCGGGGACGCGGGGACGGAGAGCGGGTCCCCGCACTGCAGCGGCGCCGCCCTCTGCCCGCCCCCGTTGCGCGCCGCCGGCCGCCAGGCCCTGCACACCGTGCCCGCGCGCGGGTCGCCCACCGACCACTGCCCTCCCCAGGGCCCGCCCCACTGCCCACCCCACTGCTATCTTTGAATGGCGGCGACACACCGGAACCCCGGCGCACAGGCCCTGCGATACCGCGAAGACCTCCTGCTGCCCTAACCCTCTTCCCGGAAGGTCGCCCAACCTGGCTGGCACAGCTCCTCCAGGGCCCAGATGCTCTCTGCTCAGGGCACACCACCCTGCTCTGTCTGAGCTGTCACCGTGGAGAGGGGAAGTCGCATTCAGTGCCTGCCGACTCTAAACCGAGGCCTGTAGCAAAAAATTAGCCACCATGCATCCTGTCCTGCACCATCTGCTCCTGTGGGGACAGAGTCCATCTTCTCCCAGCAGGAGAAAGAATGAGGCTCGCAGGCACTGGAGAAGACATCTCCAATCTTCACTGGCTTGTCTATATTCCCCTGTCCTTCCCACATCCACGCCTTCACTCACTTATCCACACTCACCTAATCCCCTCATCTATTTTTCCATTCACCTGCCCCCCACTTATCTACTCAACATCCACCTGCTCCCCACATTTGTTCCCCCACTCACCTGTCTACATTCCCCATCCTTCAGCTGTACCCCATTACTTAGTTGCCTGCTCTTCCCCCCTTTCACTAGGCCACCCTCCCCTGACACACATGCCTCCACATGGCTGCCAACCTGATCTGTGCTCTGGGTAGGCAGGACTGGCTGTGGCCAAAGCTCTTCTTCCTTCAGATGTGAAGGTAAACCGGTGCTATAAGGACTTCCTGGCTTGGAATAGGGCTCAGTTGTTAGCATGCTTGCCTAACATGCATGAAGCTCAGGGTCCCCATGCCAGCATTGCACAAACAGGGCGTGGTGGCCCACACCTGTGATCCCAGAGCTTGGGATATTGAGATAGGAAGATCAGCTCAAACCTATATTTGCCTTGAGGCCAGCATGCGCTACATGAGATCTTGTCTTAAATAAAGTCTAATCTAAATTTTTGTTTTGTTTTGTTTGAGACAGGGTTTCTCTATGTATTCCTGGCTGTCCTGGACGGACTTACTCTGTAGACCAGGATGGCCTCGAACTCACAGAGATCCACCTGCCTCTGCCTCCCGAAGGCTGGGATTAAAAGGTGTGTGCCACCACGCCCTGCTTTCAAACCTAAAATTAAAACAAGAATATATAATAAAATCAAAAGAAGACGTGGCTCCCACTTCCCCAGCCTTTCCCTCCAGCCGGCCTCTCCAGCTCTGGCCATGTGACAGGCACACACTTATACTGGGCACACCTATTGGGAAAGGGTCTTTTTTTTTTTTAAGAATTCAAGTCCCATTTTCCTAAAACCAAAACTTGCCTCCCATAAGTAAAACTCATGCACTTGGAACAGCTTGGAATTGCTAGACCAGCACTGGGTGGGGATTCCCTGCCTTCTACATCGCTGGTTTCTCTGTCCAGCCCCAACTCCTCCCGGCTTCTGCAGGGAGCATTGAGCAAAGTCAGCAAAAGAGCCATTTTTACCCTGGTACTCTGGCTGTAGGTGTGAATGCTCCGGGGCTGCTCTGCCCCCTCTCTCTCCTCTCAGGCTGATCTCCAAATCACTGAGCATGGCCTTAAATTCCTGATCTTTATTTCTCTACCCCTGAAGTGCTAGGTTTATAGGCATGCATTACATGCCTAAATAAGGACAGGGTTTTCTCTACTGGAGACCCCCCCCAGGGAGTTCCCTGTTTTCTGGGATTCCCTGTAGATACTACTTACTCTTTGTGTTGTTGCTTGGGAAAAGAAGAGTTACCCTCTCCAGTAAACCTCAAGAACAACTCTCAAATCACAAGGCTCTCACATAGACTTCTACTGGGGTGCACCGCCTCAGAAGCAAATTCCCTTTGGACTATGAGTGTCCTGTCAAAAGAACCTTCTGGGCCAGGGGCTGGCCATCAGGATTTATAGAACCAACCAGAAACCTGGTCCCTGGGACTTACAGCAATGCCTCCTGCTGTGCCCCATCATGAAGGCAGCTCCTGCCATCCTGAGATATGTCAAGATTAGTCTAGTAACCTGTTTCAGGGACCTCAACTTCTTGAAATTTTCCTCTGAAGGCAGCCTCCTATTCCCTTCCCGTGGTGCTCTGCATAAGACCTATGTGGATGCCTGGCTCCCTGACCAGCCACCCTAGCCTACTTGGGGAATTTTGGCAAGGCCAGTGAGATGCCCTACCTCAAAATATAAGGTAGGTATGCCTTCAATCCAAACACTGGGAAGGGAGAGACAGGGGATATCTGTGAGTTGAAGGCCTGGTCTACACAGTGAGTTCCAGGGTACCCAGGGAATCAGAGTGAGGCCCCTCTCCCCCTGCCAAAGTATATATGTGGTTCTCAGTGCCTGGGAAACTGGAAACAAGAAACTTGAGCCTGGTCCACATAGGAAGATCCCGTCTCCAAAATGTAAGTAAAATAAATAAAAGACAAAAGAAAAACATCACTGAGATAGAGGAGTTGATCTTATTCACTCTGCATGGTGAGGAGACATGTTTTGTGGACTCCAGAAAGAAGGATGGCTCATTAAACCATGGTGGCTGTAGAGGCATGTCTCTTGTGACATGGCTCCATGACATGGAGTTCTGAAGATGACAATGTGTATGTGGACTCTGTCTCTGCCCCGAGCTGCCATGTACAGAACATCTTCCAAAGGAGCAGGAAGAGATGACTGACACTCACTGGGCTGAGCTCTTACCTAGAGGATGCTGGGAAATGTTCATGTCAAGGCAGAGACCTCAGCTGAAGGAACACAAGGGAGGGGAGGTGCAGAACATACCCCAAAGCCCAGGAACCAAATGACAATAACCAGCCACCCCCACCTACAAGGTCTCAATAGTTTTGGCTTTGTGATGGTTAGAAAGAAATATGGGGCTGGAGAGGTGGCTCAGAGATTAAGAGCACTGGCTGTTCTTCCAGAGGTCCTGAGTTCAATTCCCAGCAACCACATGGTGGCTCACAGCCATCTACATTGAGATCTGCTGCCCAGGCATATATGTAGAGCAAATACTGTATACATAATAAATAAATAAATGTTAAAAAAAGAAATATGAACCCCATGTGAATGGTACTTTAAAATATTTAATCTCTTCTAGGATAATAATATGTAATACAATATCATTTTATTTTGATATTTTATGTATTTATTTCTGAACATGTATGGGTACACGCATGAGGAGGCCAGAGTTGGACCCTGTGTGTATTTATCACTTTCCACTTTGTGTGTATGTGTGCACCCAGGGGGACACATGTGTGCATGGTGTGTGTGAGTGCAGGCATGCATATGCCATGAGGGCATGTGGAAGTCAGATACCAATTTTCAGAAATTGGTTGTCTCCTACTAGGATGCCAGGGATCTAATTCAAGCTTGTATAGCAAACCGGCTTACCCACTGAGCCCCATTTTTGATATTCTGAGACAGGGTTTTGCTGTGTAGCCCAGAGCAACCATAAACTCCAAGATTCTCCTGTCTCAGCCTGCTGAGTGGGGCCACCATGCCTGGCTCCTGATGATCTTTCTTGACAGTGGACAGCAGCAGCATCCTCAGCTCCCCATCAGCTTGCACAGTGATAGAGATGGAAAGCCCCTGATACTGAGCCATTGGCTGTGTTGCTGGGAGGGGTGGTTTTGGCTAGGCTACTAGGGTGTTACATGCATTCTGTTAGTAAACCACAGGTTTCTCAGAACCTGAGTCCAAGGCAGTCAAGTGCCTTGTGTTATACTAACAACTCAGTCCACTCCCTGGGAGTCACCTGATTCTTCTCCAGAGACACAGGATGGTGGGTATGCAGATGAGGCCACTGGAAAGGAGTCCAGGCTGAGGCAGGAGAATAAGCAGACAGGGGTGCAGGTAAGGGCACCCTAACATGCCAGGTAGGTTTCCTATCACTGAGCCACACCCCTCACCCCTTACTGGAAAATTCTAGGCAGGTGCTCTACCACTGAGCCACACCCTTAGCCCCTCACTGGGGGATTCTAGGCAGGTGCTCTACCACTGAGTCACACCCCAGCCCCTCACTGGGGGATTCTAGGCAGGTGCTCTACCACTGAGCCACACCCCAGCCCCTCACTGGGGGATTCTAGGCAGGTGTTCTACCACTGAGCCACACCCCAGCCCCTCACTGGGGGATTCTAGGCAGGTGTTCTACCACTGAGCTACACCCCAGCCCCTCACTGGGGGATTCTAGGCAGGTGCTCTACCACTGAGCCACACCCCAGACCCTCACTGGGGGATTCTAGGCAGGTGCTCTACCACTGAGGCACACCCTAGCCCCTCACTGGGGGATTCTAGGCAGGTGCTCTACACTAGGCCACACCCCAGCCCCTCACTGGGGGATTCTAGGCAGGTGCTCTACCACTGAGCCACACCCCAGCCCCTCACTGGAGGATTCTAGGCAGGAGCTCTACCACTGAGCCACACACCAGCCCCTCACTGGAGGATTCAAGGCAGGAGCTCTACCACTGAGCCACACCCCAGCCCCTCACTGGAGGATTCTAGGCAGGAGCTCTACCACTGAGCCACACCCCAGCCCCTCACTGGAGGATTCTAGGCAGGTGCTCTACCACTGAGCCACACTCCCAGCCCCTCACTGGGGGATTCTAGGCAGGTGCTCTACCACTGAGTCACACCCCAGCCCCTCACTGGGGGATTCTAGGCAGGTGCTAGATATGATCCACGCCCACAGCCCCTAACTGGAGGATCCTAGGCAAGTGCTCTACTGTGAGGTCATGGCCTCAGTCCCAGGCCTGTGTGGGTGCAGACCTTCTGCAGAAATGTGAACTGGTGAGAAATACTGCTGCAGGGGAGTAGACAAGACTCTGCTTGAGCAGCACTCTGTGCTATTTGAACTTTACGTTGTTCATTGCATTCATCTGGGAAGTAGATTCCACTGGAGACTTCTAGACATCAATCCTGGCTTGCAGGGGCAGGCTTCAAGACAGCCATCTGAAGCCTGGTGGTGGTGGTGGCAGTAGTGCCCACCTTTAATCCCAGTACTCAAGAGGGACAGGCAGGTGGATCTCTGAGTTCCAGGCCAGCCTGGTCTACAAAGTGAGTTACAGGACAGCCAGGGCTAACAAAGAAACCCGATCTGTAAAAACAAAGCATGCAAACGAAAAAGGATAGCCACCTGAATCCCTATTGGTCCTAGCCCCCAGCCTCAAACCTAGCCACCTAGGGGTTCATTGTGAGGTTCTTCCCCCTAAGTGTGCACAAGACTTGATTTTACTCCACCAAGGTGGTAAGCATCCACCCTGTGTGTGGTCCACATATAGCTTACATGGACCCTGATGTCATTCTGGCTGGGAGACTGTCTTCTTTTTTTTTTTTTTTTTTTTTTTGTTTTTTTGAGACAGGGTTTCTCTGAATATCTCTGGCTGTCCTGGACTCGCTTTGTAGACCAGGCTGGCCTCGAACTCACAAAGATCCACCTGCCTCTGCCTCCCAAGTGCTGGGATTAAAGGCGTGCGCCACCACCGCCCGGCTGAGACTGTCTTCTTGATGGTTTTAAAGATGCCAGCAGCCCTGCTGTGAGCTGATGTGCAGATAGTCATGATAAGGGACTTGGGTGGTCTCCAGGGATAGCTAAAACAAAAAAGGCAGATCAAACTACCAGGAAGTGATATTACCAAAGAGAACAGGAACCTACCTGTCTTGGTCCAACTAGGAGAGGACCCTGCACTGGCAGTGATAGGGCCTTCGGAAGACCATGCTATGCTATGCCTGGACATCAGCCTTCAAACACCACGACATCCTTACTGCTTCACACCACTAAATCTGTAGTCATATGTTAAACAGAGAATCAATTCAAAGCAGGAATCAAGGAAGAAAAAATGCTAGGAATGGAGCCTGCCTAGAACCACCCAGTGAGGGGCTGGGAGTGTGGGGGGCTCAGTGGTAGAGCACCTGCCTAGAATGCCCCAGTGAGGGGCTGGGGTGTGGCTCAGTGGTAGAGCACCTGCCTAGAATGCCCCAGTGAGGGGCTGGGGTGTGACTCAGTGGTAGAGCACCTGCCTAGAATCCCCCAGTGAGGGGCTAAGGGTGTGGCTCAATGGTAGAGCACCTGCCTAGAATTCCCCAGTGAGGGGCTGGAAGTGTGACTCAGAACAATGGCCTAGCATGTGCAAGATCCTGGTTTCTATTTCTTGCACTGAAAAAAAAAAAGACTAATAAAATAATATAGGAATTCATCATATAATTTGAGGGCAACTAAAAAGTATTAACATTAAATGGGATTCCTGGGTTCCTCCTTCGCCAGATATAGTTCAGGTGAATAAAAAATTTAAATAATTTTTAAACTATAAAAATCACAATATTAAAAAAATTTATAATATTGCACTAGGAATCTCTAAACACATTACAGAATTCACAAATGTAATACTTAGTAATCGCGTATATTAAAGTAAAAAGTCTTATTCATGAAAAAGAAATTACATCCAATCAGGAGGGTACGGCGGCACATGCCTGTAATCTCAGCCCTCCAAGGGCAGAAGGCTCACAAGTTTAAGACCAGTGTGAGCTCCAGAATGGGATCATATTTAAAACAAACAAAAACCCAAGCATTTGAAAGTCAAAACAAGAACTATGTTACTAGGCATGGTGGTTTATGTCTATAACAGAAATAGAAACAGCAGGAATGTGCATTAAAGGCCAGCCTGGGTTATATAAGATATTCTCTCTCGCCAGGCGTGGTGGCACACACCTTTAATCCCAGCACTCAGGAGGCAGAGGCAGGTGGATCTCTGTGAGTTCAAGGCCTGATCTACAAAGCAGGTCCAGGACAGCTAGGGCTGTTACACAGAGGAACCCTGTCTGGAAAAAAAATAAAAAGAAAAAAGAAAGATAGAAAAAATCAAATGGCAAGGGACTGGGGCAGTCTCCAGGGAGAGCTATATATGCCTATATATAAAATGGTAAATAAAAGTAAGAATGTTCGGCTGGAGAGATGGCTCAGCGGTTAAGAGCACTGGCTGCTCTTCCAAAGGACCCAGGTTTAAATCCCAGCATCCACATGGTAGTTCACAGCTGTCTGTAATTGCCAAGCGTGGTGGCGCAGGCCTTTAATCCCAGCACTTGGGAGGCAGAGGCACGTGGATCTCTGTGAGTTCAAGGCTAGCCTGGTCTACAGAGTGAGTCCAGGACAGTCAGGGATACACAGAGAAACCCTGTCTCAAAAAACAAAAATGAAAACAAAAACAAAACAGGGTGGGAAGATGGATCAGTCAGTAAAGTGTTTGCTTTGCAAGTGTAAGAACCTGAGTTCAGTCTCCAGAATTTACATTTAAAAAAAAAAAAAGCCAGGTTGGTGGCACATGCCTTTAATCCCAGCACCGGAAGGCAGAGGCTGGTGGATCTCTGTGATTTCAAGGCCTGTCTGGTCTACACAATGAGTTCCAGGACAGACAGGGCCAAAAAGAGTCTAGGACAGCCAGAACTTACCAGAGAAACTCTGTCTGAAAAACCAAAAAAAAAAAAAGGTTGAACAGTAGTGGCGCACACCTTTAATCCCAGCACTCAGGAGGCAGAGGCAGGTGAATCTCTGAGCTCGAAGCCAGCCTGGTCTATAGAATAAGTTCCAGGACAGACAGGGCTACACAGAGAAATCCTGTCTCCCAAAAAACACAGACATGGAAACCTGGTGAGAAGGTGTCTCAGCACATAAAGACACTTGCCACCAAGCCTGACCATTTGAGTTTGACCCTTGGGACCCAGGTGGAAGGAGAGAAAAGACTCCTGCAAATTTCCACCTGATCCACACAGGCACACTACGCCATGGGTACACACACATCCAAGAACCTGATGATATGGCTTGGCAAGGGTGTAGGAGGCAGGACTTCATACTTGACAGCTTTGTGGAGATCAAGTTATAAACATCTTTAAAGTATGAACGCAAAGCTTGCCTTCTGTAGTGGTCCCCACTGACCAGCCATCAGGAGTACTGCACTGCACTGTACTGCATCTCTTTGCACATAAGCCAACAGAGCTGTCTGTGTGTTTACACTGCCTTCTTTGCAAAAATGCACGAAGCAAGAAACACTGGGTGGGTGCTAAAAAAACCGTAACAAAGAGCTCAGGAGGTTATCGTACAAATTTATATAGCCGCTAAAAAGATGAAACAGTTCTGCATGAATTAAAATGAAACCATGTCCTTTTTTTTTTTTTTCCTTTTTCCTTTTTTGTGAGCTTCAACATTTCAGGATGGGTGATTCATTAAACAGCAGCATTGCATAATCACCACCACCTAGTTCAGGATCATTTTGCCCCCGACCATGCATGGGCTCTTCCCTGCAGCCTTGGTCATCTGCCAGTGTTTCTGTCTCTATGATGATTCCTCCATCTGTTCAGGATTGGCACCAGAGCCTGGCAGCCCTGTGACAGCTTCCCTCCCCTTCAGTCCAGTTACCCACAAAATAACTCAGCTATAGCTCATTTGAACATGCGCTTCAGCCTAAGCATCTTCACCCCCGGGTGAGTGACAGCACCCTTTATCCTACCCCACTTCCCCCCCCCCCATCTGGATCCTCCCTCCACAAGGTCACTGTTCTCAGGAGCTACAGACCTCGCTCTTTCTCCAACCGGACAAGTCCAGGTGATATTTCCACCAGGCAGAGCCTGCCTTGTGCCCAGTGATCCTGCCTCTCCACTCCATTGTCATCTGTTGTGTGGATTTTCCCAGGGAGACGAACATATGTCTGTCTATCCACTCCAGAAAGGATAACAATGACAGATTTAGTCCATCCGAGTCTACTTCAGTAACTTAGTTGTTTTAACTGGGATTACATGAGCCCAGGGAACTCAGGAGCCAAGACACCATCAGCATTGTTTCCTCAGAGAAGAGGACAATCCATAACCACCTTTGAATCCTCAGAAGGGATGGGACCTCCAGAGCTGCTCCGCCCTTGCAATCATTAACTGTTTATAAATCCTCATAAGGGGTGGGGCCTCCTGAGCCTCTCCCTCCCTGTCTGCCTCAGGACTGAAAGTTGAGGATCTAGTCTTGAGCAGGTCTCCTTGTAGTCAAACTATTGACATGAAGAACACAAGGGCTATGTCAAAGCCAGAGAACAGTGGTCTGTGTTGCCCCTTCCCTGGACCCTGGACAGGCAACTTCCCAAGGAAGTGCAAGTAGCAGAGCACCTGCTTTGACTCTGTGGCAGTTTGAATGAACATGGCCCCTAGGCTTTATAGGGAGTGGCACTATTATGAGATGTGGAGGAAGCGTGTCACTGGGGAGTAGTGGGCTTTGAGGTTTCAAATGCTCAAGCCAGCTCAGTTTGTCTCTCCCTGCCACCTGGTGATCTGGATCTAGAACTCTCAGCTACCTCTCCAATGCCATATCTGCCTGTGTGCGGCCATACTTCCTGCCATGATGATAATGGACTAAACCCCTGAACTGTAAGCCAGCCCCAATTAAATGCTTTCCTTTATAAGAGTTGCTGTGGTCATGGTGTCTCTTCACAGCATTAGAACTGTAATTAAGACATTCACCTTTCGCCCAGTCTTAGCTGAGCACCTGTAAGGGTCTCCCACAACGCACATAAATATATGTCAAGTGAAATAACGAACGAATCTGAGTTAAATTTGCCAAAATCCATTTACTGGTTGAGAAGAAATACTTCTTGGAAGATACTTGAAAACCCCCTCTCCTTGCTTTTTGAGGGTCTTTAAAACATATGTAATGCAGGGAGTTAAGCAGAATCAATTTAGACGGTCTTGCTATATTCTGGCTCAAATGTAATTCAAAAGTTCCATATTTATGTTAAGATAGAAACCCTGTGTAGGGCTGGCAAGATGGCTTGGTGGCTAAAGCACTTGCTTCCAAGCCTGATGACTTGAAATTGAACTGACTCCCAAAACCTGTCCTCTGAACGTCATCCACATGCTGAGCCACAAACAAGTTTTTTTTAAAAAAGAAAGCTATACACCCAGAGTCAACTCCCACATGCTAGAGGCTATGGGGTCAGCAAGACCCCATCGGATTTGGGAGGGAAGCATTTGTCACCCTCTAAAGGCTGCTCTGTGGGAATCAAGGGACAGAACCTGCCTGTTCCTCTCCTTCTCACTCTGCTATCCCCTCCTCTGATGACTGATCTGTCCCACAAAGGAACACACATGGCAACTCAGGTGTGCAGCATCAAGTCTGACATGCTGTCTGCCTCTTGTCAGCAGACTGATGGCCTTACCTTTCTGTGGGTTGAAGGGGCTGATAGGTTAATATAAGTTAGATTTAGTGAAT
>CAJQZJ010034231.1:1447734-1480014 GCA_907164525.1 Lophiomys imhausi
AATAAATAAGAGTTAAATAAATAATAATTTAAAAGTTCGGTTTCAGTGGGTGGCTCATCACTTCCTAAGGTTGGCTCATTCTCTTTGGTGCGACAGGTCACGTGTCTTTTTTTTTTTAACTGGTGACAGATATCTCGGTTGTTTTCATCATTGGGTTACTTGTGAATAATGCTACTGAGGAAATGGGGGTGGAGGTGGGCATGCCTCCGTGCGACAGAGCACTAAGATGACTTGTAAAGCCCTGGGTTCCATCTCCCAAGACCAAATCAAACAAAAGATGTCTGCGCAAATGCCAATTCAACACCCAGGTTTCACTTCGGTTATTCAGGGGTGAGTTGCTGGAGGTCAAGGCAATCTTGTGGTTTTGGTTTTCCTGCAGCTGTGAATTGATCCCAGTGCTACAGGGATGACTAGAGCCCTAACAATGAGCAGCATCCTAGTCCCCTTGTTTCCTACTCTGGAAAGGGCTTCTTCACACCAGCCAAAAGATAAAGGCAACCTATATCCCAACAGGTGAGCAAAGCCACACAGTATGATCCATCCCTACAGAGGGCTTCCATCCAGCCTCAGAGGGCGACCAGGGCAGGAAGAGTCCTCTTCAGCTTCCCAGTGCCCCTCCTCCAAAGAGGATGCTGTTTTGGACTGTAGTATGGGAGGCTTGGAGCAGATCCACCAGGCTGCAGCAGCAATGGAGGGTTCCAGCCAGAAAATATCTTTCTTGTAACCTGGTTCCTTGGGGCTTCGATGCATCTGTTCTGATGGACGTGAAGAGGCTGCCAGGTCTCTTCAACTCAAGGGCTGCAAGCGGCTGGGCACTCTTTCCACCACTTTCCATTGGCATGTCTGGAATCCAGCCCAGACTCCATCCACAGCAGGCTTTGCATGGCAGCGGCTGGGGGGGGGGGGGAGACGACCGTGGCGTGGGACTGTTGCTGGCTACTTCAGCAAATACACTTCTGGGTTATGTAGATCTATGTCATTCCCTTCTATTTCTAATTAACTGAAGGTTTATTCATGTCAATTTCATCAAATGCTAGCATCTATGGGATCTTATGGCTTTTCTCCAAATTTTAAATAAAAAAAATTTGGGGGGGAGGGGCCAGGGTCTCATGGATTAAAAAGTAGCCTCAAACCTAGTATGTAGCTGAAGATGATTACATACTCCCAATCCGCCTGAGTGCTGGGGTGATGGGCATGCACCTGCATTCCTGGTTTAAGCAGTGTTGGGGATGGAACCCAAGATTTCGTGCATAGTTGGCAAGCACTCTACCAACAGCCACATTCCCACCCCTGATTTGTTTTTATAAAACTTCATTCTCAGGATCAGCTCAATTTCATTGTCTTACAAATTCATTATCTCACCATGCAGTGGTGGTGCAAGCCTTTAATCCCAGCACTTGGGAGGCAGAGGTAAGCAGATCTCTAAGTTTGAGGCCAGCCTGGTCGACAGAATGAGTTCCAAGACAGCCAGGGCTACACAGAGAAACCTTGTCTCAAAAAAGCAAAACAAGTTGGGCATGGTAGCACATGCCTTTAATCTTAGCACTCAGGAAGGAGTGGCAGGTGAGTTTGAGGCCACCTGATAGAGAAATCCTGTCCCGAAAAACAAAAACAAAACAAGATGAATTGCCAGGCTTGGTGGTGGACCCCTTTAATCCAGCACTCAGGAGGCAGAGGCTGGCAGATCTCTGTAAGTTCAAGGCTAGCCTGGTCTAGAGAGAGGCCAGGACTGGCAGAGATGTTACACAGAGAAACTCTGCCTCGGAAAAAAAAAAAAAAAAGCAAACCAAACCAAACCAAGACAGACAGACAAACAAACAAATTAAAAAAGATTATCACTAGATTCAATTTGTCAGTGTTTCCTTTAGGATTCTGGCATGTGTGCTCCATTAAAGAGGCCATTGGTACTTCTCCTCTCCTGTCTTATTCTTTGAGATCCCAGCATTATGCTGGCCTCATGAAATGAACTGGGAAGTGTCTCCTTCCAGCTTTCTTGAAACACAGTAATTGTTCATCAAATGTTTGAATTTCTTGTCAGCAAAACCATCTGGGACAGGCCTGGAGAGATGGCTCAGTGGTTAAGAGAACTGGCTCCTCTTGCAGAGGACCTGAGTTCAGTTCCCAGCACCCATATGGCAGCCCAGAACTACCTGAAATTCAAGTTTCAGGAGATCAGATACTCTCTTCTGGCCTCCAAGGGCACTGCACACACATGGTACACATACATACAGACAAAACACACAAAATAAGTCTTTTTTTTTAAATCTGGGGTACAAGCTAGGTATGGTGGCACATGCCTTTAATCCCAGCACGAAGCTTTATTAGTCTTATCTCCCTCCCATTTACTCTTTCAGTGTTGACATTTTTTATTTCAACTACCGATAATTAGGCAGTCACATGAAGATGGGATGTGAGTCTGTTGCCAATGACAGACACCCCTTTGGGTGAAGTCTGTAATGAGTAGCTTGGCTTATGAATCCGGAGGCTGAAGGGCAAGTCACTGCATCAAAAGGCCTTCTGGACACCAGAACCCTGAGGCAGCACTGATATTGCTTGGAAACAGGCAAAGAATACTTGTTTTATGGTTTGAATATGCATGTTTCCCATAGCCTCCTGGTTGGACATCTAGTCTCCAGCTGGTGGTTCTGTTCTGGGAGGTTCTGCAAACTAGGATATGGGACTAAGGTGGGACATCACTAGGGGCACAAGCCCCTGGATCCTCCTTTCCTTCTCCTGCCTCTGCTTTCTGTTTGACAAAAGGTGATCAATTTTCTCTGCCACATATCCTCGCTGCCATGATGGTCTTTCTAGGCCCATGGAACTGTATAGACCCAAACCTCTGAACCCATGAGCCAAAATAGACCCTTTTCCCTTTAAGCTGTCCCTGTCAAGAATTTGGTCACAACAATGAGAACACAGTTTGTGTATGTGTGTGCGCGCACATACATGTGTGGTGGAAGTTGGGTCTCTTTGGTGAAATTGGTGGGCAGTTTGGGTTGGCATCTGGCGGCACACGGGGAAAAGCTTGGCATCCCTTTGCCTCCTGGGATGGACAAAGCCAGGTTATGGCCGGACAATATGCCCTGTTGAAGGGGCATGGCTAAGAAACCGTGCAAGCCATGCAGATGACGTCAGTTATCATGAGAAGCAACAAGACTGTTGGACATCAGGAGAAATCTTGTGAACCCTCAAGACTGCCAAGTATCCTGAGATAATACGATATATAAGCTGGAGAATTCCAGTCTCTTTCTTCCTCCTGCCTCACCGGCTGATAGATAAGTCACGCTGAAGAAGAGCACAGCAAGGTACACCATTAACAAAAATTAGATTGTTATATTCCAAGGCAAAGGCATGGCATAAAAACTGCTGAGAGTTCCTTGAAGGGTCTGTCTTGGGGCCCCAGAGGGCCAGAAAAGTGAACGAGGCAAGCAGAGTTCAGAAGCCACTTGGAGAGGCTTTCGGCTGTGAGATTTGGCCAGGTCAAAGAGACCATGGAGGCAAGTCTTAGTTGATTGAAAAAGCCGCCTTCAGTTGGCGGTTGGAACAGATTGATTTCATAAACCAGCTGCCATTTGGTGGTGGAAATAGACTGACCTTACAAACTGGCAAAGTAAGGTCCAATGAACATTAATCTTTGAAGGGACTGCCTTCTGGGACTGCCATGAACCAAATCATCCTGCACGGACCTACACTAAGAATATTAATATTCTTTTAAGGAAGTTAAAATAGTGTTAAGTGTTTTTAGATAGGTATTAGAGTGTTTTTAGGTATTAAGGTATTTTTAGATTATAGGTTTTAGGTTATAAGATTTAGGTATTTTATAGATGTTTGTTAAATATTAATAAATATAAGTGTTTATAAATAAAAATATTCTTACATACATATGTTTGCCTCTTGTAGTTTAAGTGGGGAAAATGTCCCCCATAGACACTGGTATTTAAACACTCGGTCCCCCTTGGGGGCAGGCACTGTTTTGCCAGGTATAGTAGGAACCTCGAAGATAGTATTTCCAAGAGTAAAGCAGACTACAGAGGCCCAGCTCAAGGATCAACTTAGAAGTAAATGGACTAACTTCTTTGGCAGAGGGCATTTCAAGCCAGCACAACATTGAATCTGTGGTGTGATTGTTAATGGTAACACTTATGCAGGTCTACAGTGAAAAAATGAGGGAGGCAAGAAAGAAATACATCATGTATGGTTTGGAATGGAAAAAAACCATTAGGAAGCTTAAAGTTACAGACAAGGCATATGTCAGAAGGAAATAATCGCCATTAGGGTGAGGCCAGATCCACACTAGAGCAAAGATGCACTCGAGATGACCTCCCCCAGCTACGCTCTCAGACTGGGGAGCAAAAGGCTTAAGTTTTCTGCTCCTTGAAAGCAATAACAGCGACTGAGAGGGGGCTCAGTGGTTACAAGTATTGGTTGCTCTTCCAGAGAAACTGGGTTCAGTTCCCATCACCCACACGGCAGCCCACACCCATCCAGTTTCAGAGGATCCAATGCCCTCCTCTAGCCTCTCAGAGCATCAGGCATACCTGTGGCACACAAATGTGCATGCAGGCGCCATGCACACATACATTTTTTTTTTTAATTTAATTTTTCGAGACAGGGTTTCTCTGTGTATCCTTGGCTGTTCTGGACTCACTTTGTAGACCAGGCTAGCCTTGAACTCACAGAGATCCACCTGCCTCTGCCTCCTGAGTGCTGGGATTAAAGGTGTGTGCCACCATGCCTGGCTATTACAGACAGCTGTAAACTGCCATGTGGTTGCTGGGGTTTGAACTTGGGTCCTTTGGAAGGGCAGCCAGTGCTCTTAACTGCTGAGCCATCTCTCCAGCCCCCATGCACACATTCTTATTTTGGTTTTTTTTTTTTAAGATTATTTATTGTGTATACATTGTTCTGCCTGCATGTATGCATTCACTCCAGAAGAGGGCACCAGATCTCATTGTAGATGGTTGTGAGCCACCATGTGGTTGCTGGGAATTGAACTCAGGACCTTTGGAAGAAGAGCCAGTGTTCTTAACCTCTGAGCCATCTCTCCAAGCCCTCTTATTTTGTTTTTTTAAGGAACAAACAAAAGATGCTGCAAACACGATTCGAGGATAGGGTTCATCCTGAGCACCTGGCAGTGTCCTCCAGAAGACGGTGACTTTAGAAACATGAAGGACAAGACTGAAAGGCCAAGGATTCTTCCTCTGTTGTTTAAGCAAGCCATTGAGGCCAGGCAGCATGTGGTAGGGAAGTCCATGCAGGAAGGCCCTGAGAGAACACCGGGTGAAGCTGCAAATGTCAAACCTAGGTTGGAGACCCTAACATGTTGGCGATGCCAGAGATGTCAAAGAGAGATGCAGAAAGAGAATGGAATTAGCCCGAGAGAGGTTTGCTACAGGAAGCAAAGGGCTGTAGCATACCTGGAGGGACAGAGCTACCTAAGCCCTTTGACATCAGACGTGGAGCTACAGGATTTGGTGTTTGCCCTACTGAGTTTTGTTCTTGCTTTGGTCCTGTATTTCCTCATTTTGCCCGAACCCTTCCCCTTTAGAATGGTAATGTATATTCTGTTTCTATATGTTGGAAGTATGTAATTTGCCTTTTTATGATCGCCTTGAGTTCCAGAACAAGTTTTGAACTTTTAAAATTAAAAGTGTAGAAACTGTGAGAAACTATAGGGACTTTTGAGGTTGAACTAAACGCATTTTGCATTATGATATGGCCATGGGGTCAGTGGAGCAGGAAGTGAAATGTGGTGGCACAAGTGAAAAATGTCCCAGATAGGCTCTGGTAGTTCCCATAGCTCTCTGCTTCCTGCTCCTGACATCATGCCAGCAATTGTTGCTATGTATCCTCACCATGATGGACTCATCCCTCTGGAACTGTAAGCCAAAATAAACTCTTCCTTCTCTAAGCTGCCTTGGTCTTGGTGTTTTATCACAGTAACAGAAAGGTAACTAATATACCTCTCTTTTCATAAAGTCACCAGGGTTTGGTCATGGGGACTCCTCCCTGGAGACCTTATCTAAACCCCATAGCTCTCCCAGGCCTTACCTCTAACCATCAAGGCTGGATCAACATCCCACTGCTTTGTACCCCACAATGGGTACTAAACTTCAATATATGAAACTGGAGGACACTTGAGTCATATTCTACCTGCCACGTGGCCAGCAGCATGCTATTCTGCAGCCATTCCACTCTCTGGCAATCCAGCATTTCCAGACAACTCCAACTGTCTGGCAATTGGCTTTCTCTTGCCTCCTCTGTGCTTAGAGATCAGTCTTTAGACACCTTTTGCAGGTAGTTCTTTAGCAACATGTTCTACTGGCTTGCCTTTTCCTGACAATGTCTGATTCCCTCTTCATTCCTGAAGGGTATTTTGCTTGACAGAGTTCCCAGTTAACAGTTTTCTTTACAAGCTTAAAGAATCCTGTGCCCTTCCTTCTGGCTCCTGTGGCCCTGGAGAAACAGCTAGATCTGGTTGAGACCGCCTCTTTCTACCTCCAACATGTCATTTCTCTTTGATAGGCAAAGTTTTCCCTTTCCCATGTTGCCAAATGTTTAACTAAAGACAGGTGTGATGGCTCATGTCTGTAATCCTAGCACTCGGAAAACTGACCAGGATTGGCTCAAACTCAAGGACAGTCCACAGTGTGAGACCTGTTTCAAAATATATAGATAAGGTCAGGTGTATTGGTACATGCCTTTAATCCCAGCACTCAGGAAGTAGAGGCAGGTGGTCCTCTGAGTTCAAGACCAGCCTGATCTACATATTGAGTTCCAGGTCAGCCTACAGAGTGAGACCCTGACGTACCACATACATATGCACGCACGCACGCACCCACACAGACACTCACATACATAGACACATAGACACACACACAAACCCCAATGACAGAATAGATAACAGAGAAATAAAGTTTAATTACGAAGTACCTTGGTGTGGATTTCTGGCAGATTTATCCTACAGGGCTTACTTGGCCTCTTGCATATGTGTATTTTACGTCTTTCATCGACTTGGGGGTACCTTCAGCCACTACTTCTTCCAATGTTTTAGCACCACAACCCTGCCTTATTGTTCTGGGATGCTGATGAAATATGAATCAGCCCACAAACCTCTGAGGCTTGGGGGGGAGTTTTAATTTTATCTGAGACAGGATATATGTGTGGCCTAGGACCTTCCATTCTCCTGCCTTGGCTTCCAAAAGGCTGCAGTTTCAGGCTCCCACTGCCAAACTTGGCCTAGACTCACACTTTGTACTATTTTCTTTGTTTTTCAGTTCCAAGAAAGTTCTAGCCCTCTGTCATCTCCAGTCTACCATTGTGCCCTTCTAATGATGGACAGTGTTATTCTGGTTGTTTTCTCAAATTCTGTAATTTCCACTTGGTGCTTTACAATTTCTTTTTCTTTGCTAAGTTAATTTTTTTCAATTTTAAATGAGTTTGTAATCACTTTTCTTGTAATTACTTCTGAAAGAGATTTTCATGGCTGTCGACAGTCCTTGGCAGATGGCTCATTTTG
This sequence comes from Lophiomys imhausi, assembly GCA_907164525.1. Classification (NCBI taxonomy): domain Eukaryota; kingdom Metazoa; phylum Chordata; class Mammalia; order Rodentia; family Muridae; genus Lophiomys; species Lophiomys imhausi. Next base: position 1,455,254 of record CAJQZJ010034231.1, read on the forward strand.
GCATCCACTTCAGTGAGCAGCCTTTTTACATTCACGTTGTGAATGTTCTTGGAATGATAAGCGGCTTTTTTCGAATGTATGCCGGACATTTGGGTTATTCTGTTTGGAGACTCCTGGGTTCTATTTAAATCCTCTACGTTAGCAGGCAGCTGCTAATGCCAGTGTGTGGATATATGTCACATGTACAATCTAGCCTGCCTCTGTGGCCTGTTGGTCCGATGTTGGTTTTGTCTTTAGAGTTCTTCCCTTGCTATTACTGGTCTGCTTGATTCTCTGGCACTGGTGGGGCTACCCAGCCCCTGCTGGTGCCATCTGTGGGGTTAAAGGTGCATGTCTGGGTGCTTGTGTGGATTTCTATGCTGACAGCCAGCTTTACAAGACTGCCTATGTGGCACCCACTGGCACCTCCATGTGCAAGCAGGGTCAGGTAAGCCTACAGATGCTCTGACACATCACTGGGGACAGACTGTGGACTGTTCGAGGTCTCTCCTGCCATTGGCAAGGGAGATGGGTTCTTACCTGCATCTGTTAGCCACTGTGTGTGGTAGGCCTCTCTGGGGGCCTGGCTCAAAAAGGAAACCCAGGGACACAGCTCCAGTTCTGAGTCCTGGGCCAGTGTATCTTATTTTCAACTCTCAAGCCCTTTTCCCACTGGCTATTACTTGTGGGGTACTTAGTTGTATTTAGAAATCAATACTGCTCACAGGACCTCCCAGGCCATGCCTGCTGACCCATCCCAACCTTCACAGCAGCCACAGTCATCCTCCAAAGGACAGATCTGCCTGGTTGCCAGTGCTCCACTTAAAGCATCTTCCCTGGCTCCCTGCATCTAGACAAAGACCACCCTGGCTGTTCTGAGCACTTCCTCGCTCCTACAGGACACTATTTTCCCCTTCCCTTAGAACTCCCCTGGCCACAGGCAAGCACCATACCTCTCCCAGAGACTGAGATGAGGCTGGGAGGGCTGCTCCTCCCTGGGCTCGATGTCTGCCCACCTAACATTCACACAGCCCATCTATCAGAACTCCCTTTCTTATGAGGATGCTCGAGCTAAGCCCAATGTCTCAATCTTGACATCTGCAAAGATTCTATCTCCAAACAGTAACATTCTGATGTACTAGGCTTACGACTTTGGAGGGACACGATCAGTCCATGACATCTAACACCAGACCTGTCCTCAGCCAATCTCCTCCCTTTACAACTGTTTTGCTACCCCCAGCCACTTCACATGGTTCCCTAAAAGCCTCTTCACCACATTCAAAACACCTAAAGGTCACCTGTTAATGTCAACAACCAAACAGAAGGGTCAAATTTGTTGCCCAACCCCTAAGGTCACAGGCCTGTTCTCGACTGTTCAGGCCTGGAATCATCCACTCCCCCAATTCTGCTTACTGGGAAGGTCATGCAGCACCGAGTCAGGCTCAGCACCAGGACTAGGAAGTGCTCAGCAGGGGTCCTGACCACTGACAATACCATCCTTGTCCCCCTAAAATTCTTCCAGCCACATAGCCTACTACTGCATGTCTAAACTGAGGTAGGACCCATGGAGCCCTGCCTTAAGGACCCCTGAGTAAACCAGTAAGGATTACTGACAACTGCGCCATTTGGGAGAATCTTGGCTTAAGTTGCCGCTGGGGAGAAAGGAACCTGAAGGGGCAGGCACGCTGGAGTTTAACCGCTCCGGCCAAGTTCCAGACTCAGGGACAAGTCAGCCCCACCCTTTGCCCCGCCCCCTCCGCCATTTGCCACGCCCCAAGGCCTGTGCCCCACCTATCAGCCCTGGTCTGAGGCCCTTCATTCCTCACCCTTCACCTACTCAGACACCCCCTACCCCACCCTCGAGGTTTATACCCCTTCCTCAAGCCTGCATCCCACCTTAGAAACCTTCGTCCCGGGGTGCGGGGGCCATGCCCCGCTCACCTCCCCCTTACCCAACCCACTACCCCTTGCCCGGTCCCCTTTCCTTAGTCTTTTCTTATTCTTCGACCCTCCCACAGAGGCCCGCGCTCCACCTGCCACCTCCTGCAACGCCCCCGAAGCCCACGCCCCGCCTACTTGGTTCTTATCCCTATACCCTACCCCTTACAATACGCCCCGAACCAAGAGGTCCGCGTCCCGCCTATCACCTTCTAGTTCCGCCCACTACCTCTTACCCCCAACGCCTCATCCTTCGCCCCTCCTCCCGAGGTCCTCGCGAAGCCTACTGCCCCCCGCCCCGCCCCCGAGGCTCGTGGCCCGCCGTCGACTCCTGAACTCAGCCAATTACACTTTCCCCTCCCCGCTTCTCTCACCCTCCTAACCGCTACACCGCCCTCTAAGGCCCTTTTTCCGCCCACTTCCCCTGGCTCCGCCCCTTGCCCGTCACTCCCTGCTCCTCCCCCCGCATCCCTCCTACGAGACACATACTCGGCCGCGAACAACCGAGGTAGCCGGAAGTCCTGCCGTAAAGCGTGCCGCGACAATCGCACTAGCGCCGGTTCCCTTGGAGACAGCCAACGCGCTCAAGATGGCGGCGCCGGTGGAGGCGGAGGTGGCCGCGGGTTTCACCGAGGCAGCTGAAGCGGCGGAACTGACCCGCGCGCTAAGCCGCCTGCTGCCGGCGCTGGAGACCGAAAGTAAAGTGGGTCGGCGGCGCGCGTTGGAGTCTCTGGAGCACGCCCTGGAAGAGGCGGTGCGGCCCGGCGCGGATTCCGCTGCCTTCCAGGGCCCCTGGGCTCGTCTGCTGCTGCCGCGCCTGCTGCGGCTTCTGACCGACCCGGCCGAGGGCTGCCGCGCGCTAGCTGCTCACCTGCTGGACTTAGGCCTGCGCCGCGCCGCGCGGCCCGGCGACGCTCTGCCGCGCCTGCTGCCCGCGCTCACCGCGCGCCTGGCCCGACCTGAACCCTCGCGGCCGCCGCCCGAGCCCTGCGAGGAGCTGCGCCTTGCCCTCGTGCAGCTGCTCCGCCTGGCCGTGGGCCTGGGCGGCGCCGCGCTCGCTCCCCACCTGGACGACGCAGTGCGCGCGCTGCGGAGCTCGCTGCTCGACCCCTTCGCCGCCGTGCGCCGCGAGAGTTGCGAGTGCGCAGCCGCTCTGGCGCGTGCCACTCCGGGTGAGCTTGGGCTCCCCCTTCCCTGGGAACCTAGATTTCCAGAACCGTAACTGAAGTGGGCTGGTTCCCTCGTTTGGCGATGTCCGATGGGAGGGGGCACGAGACAAGTAGCCCCGGCTGGAGTCAAAGTTGATACTTCTGCTTCGGCCTCCTGGGTGTTAGAATCTCCGACCTGTGCCACAAGCCCATTAAATGGTCATTTTTATGCAAAGTTTATGGGAGCCACGTGGAGAAGGACCACTCATGTTTTGTGCACTTGTATTTCTCTGTTCCAGTGCCTTCCGTGTCTCTGACTTAGTCACTAACTTCCTGGGTGGAGAGAGGCTGCTTCTCTCCACCTCTCCTTTGGTTTATTCCTGCCATTGCCTTTTTTCCTTCTAGGTTAGGGTTTGGAAAAATTAGAGGTCCTACCTAGTGGCGATAGTTAAACTCAAAGTCTTCATGAGAGGGAGCCAACCTTGTCACCAGGAGCTCCTGAGAGGGAAAGTGGGGGTTGAGGCTAGCGGAGGCTGGTTTACAAGAGTCCAGAGGAAGATCGCATGTTTGGTGGTAGCCACAGAACTGGGCCCCCTGCAGCTGTATCTCATAACCAGCAGCCTCCCTGTCCCACAGAACACTTCCACATGCAGTCCGAGTCCCTGATAGGACCCCTGATGCAGACCATCTCCCACCAGCACTGGAAGGTCCGGGTGGCCGTCATCGAAGCCACAGGCACTGTGATCCAGTTTGGCAATGGGAATTCTGTGGATGATGTTCTTTCCCACTTTGCTCAGAGACTCTTCGATGACGTCCCTCAGGTAATGGGGCTTCTCTGCCTGACAATTTTGAAACCACGTGCCTCTGTTGTTAGTGGAAGTGTCTTCATGTGCTCATCCACTGGGAGAATTTCAGTGCAGAGCCAAGGTGCTTGGGGCCTTGCAGAGGATGGCTGGGTTGAGTCTGGGGTGATCCGTGCTGGTGGAGGCTGGCAGACAGGAGCCCTACATATGTAGGTGGAACACTGACTTTAAGAAGGCAGAATCCAGCTCACAGACTTGTCTCAGATCTAAGGCTGTTATGATCACAGTAATGTCACCTACAAAGAGAGGACTGGTTGATAGGCAGGCTGTGTCCCAAACGGAGAAAGCATGTGAAAGGGGAGCCCATGATTCTGGTTGGATGGGGAGGCGGGGCAGTGGTCAGCATCCTCCAGAGAAACTGAAAGCTGTCCCCATCTTGGCCATTCATGTCAACCATCAGACTCTCCACAGAGTGACAGGTTGTATCCAGGTGGCAGTGTCCCCTCCCCTGTGATGAAAATGTTGGCCTGAGTGCATCAGGCACCCTCCCTCCCCTGCTGTAGGCTGTGGCACTTGAGCAGGTGCCCAGCCTACAATGGATCCTATCCAAGTCCTGCCTCAGGCTCTCAGTGCAGCATTTTCTCCTGTTTTATTACTATACCTCAGTATGGCATTGTAATTCACATGCATATGATTCACCCATTCAGGATGTTTAGCAGCTTTTTTATATACTTTTAAAATTTTTTGTAAAGCATGTATTGTTAAGTTTAAGGGTTGGGATTGTAGCTCAGGGGTAGAGCACTTTCTCAGTATGTGTAGGGCACTATATGCCATCCCCCGCACCACACATACAGCGTTGTGAGTTGCAGCCATGATGTCACAGTTGTCGCCACTACCCCAGTTCTCATCACCGCAAACAGAAATCTGACCAGCATTCACACCCCAAACCCTGGTGAGGTCTAAGCTTTCTGTCCCAAGTTTGCTTGCTGTAGATTTCTCATGGAGTCATGTCACATCCCATATAGAGGTAGCCTCTCCTACGGTCACTACAGCCCATGAAACACTCAGGTATCATGGTGACAAAACCGCAGACACTATGTTATGTGGGGACAGTGAGTCCACAGAGGACAAAGCTAGCCAGGGTCAGCACTGGTCCTCATGTGTCATAGGAGTGGAGCCCTGCCCTGGGCCTCAGTGCCCACAGCTGTTTCAAGACTAACATCCCCACAGCAGAGCCTTCCTGAGCCCACTTCTTCTCTGTCCTCTTGTGACAGGTCCGGCAGGCAGTGGCCTCAGTAGTGGGGGGATGGCTGCTGAATCTTCGTGACCGCTACTCCTTCTTCCACAAACTCACCCCACTGCTGCTCAGCAGCTTCAGTGATGAAATGCCTGAGATCCGGTAAGTACCTGGCCCAGCAGCTGGACAGTGGTGTCCCCCGCCCCTCCCGAGTCACACTGATTTGGAAAAGAGCTTCTCTCCAGTTGCCAGTTGCTACACTGGTGGTTCTCTGCTCCGGAATTGCCCAAAGACTCTGCCCCATCCCCTTGTTCTGTGTGTTAAGTGGCCTTGTGCCGTATGAACTGTCTCCAATCATTAAGGCCCTGTTGGACCTCCTTGTTCCTGTTGACCCCATGGGTGAACATCAGGCCCCTGCTGGTATTATCACCATGTAGTCAGAGCTGGTCAGAAGGCCACTCCTGCTAGGCGATGCCTGTCCCCTAACCCTGCTCCCCAGCCCAGCAGTCGTTTCTTTGAGGTATCTATCTGGTCAGGCTCTTCATGGAAAGGGTCTCCTGGCACCCAGGCCTCGCTGCCACTCCTATGTTGCTGTTTTGCAGGCAGACAGCCACCAGCCTCTGGGAGAAGGTTGGGCTGCAGTGGCAGGAGGAGAATGAGTCAGATCTAAAGGACAAGCTGGACTTTGCCTCTCCGCCTCCTTCCCACTACCCTGAGCACGGTGAGTACTGCTGCTGCTACGAAGCAGGTGGGAAGCCCTTGGGGCATTCGTTCTTGGCCCTGAAGAAGGCACTGGGATCTGAGGTGCTGCTGGGCCTAGTCGTTGCTCCGTCCCTGTTTGGAGGTCCCTGAGAAGGGTGCCTCCTTCCCTGGTTGGCATGCAGGCCATTGCTGCCAGCCTCTGCATTCTGTCTTCTCAGGAGCCAATCTTTCCCCACCTCTGGGTCAGACTCGTTTGACAAAAAGGGAGGACTTCCCAAAAGCATCCAGATGTGCTGCCACAACTCTCTTCAGAGCATGTGCAGCGATCTACAGCTGTGGCAGGCCTCTGTACCTGCTGAGAGTTTCAGGAGTGGCATCATGGGAGGCTTTATCTTTTCACATGGAGCCATCTAAGCCTGCAGATCAGGGATAAGAGGCATTTGTCTTTCTGTGTACTTTGTACACTTGGAACAGTGCCTTCTGTTGGCACCTGCTTGTCCTCACATAGTCATAACCCAAGGCCATGTTTGTGTCTGTCTAGCAAGCTCAGCTATGAGGAAGATATCTGCCCACAACCCAGCCCCTAGCCCCGTGGGTTTTGAGATCTCTCTTCTTAGGCAACTGTGTCTCTCAAAACCAACAGTGCACCCTGACAAGGACAGGGAAGGATGTGGCCAGTGGGAAGCACTATCCCCAGCATCCTAGTGGCTCCTTCCTAGACCCAGGTCTAGGGGGGGACCTTGTGAGCTGTGGACACAGCAGTGGTGCTGAGGCTGCTCCTGAATTCCAGCCCTCTCATTAGCCTCCCCTCCAGTCAGCATCTCTGCTCCCGAAGCTCTCCCCGTCCTCGGGAGCTGACAGAGGGCGAGCACTCCAGTTCTGGGAAGGTGCAAGCAGTAGTAGAAGCTGGTTTGTTCCGATTTCATAAGTCAGGCTGAGACGCAGTTTTCCAGATGTAGAACTGACTTGTGAGGACTGTTTGTGTTTGTTTCCTTATCTTTTTGTGTGTGTGAGGTATTTGGTTTCAAATGCTTGTGTTCTGCCGCTGAGTTACATCCCCATCCCTTGTGGCAGGGTCTCATGTAGTCCAGGCTGGCCTTGAACTTGTGCAGTTCTGCCTCAGCCTCTTGAATGCTGGGGTGGCAGATGTGCAACACTGTGCCCACCTTGCATTTATGTTAATTGTTTCTTTGCGGCAGAGGTGTGGCAGGATTCCCAAGGGCTGATGGGTTTTTTCCTCCTGTTGTTTCTGCCTCAAGTTGCTTGTGTCCTTTTGCCCGCTGAGTAGGGAACTTACCTCCAGCTGCAGTCCCAGCCATGCTCCGAGCATGCTCTGGTGATGTTCTCTTTGGTGTGAGCGCTAGGGTCTCCCTGCTTAGCTCCACAGCAGCTGAGCACCTTTGCCCTTGCTGTCCTGGATCATCCCACAGGCAGTCTGGTAGTGTCAGCAGGACACAGACTGGCCTTGAAGTTCTCGCCTTCACTGCTGCAGATCTTGCTGCCTGGAGCAAGGAAAGCATAGGAGGCAGCCTTTCAAAGATCCCACACTTGACTTGTGTTATCTAAGTGGGGGGCTTGTATGCAGGGACTTGGGAGGCATACTTGCATGCACTCTGCCTGCACTGGCCAGCTTCTCATGATCGCGTTCTGGAGGAGGACTGGTCCCTAGGACACGTTTTAGATCTAAGTTAGGGACAAGAGCTAGTTTCTGGCTGTAGTTACAGGCGTCTCAGTGAGTTGTAAGGACAGTGTCTGCTCAGAGCTCATTCTTCACCTGAAGCAAAGAGGATTTCAAATTGAGTCACTGTAGCCAGTGGCACGGCATTAGGTCTTGTGAGTTTGTTATTTCCCTCAGAAGTTACTTCAGTATATGGTTAGAATTTTAAACTCAAGTTTTTGTGATTTTGCAGCATTTCAACCATCAGGACTTACCACTTGTACTCAGAACCCTCACCCTAGCAGCCCCTCCCAGCCCTGTGCCTGGCCTTTGCTCACCATCCTGGGACCTGTGTTGTCCTTGTGCAAGGACCCTGTACAAAGTACCCTTTACATCCCTGAAACTGCCTGTTAGAGCTATGGGTTTGTGAACATCATCAAAAAACATGGCTGAAACTGAGAAGGGCTGAGTCCATCACTGGTCATCCTTTGTGCCTTCCTGGCTGTGGCCACTCTGTTGTCTGCGTGTTGAGTCATGCTCTCTCTGGCCAGGCATGTCTGCTTGGCACGGTGCGTCTACTGACCAAGTCTCAGCTCCTCAGTCACCTGGCCGCTACCCGGCAGCCTCCTCCCTGTGTCTGACCACTTAGTGCTCCTCAGGTGGTTGTGTGCTTGAGTTGCCTCCAGCCCAAGAGGCAACTGAAACAGTGCTGAGGGACAGAGCAGCTCAGCTGAGTGAGTGGCCAAGACATGTCAAAGCCTTTCTTCCTGACCACAGCTGATCGAGCCACACACCGAAGTTAGCGCCTGCATCAAATTTAATCAAGTTCAGGCTTCCCCTTGCCAAGGACAGAAAGGTAGTAATGTCGACACCTCTACCACAAGGCTTATCCTCGTCTTATAAATAAATGTGACCTTCCTTTTACACCAAGCCAAGTCTTCACTTTTAGTTTATAACTTATGGAAAGATTTTTAAAGATTTATATATTTTATGTGTATGAGTGTTTTGCCTGCTTTGGTGCCTGTGAAGGTCACACTTGGAGCCACCTAATTAATATGGGTGCTAATAACCAAAACCAGGTCCTCTGCAAGGGCAGCAAGTGCTCGTAACCGCTGAGCCTTCACTCCAGGACCTAAGTCTACACCTTGACCTATTTCTTGTAACTTTATTAGTTTCTGTGGCCATGTACAGTGGAGGGGTAGACACCTGGGCTACAGTGCGCAGGTGGAGGTCAGAGGGCAACTTTGTGGAGCTGTTCTCTCCTTCCACCTTTATGAGGGCTCTGGGGATTGAACTCGGGGCATTCAGCTCACCTGGCAAAGGCCTGTACTCACTGAGCCATCCTCCTGGCCTCAAGTCACCACTTTTATAATGGAGTGCCATGTGGGGCAGCCAGGAAGGCTGCAGGTCATTGTCTTCAGATCAGTTTTTACTGAATAAAGTGTCCTCAAGTTCCTGCAAACTGCCAATGGCAGGGCTCTGGTGACAGCAGGTTCCAGATTTTGGTGGTGGTGGTGGTGTTGGCCACGGCAGCAGTTTTCCTTGGAAACATCTTTCTCCTGTATTTGTTTAACCTGACATGCCCAAGCAGTATGTCTTCAGAAGTGGCTTGCTGTCATGAGGACACAGGGTCATTTTCTTTTTCTTAAAAAAAAAAAAATGGTCTGGAAATGAGTAGATTTCCCTTTGAATGTGTATCATTGTACCCATCTGTCTGTTTCTGCCCTGCCTACATTCCATCAGGGTGTTTGGGAGAGAAACTTGAATGGGAGTGGAAGAGAAGTGGGCTGGCAAGCTGGCAGGCACAGTGGAGCTTTTTCCTCTTTTCAAGGGCAGGTCATTCTGCTTTAGTGGTACACAGGGCAGACCTTGTCGATAAGAGTGAGATCCCAGGAGAGGATGGAAACCGCTTCCATAGAAGTCAGGTTTCCCTGATCCCAGAACCCCAGGGGAACCTTTCACCCTTCCAAAAACTGAACTTGACCTCTGCAGCAGCTTCAGTCTTCCACCCTGTGTCCTTCCCTGATCCCCTCAAGTGGGATCCCCTTTGCTTCACTAGACCTGACATGACCCGTAGTTGTTGGCAGCTACACAGATGACTGGCTGTTGCCATGGTGTCTGGCTTTGTGGATGTCCATAGCTCTCCTACTGAGGGGTCCATTGTCTCAAAGTCTCTAAGGGCCCTTGTCCACCTTGTGCACTTGCAGACATGGCCCGCTTAAGCTGTCTTTTTCTATTTTTTTTTTTTGCCTGCTACCATGTTGTAGCTATTCCCTCACAAAAGATCTGTAGGCAGTGCTGAGTCTCTGCACTTTTGGACTGTGGGCTTGAGTTAATGATTACTCACAGCCCAGGGCCTTCCTCCCTGCCTACCTGTGCAAACAGGCTTCTAGACAGAGATGCAGGACCACTGACCTAGCCTGCCCATAAATCAAGGGGCAAATAATTGAATCTAGGAAGGAATGTAGACGCTGAGAAACAAGCATGGCTGGTAGATAGCCAGTACAAGGACACTGGTAACGCAGTTAAGGGTTCTTAGGATGTCAGGCATGGTGCTTACCACCCATTCTAAGGTAGACATTAGACAGAAATGAAACTGTCTCCCCAACAGAGCTGAGAGGGTCCCAGCAACATTCTCCATGAGAGCCCCAGAGGAAAGCAGGCCAGTGGTGCCCGTTTGGGAGAGACTAAGTATACAGGTGGGATGTCAAGATAGGACATCTCTCAGCCCCAAAAGGGGACCGTGTGACATGTGTCACAGCATGAATGAGTCCTGCTAAATGAAAGAAGCTTGTTTACAAAGCAGCCTCTCAGCCAGGTGTGGTGGTGCACGCCTTTAATCCCAGCACTCAGGAGGCAGAGGCAGGTGGATCACTGTGAGTTCGAGGCCAGCCTGGTCTACAAAGTGAGTCCAGGACAGCCAGAACTGTTACACAGAGAGACCCTGTCTCGAAAAAACCAAAAAAAAAAAAAGAAAGAAAGAAAAAAGAAACTGTCTTTAAGTTATGCTCTCAGCCCCAGACAGAGTTGAGTTCTGTCACTGGGGAATGTTAATGAGGGGTCTTCTGCCTTACATCTACGAGGTTGTGTAGGAAGGGTTAATTATTACTTGCAGGTAGGGAGGTAGCACATGAGAATTGGCTTTGTTTTCTCACACTGCTTGAATTTTTTTTTTATGCTTTAATTACTTGGGTTGGCAAGATAGCTCAGTAGGTAAAGGCACCTACTGCCTGAGTTTCATCCCTAGGTCCCATATGGTATGGAGAACTGACTCCCACAACTTGTCCTCTGACCTTTACACATGTGCTGTGGCATGAACTCACACAATAAACAGTTTAAAAGAATTTACTTACAGATCGTGTGTGAGAGTACAGGCACACAAAAGGCTTGGCACACATGCAATGGTCCCAGGACAGCTTTGTGAAGTTGATTCTAGCCTTCCACCTTGTCTTTGAACCAGGATCTGCCGTTTCTGCCCCTGAGTTAGTTACTCCAGTTAGTTGGCCCAAGAGTTTCCCAAGGAGACTCCTGTGTCTACCTTTCATCTCTCCATAGTGGGAGTGCTTGGGTCATAGAAGCACGCTGCCACATGGTCTTGTTTTATTTTTAAACATGGGTTATGAGGTTGGAACTCAGGTCATGAGACTTTTGCAAGGGAGCACTTTAATCCACCGAACCATCCCCCAACCCTTGGTTTGTCTTTATTTACAGTTTGAGGGATGGAACCTAAGACTTCATACATGCCCTCTTTTTATTTGTATGTTTGGTTTTGGTTTTGAGGTATAACCCAGGGTGGCCTCATACCCAGCCTGTAGCTGAGGGTGGCTTTTGACTTTTGATCTCCCTGCCTCTACCTCCAAAACGCTTACAGGCATTCACCAGCACACCCGATTATGTGGTTCTGGAAGTGGAACCAGGCCTTCACGCATGCTCGGCAAGCACTAGCAGCTGAGCCGTATGTAGGCAGGGTCTGTGTTGCCTTGGTTACCTTGGCCTTGTGATCCTTCTTCAGCCTCTGAAGCAGCTAGAGGACAACCTGGGAAACCACTGGCAGAAGCAGGCATTTTCAAGGAATAGTGCTGGGTGTGTACCCTACTTGTGGGAGAGTAGTTAGTTAGTCTTACTTCCATGTGATGCCTCAACTTGTGTTTTTGAGGCCATTAACACATGCCTTTTGACTCAGTGTTTCTATTTTTTAGCATTTATCTAAATTCATCAGATTTGTGACATTCATGTTTGCAGATATTCGTTATAGTGATTATAAAAAAGTAAAAGTGGCCAGAAGTGGTGGAGTTTGTCATCCCAGTATTGGAAAAGCTGAGGCAGGAGGATTGCTGTGAGTTTAAGGCCAGCCAGGGCTACATGGTTAGACCCTGCCTCAAAAACATCCTCTACCACCCCTCCCCCAGTAAGGTAAATGGAGACAACTGAGCCATTGATTCCCAGTAGTGGATCTCCCTGGTCCTGAAATCATTCTGTGGGGTCCCAGTATCCTGGAGCCAGTGGAGTGCTCCATACAGTGGAGGCATCCCTATCCACAGTGTCCTGAGGAGCAGCCACATGCCTGCTGGCACTGAGACGCTGGTGGCACAGCGGGGGACTGAGCTGTCGTTGTATGTAGACCACACGCTGGCGGCTGCGCACACCAATGGCCAGGGCTTGCTGAGCTGTCTGTCCAGAAGCAGGCTAGCCAGGCTTGATGGCAAATGCCTGAAGACTGAGGCAGGGGAATTGTTAACTGTAGTCCTAGGCTATCATGTGCATTCAGGGGAAACTTAGTGAGACCTGCTTCAAAAAGAGGCTTCAGGTGTAGCTCAGAAGCAAAGCATTCATCTAGAACCCATCAATAAAGAGCTTGTGGCTCAGTACTAGACCACCTGCCTAGCATCCCCTATGAGGGAGGGGCTGGGGATGTGGTCGAGTTGTAGAGCTTATCGATGTGAGGCTGTGGATTCAGCCACCGACATTACACATGTGCACCACACAGTGTTAAGAAGGTGAACAGACCTAGAAAATAATTATCACTGTGTCTAGAACATGAAGAGACCTCTCTGAACTCAATAAGAAAAACAATCGAGAACTTTTAAATAGACAGTATTTGGAAACACATCACTCAGGATGGTAACACAAACAGCACATAAGCCTGTAAAGTTGCTTGAGTCCTTGGCATTGGGGAATTGGAAACTGGACCTCAGAGAGATGCTGCTGCACCCTTCCAGACTCAGCTGACTTGGATGGCCATGCCATGAGAGGGAAGTTGCATGCAGCCACTGTAGAAGATAAGCAGGTGCTTTCTTTTAAGTCAAAAAGTACTTACAGTATGGTGTAGCCATCTTAGATACTGACACCAAGAAAGGTAAATGCCTGACCCCCACTAGTAACTGTGTCCTAGGGTTCAGCCAACACCATTTAAAACAGCCCCAAGTCACAACTAAGCTCTCAGGAGATGAATGGGGAAACTAGTGTGTTCACAGCGCAGACTACTCCAGCAGAGTCTGTGTTGTGCAAGTCCATTGAGTGAAGATGCTGGAGAATGCACTAGTGTATAATCCAGGGCCATTGGGGGACAGGGAGGGCACGAAGCTGAGAGGTTACTTTGGGGTATGTGGGGGCAGTATGCAGGTGTGTCCCAGTGTGGTTTCTTTTTTTTTTTTTTTTTTTTTGGTTTTTCGAGACAGGGTTTCTCTGAATATCTCTGGCTGTCCTGGACTTGCTTTGTAGACCAGGCTGGCCTCGAACTTACAAAGATCCGCCTGCCTCTGCCTCCCAAGTGCTGGGATTAAAGGCGTGCACCACCACCGCCCGGCTTACCAGTGTGGTTTCTTATGTGTCCTACTTCAGTATAGCCATAAGAAATAGTTTTTTTGTTTTTGTTTTTGTTTTTTTACAGACAGGGTTTCTCTGTCCCTGTCTGTCCTGGAACTCACTTTGTAGACCAGGCTGGACTCCAACTCAGAGATCCACCTGCCTCTGCCTCCCTAGTGCTGGAATTAACGGTGTTTACCAGTTTATGACTGTGACCCCTCTCTTTTTCCCTTTTTTGAGGGGTAGGTTTTGTTTTTTTATTTCGGTTGGTTGACTAGTTGATTTTTTTTTTTGAAATGGAGTCTCACTCTGCAACTCTGGAACTATGTAACTCAGGCTGGTCTCGAACATGCAGCAATCCTCCTGCCTCAGGCTCCTGAACTCCAGTACTGTAGTTGCAAGCTGCCAAGCCTAGCTCTGCTGTCTGTCTTGAGGAAACATTCTGAACTTTGAACCACTTTCTGCACAGATCTCTGAAGCTGTGTTTGTGGGTTCCCATCTTCTCCCCTCTAGAGAGCCGTCCTGGCCTGGGCTGCCGAGAGCTGGTCTTCAGGAACCTCTCCAAGGTGCTTCCCGCCATCTGTCATGATATCACCGATTGGGTGGTTGGGACACGGGTGAAGGCGGCACAGCTGTTGCCCGTGCTGCTGCTGCATGCAGAGGACCACATCACGCAGCACCTGGAAATCATTCTCAGAACCCTGCAGCTGGCGTGCTCGGATGAGGAGACGGCTGTGGTCAGCAGTGTGAGTGTTCCACCTTCTTGCAAGTGGCTCTCATCCCTGTGCACATCCGTTCTGTAGTTCCCAGCTAGGTGAAGGTGTGGGCACCTCTGCCTCCTGCCCTTCCCACCTCCCCCATATTCAACCACTAGGCTGGCCTGGCAGTGCCTTCAAACACTGTTTGTTTCACCCTAGAGCACATAGGGTAGGTGCACCATGTGTACTTTTGTCCAGGCCCTACAGTGCCCTGCTTCCAGTAAGCAGACTGTCAGTAGTCAGTTGGCCTAAGACCAGTTTTCCAGGGCACACTTTCGCCATTTCCACCCAAAACTCCAGGGGAGATAGGGAGGTGTGGTGCATTCATGTGTCTTTGCATATGTATGACCATGTGTGTGCACTTGCTTGTATGAGTACATGTGCAATTGTGTGCATGCTTTTATGGAAGCCCAAATTTAACATCAGTTATCGGTTACAGGGTCTCTCACTGAAACTAGAGCTCACAGATTCAGCTAGTCTTACCTAACCAGGTTGCCCTGGGTCATGTGTCTGTCTCCTGGGTACTAGGATGACAGGAGGCTGCCACCCCTTCCCTCCTTTTACCTGGGTGCTGGGGCAAGCACATTATTCACTGAGCCACCTCTCCAGGCATTGTCACAAAACCTATGAACTTCTGTTTTGTTGGCAGAAAAAATCCGACTTTACATCTCCCAATATAGTTTTATGAAGGAGAGGGAGGGACTGGTGAGCAGTACCATGCCAAGGTACTTCACATGTGAAATACATGTGAAGACACATGTGTCTGTGTGCTCTATGCCTCCCTCCCCTGTGTGCTGCCCCTGTCTGCTCCATGACTCAGGTGCAGAGCTGGCCAGGACCCCAGCCTTGCGCCTCCCTCTCCAGCCACAGCAGCCCCCTCCCCGGCGGCTGCTGCCCAGCTCTGTTATGTTATCTGTGAGTATATTGATAATGGAAACAGCAGCAAGGGACCTGTGGGGCTGCTGTTAATGCCCTCCATTCAGCTTCGTGGCTTTGCGTCTCAGCCTTGTCCTTGTTGAGTTACTCAGGGTGTGGAGTGGATTTTACTACTTTATGGGTTGTTCTTTCTTCCATCCTTCTCCAGCCCTTTTCTTCTTCCCTTGCAACCCCCTAATTCTAGATAAGAGAGGAAAAAAAATAGACAGAGGAAAGGAAAGAAATCCCTGAATAAGGGCAGGTCAGACCAGGAGCAGTGATATCACTAGACTACTTTTTGCTGATTAGGGATATCAAGCTTCTTGGGGCAAGCTTGAGCTTTGTATCAGGATATATAATTTCTTTTTGTTTCTTCTTTGCACATGACTACTTAACGAACTGGGACCAACAGCATCCAACAACCCACCTATGGGACCCTAGCATTTATATCCCAACTGAAAAGTCCCCAGAATTCCAAATGTCACACAATCACAGAAACTATCTGCAGCTGGCAAAATCACACCTCTGCTAGAGCATGAGGCAAATCACAGTCAGTTGCTGCAGAACAGCTCCATATCCCCATACCTAGGATTAAAATAAAAATATATTCTTGTAATGTTTCTGTGTTTTCTAAAGAAACCAAAATTCCAAAATACAGTGGAGGCATTGAGTGTGTGAATGAGAAGCTTAGGCTGCTGGTGTCAAACGAGGCAAGAGAGCAGGTCATACCGCTTCAAAGCCCCAGGGTCCCATTTGCCTTGGTCTCCCGCAAGAGAGAAAGGAGGGTGTATGCTTCCCCACAGGCCCTGAATACCATGCTCCCTGGCAGATGGGAACCCTGGCTGTATCCATGTTCCAAAACTCTGCGCTTCCCCTCTTCCTTGCAGTGTGTAAGAGCCGCAGAGCTCATTGGCACCTTCGTCAACCCAGAAGTATTTCTGAAACTGATCTTAGCCATGCTGAAGAAGGCACCTTCTGCCTCTGGCCTCTTGATCCTCGCTTCTGTCATCCAGGGCTGCCCCCGAAATGCCCTCCAGCCACACCTCAAAGTCATAGCCACAGAGCTGGCCCAGGAGCACATCTGCCAAGGCTCTGAGAATGTAAGTAGGTACCTGGAAGGGTGGGCATCAGGGTATCCTGGTGCTGGAGAAGAGAGGTAGCCCTGTTGGCCACTGTCTGATTGTAACTGCTGATGGTGGCCAGCCCGTAGGCAGCACCACACCCAGGTACCAATGTCTACAGCCTCTGTTCAATCCAATGGCCACCTACAACAGGTAGTCATTTAAGTTAAGATTTCCTTTTATTAGTGCCAGTGGCTTAGACAGTTCAGGATGCACCCATCTCCCAGGAGTGTCCAGCTGGCTCTGCTGCTGTGGGCTGGCCCATGTGGGTGATCATGGGTCTGAGGGAGTCCTGGGTCCTACCCTGGAGATGAGGGACTACACACCACACTAGGATTGGTATGAATCACATGTCCTTAGGGACATTCTTGTCTGTGTCATTCAGCACTCGACTCCTATGTTTGAAGTGATCCGATAGACCAGTTTGCTTCAAATGAAGCCAGAGCATCCTAGCCCTTAGCTTTACCACTGGGATATATTCTGGTTGTTTCTACTGAGGGCAAAATAAAGGTTGTTATGTTGGGGTATCTTAGGCATACCCTTTCTTCATGTACCCGGATCCTCCTATTTGGATACTAGGTTCTCCTCACTGGCCAGCCAACCTATTTTTTAGGCCTTGGTGCACTGGAGATACTCAGTTCTGAAAAAGCTGGGCTGGAGGGATAGGCACTGACTGGCTATCAGCCCTGGTGCTCTCTCCAGCCATTTCTGTTGTCCAAGTGAGAGACCTATAGTTGTGATCTATTGTCTTAGTTACTTTTCTAGTGCTGCGATGAAACATCATGACCAAGACAATTTATAATAGAAAGCATTTGGAGGCTTATGGTTTCGAGGGTTAGAGTCCGTGGACATGACAGGAAGCATGGCAGCAGACAGGCATGGTGGCAAGAACTCATATCTGATCCACAAGCACATGGCAGCAAGAGAAGGTGCTGGTGCTATTTTTTTGGTTGTGAGCCTAGCCTTTAACGGCTGAGCCATCTCTCCAGCCCTGCTGGTGCTATTTTTTAATCTCTGTTTTATTTGGGTTCTCTACCCTCCTTTTCCACAATTACTCCTTCCAATCCCCAATACTATGTGGGAGAGAAAGAAGGTTAGTGGGGAAAGGGACATAGGTCTCTTTGAGCTTCTTCCTGCTGATTAGGGTCATCAGGTTCTTTGGGGGCAATATCAGTCTCAGTAGTCATAGTATCCAGAAGTCCAGCAAACCAGCAACAGCAAACATAGCAGAATCAATAACCAGCAGCCCCTCGGGAACAGCAGCTGCTTCCTTCTTCAGAGCACCCTTTCTTCCTCTCTTTCTCTGAACTCCTCCATCCTTGAGCACCCTCTGGGCTCTCACATTTATACCCTCTCCAGAGTCCTCAGAATCAAACTATCTGTAGCTGGCTAAACCACACCCCTGCTAGTTCATGACACATAGTTAACAGCTGTGGACAAACTGAAGTAGCCCCATATCCCACACCTGGTATTAAAACAAAATCATATTCACATAGTATAACTGGGTTTTTAAGAAACAAAAGCTCCTTGTGAGGCAGAGGCAGGCAGATCTCTGTGAGTTCAAGGCCAGCCTAATCTACAAAGGGAGTCCAGGACAGCCAGGGTTTGTTACACAGAGAAACCCTGTCTCAAAAAAACCAAAAAAGAAAAAAGAACCAAAAATTCTCAAAAGATTTAACTGGGAAAGCTATGGGCTTTTGAAACCACAAATCATACCCCCTGTGACACACCTCCTCCAGCAAAGCCACACCTTCTAATCCTTTCCAAACAGTTCCACCAGCTGAGGACCAAATATTCAAATATATTAGCCTAGGGGGACCCATTCTTATTCAAAACCATAATCGCAGCATTCAGGAGCCTGGAGGATCATAGGTTCAAGAACAACCTGGACTATATAGTGAGGCCCTAACTTAATGAGGAAAAAAAAGAAAAAGGAAACCAAGACATTTTTATTTTTTTTTTTTTATTTTTATTTTTTTTTTTTTGGCTTTTCGAGACAGGGTTTCTCTGTATAGCCCTGGCTGTCCTGGACTCAATTTGTAGACCAGGCTGGCCTCAAACTCGCAAAGATCCGCCTGCCTCTACCTCCCAAGTGCTGGGATTAAAGGCGTGCGCCACCACCGCCCGGCCCAAGACATTTTTAAATAACATAATGATAAGAGAAACAGATGGGAATAGGGCTGGAGTCTTGGAAAGGAGTGAGGACAAGGCTGTGCTTACGCACTTAGCACTCACATGTCCATGTTTCCCAGAATTCATTCTAGATGCTGTGTTTCTCTGGAGTGGTTCTGAAGGTGACTTTGATTTCTATTTACATATTTACATTCCTCCTCTGAACAGTATGGCTTAAAGACTTAGGCATGTATTTATACATCTCTTACAAACCTGACAGCAAAGAAATTGTGACTGGGCGGTTGTGGTGGTACGCGCCTTTAATCCCAGCACTCTGGAAGGCAGAGACAAGTGGATCTCTGTGAGTTCAAGGCCAACCTAGTCTATAAAGTGAATCCAGGACAGCCAGGATACACAGAGAAACCCTGTCTCCAAAAAACAAAAAAAGAAAGAAATTGTGTGCCACTTGATTTCTTAGTGTCATTTCCAGAGAACTTAGATCTTCTGGCCTATCAGGTTCCTCTGCATTAACTCTTAACTGAAGGGAGAGTTACTGTCTAGCCTTCTAGCAAAGGGGGTTGATTTCTTTTTTAAGAAGTATTTTATATGTGTCTGAGTGCACATGAGTACTGGTGCCATGGAGTCCAGAAGAGGGCTATGAACCCCCGAGAGCTGGAGTTCAAATGATTGTGAGCCACTCGACAACAGTGCTGGGAACTGAATTTGAGTCCTTTGCAAGAGCAGTACAGACTCTTAACATTGACCATTGCTCAGCCCTGAGAGGAAACTTGACAGTTTCCGAGCACAGAAGGATCCAAGAGCCCTTCTCCTTCCAGTGTACTAGCGTGTTCTCTTCTTCACTCCAGGGACTCTTGTAATCAGAGAAACCAGAAAGGACACATTACTTCCTTCTCTCCAGACTTGAATTATTAGCAAGAAAGGACAGAAGATATTCAGGTGCAGTCAAGGCCATTGAACTTCCAGCTGACAGGCTCCACACTGCTTCCCTACCCACTTCATGTTAGGTTGTTTGGGGGCATGGTAGATTTCTTATAGTCATGAGAACATGATAAAAACCTCTTTAGGAACAAATTGAGGCTGGGCGTGGTGGCGCACGCCTTTAATCCCAGCACTTGGGAGGCAGAGCCAGGCAGATCTCTGAGTTCGAGGCCAGCCTGGTCTACAAAGTGAGTCCAGGATAGTCAAGGATACACAGAGAAACCTTGTCTCAAAATACCTTGCTGAGTGTGGTGGCGCACGCCTTTAATCCCAGCACTCAGGAGGCAGAGGCAGGTGGATCTCTGAGTTCAAGGCCAGCCTGTTCTATGAAATGGGTCCAGGACAGTCAAGGATACACAGAGAAACCCTGTCTTGAAAAACCAAAAAAAAAAAAAAAAAAGAACACACTGAGAACTGCTAAGATGGCTCAGCAGGTACTTGGCCGTGGGCTGGTGTGTAAGTATGTGTTCACTTTTATCTGTAAGTCATATTTATAACTCGCCTGTCACCGCCATTCCTGTTAGTTCTGTGCTTTACTAAGCCTATGGAATAGACATGGTAGAGGAATGATAAAGGATACAAATGCAGAAAAAAGCCTGTGGAATTTCTGCAGCCCATGGTGAGTACTTCACAGGGTCCCACTGATCCTCCCAGCCATGGTTCCATAACAAAGTCACCTGAAGCCAAAAGGAGCCAGGAATGGGCAGCTTCACCCTTGCCTCCCACCTCAGTCAGGAAGCTTGTGATCTTTCTGTGGTGCAGACTAGACGAGCAGCCTCCCAGCTGAACCCAAGACTCACCCACTCTAGGTATTTTAAAGTGGAGCCAAGGCATACAGTCATTTCAGCATGAGAATGTCACAAAAGTGTTAAATGTGAGCTTTGGAAGGGTTGGTTGGTGGTTTTTTTGTTTGCTTTATTGTTTTGGTTTGTTGTAGCTAGTATTTGCTACTTTGTGGGTTCTTCTTTTTCCCACCCTTTATCCCCTCCCAGTTTTACCCCATAACAATAGAGAGGAGAGAGGAATTGGGAAAACCCTGAATCTAATTTCTTTTCTTTTGCTTCTTCTTTGACCACGGCTACTAACAAACCACAACCAACCTCCCTCAACAATCAGTAGCCACTGACTCCACCTCTTAGGGCCCTCACATTTATGTACCCTCTGAAACGTTCCCAGAATTCCAAACTCAACAAGCAGAAATTAACCGCAGCTTTGAAAACCACACTTCTGCTACTAGACCATGAGGCAAATCATAGGCAACTGGTGTGGACAGTCCAAAGCAGCCCCATATCCCCACACCTGGGACTAAAATAAAAACATACAATATTTTTATGTTTTTTTAAAGAAACCAAAATTCCAGAATTCTTTAAAATGTCACTACAGTTTGGTGTTTGGTTTGGTTTGGTGTAGTTTGAGACAAAGTCTTATGTAACCTAGACTGAACCCTAACTATGTAGCTGAGGTTGACCTTGAATTACTGATCCCTATGTTCACCTCCCTGATACTGGGATAACAGGCCTATGAATGAAAAAAGGAAATAAAAAAAAACAGGACCACTCCTAAGGAGTTGAGGTTTTTATTATAGCTACAAGGCGAGTACAGGCAGAGGCATCTGTGGGGTCCAGAGTGAACATTCCTGGCAGACTGAGAAATGTGAGGAAAGGGAGAGGAGATGGGAGAGCCAGGAGCCAAGAAGCCAGCATAGTCAAAATGGCTGGGTTATATAGGAATCAGAGAAGCTGGAGGAAGGGAAACCCAGCCCAGAAACTGGGTTTGGGGTAGGTGCCAGGGCATGACAGCCA
Source organism: Lophiomys imhausi (assembly GCA_907164525.1). Classification (NCBI taxonomy): domain Eukaryota; kingdom Metazoa; phylum Chordata; class Mammalia; order Rodentia; family Muridae; genus Lophiomys; species Lophiomys imhausi. The sequence goes on from CAJQZJ010034231.1 coordinate 1,476,230, forward strand.
GAAGGTCTCTGTAATAGGTACTGGTGATGCTGAGAGAGTCTACCCTCTCACACCTGGACTCTCATCCAGGAAGGCAAAAATTCCACAGGCTTTTTGTTTGTTTTAAATCATTTATATATGTATTTGTTTGTTTGTTATGTATACAGTATTTGCTCTACATATATGCCCGGGCACCAGATCTCAATGTAGATGGTTGTGAGCCACCATGTGGTTGCTGGGAATTGAACTCAGGACCTTTGGAAGAACAGCCAGTGCTGTTAACCTCTGAGCCATCTCTCCAGCCCTTTTTTTTTTTTTTTTTGGTTTTTTGAGACAGGGTTTCTCTATGTAGCCCTGCCTGTCCTAGATGGACTCACTTTGTAGACCAGGCTAGCCTTGAACTCACAGAGATCACCTGCCTCTGCATCCTGGGTGCTGGGCAAGAATGGCAGTTTTAAGATACCAGTGACCATTTCACAGCATGTTTTTTTTTTGTTTTTGTTTTTTTCTGGTTTTTTGAGACAGGGTTTTTTTCTGTGCAGCTCTGTCTGGCCTAGAACTTGCTTATAGACCAGGCTGGCCTCAAACTCCTCTGAGTTTGCCTTTGCCTCTGAGTACTGGGTTTAACAGTATGCCCCACCACCGACCACCTGGCCCACAATATGTATTCTTCTTTTTTTTTTTTTTTTGGTTTTTCAAGACAGGGTTTCTCTGTGTAACAGCTCTGGCTGTCCTGAACTAACTTTGTAGACCAGGCTGGCCTCGAACTCACAGAGATCTGCCTGCTTCTGCTTCCTGAGTGCTGGGATTAAAGGCGTGCACCACCAGCCCGGCTACAATATGTATTCTTAATCCCTCTGTACCTTCCCTTTTGGCCCACTGTGCCCTTCTCAGTGGATGTGCTCAGGTCAGGGCCCTGCAGCCCTGAAGTAGGGTATGCCAGCTCTTCTGGCACTTGCGCATGCGTAGATGCCATACTGGCAGAGGGCTGTGGAGGGAGAGAAGCTGATTCGCACTGGTGTCTTGCAGAGTCTCTTCCTGGAACATCTGCTGCTGTGTGTGCAGGCTCTGCTATCTGTGTGTCGGGAAGATTGTCGTGCCACCAGCCTGCAGCTATTGGAGGTGCTGGTGACAATAATGGCAGTCTCAGGTGCCGTGAGCCTTCAGAAGAAGGTAAGGGCAGCAGCACCCTGCAACTGCAGTCTCTTTCCACAGGAAATGAATTGTCTTCTGTCAGTCTCCAGAACTGGAGCAGGCTTGCCTAGCAAAGATAAAAGAATTCAGAACACTTAGGAGGAGTCCTTCACAAGGTGTCCTCAGGGAGTGTCCCCTCCACCTACAGACCTGTCTTCTATCTAGGAGTGAAGGCTGTTTAATATTGGGACCCTGAGTGGACCCTGAGCTGCCCTCCCCTCCAATCTCTTGGGGCTTTAGAGTGTCCCTGTGTAGCTGAATGCTGTAGAGAAGGCTGATGACTGGCCTGTGTTAATGGCAGTTCCAGCCTTTGGAATTATTTCTGTCCCTTTGAGTCAGTATTTGAGGCATTCTTACTATGTAGCCCAGGCTACTGTTGAACTTCTGAAGGCAAATGTCCTGTCTCAGAAAATAAGGCAGAGTGACTGAAGTAGACACTCAACGTCAGCCTTTGTCTCCAACATGCACATGTTGTACCCCCCAAAAACACAACACACACACACCTCCCTGTGGGCCTCAATAACCATCTTGGACCAGATGCTGCGGCTTCAGGGTGAGTCCAGACCAGGCCCTCAGCCACCATCATGGGCCTGCAGGAGGCTTAGGTGTCCTGTGGAGCCCTGCCTGAGGGGGCCTTTCCCTGTCTTGTTGGGGAATTTCTCCATTTGGATTCTCCTCTTTGAAGACAACCTTTGCAAAAGATTATGTCATCAAAGACAGCTTGTCACCGATAGGACTATAAATTCTAACAAGACTGCCTGCAGGCCACAGGAATGAAGCCAAACCCATCAGGTCAGGAGCACAGATATGGCCCATTGCCCTGGGGAATGTCAGGGACTGCCTAATGTATTAAGTCCCAGGAGGTGGCTGCCGCTCTCTCTAGCCCCCACTAATCTTTGTGGTTGGGTACAGAGCAGCCAGCAGGTTGTTTTTACCTTGAGATCTGGTCTGGATAAGAGCTAAGTGGATGAGGGTACAGACAGCCTTCAGTGACCATTGTTTTACAGTTTTGGAGATTTGGGTGGTGGTTTTGGTGGGTTGGGGTGGGTAAAGGGTTGTCTGTGGTTCTGGAGTGGGACCCAGGCCTTTCGTGTATTAGGCATGCACTATGCTTTGCCATACATTCCCAGCCCAGATTCCCTTCAGTTGTCTCAGGGTTTCTGTTTGGTTTTTTGTTGTTGTTGTTTTAGTTGTGTATATGTGTGTTTGCATATGGGCACATGTCTTGAGAGAGCAGAGACATCGGATCCCCTGTTACTACTGAACTGTAGTAACAGATGAGCTGCCTATATGGCTACTGGGAACCTGACTCAGGGCCGCTCCAAGAGCTCCACATGCTCTTAGCCATTGAGCCAGCTCTCCAGCTGTGGATTTTTGTTTTTATACAAGGTCTTTCTGGCTGGGTGTGGGTGGTGGCACACGCCTTTTGGTTTTTCAAGACAGGGTTTGTCTGTGTAGCCCTGGCTGACCTGGAATTCACGCTGTTGACCAGGCTGGCCTGGAACTCAGAGATCCAACTGCCTCTGCCTCCCAAGTGCTGGGACTAAAGGTATGTGCCACCACTGCCCATCCAAAAAATTATTTTAACTTAAAAATTAGGCTGGTCCCAACCTTTGTATACCCTTTTCTAGGCCCAGAAGACCATGGACACACTAGCTGAGGTGGAGGACATCCCCAGCAGTCAGGACCTCTACCGCAAGCATGTGGGTGCACTCCTGGAACGGCTGACAGCCTCGCATATTGAGTGGACAGTGCACTCTGTGCAGCTGCTGAAGTTCACCATGGTCCTCACCCAAGCAGGTGAGGCTCTGGGCACTGGCCTTGCCCAAGCCAGGCCACAACTGTGCCATGTTCGTCATCCATGAGCCACGCGACCTGGCCTTGACCCAGACATAGTTTTTGTTTGTGTGACAGGGTCTTGCTACATGATTCAGGATGTAATCAAACCATTTCTCCTCCTGCCTTGTCCTCCCACACGCTAAGGTCACAGGCACGAGCCACTGTGCCCAGGAGAAATGTCTTCTATGGTAAGCCTTGGAAATGCAATGTACTGTGGCTTCTTTTGCAGCTTGTACACTTTAGACACATCTGTTTTACGATGAAATTCAGCATCTCCAGCCACAGAGGCTCTTTGCAGAAGTGAGAAGCATTGCTTTATAATCCTTGTGGGATTTTATTTTTATTTTGTTTTTCAACATTTTAAATGCCAACTGTTGCAGCTCTCTTCACAAATCCCGCTTGAACCCCCTGCTCTGGAGATGAGAGGCTGTAGATATAAGAGGCATATCCCCCCCCCCCCCTTAGCCGGGCGGTGGTGGCGCACGTCTTTAATCCCAGCACTTGGGAGGCAGAGGCAGGCAGATCTTTGTGAGTTCGAGGCCAGCCTGGTCTACAAAGCGAGTCCAGGACAGCCAGAGATATTCAGAGAAACCCTGTCTCGAAAAACCAAAAAAAAAAGAGGCATATCCCCCTTTCCCATGCTCGAGCTATCCAGCATGACGGTGATGTGCAGTGTCTGTGTCTCTGCCAGAAGGTACTGTTTGCTGTAGTTTTTTAGAGTATGAACAGTAGAGAAGGCAGAGATGGCACCTGAGGGACTGAGGAGCAGTAGA
>CAJQZJ010034231.1:1480024-1493421 GCA_907164525.1 Lophiomys imhausi
TGAGGGACTGAGGAGCAGTAGAGAAGGCAGAGATGGCACCTGAGGGATGAAGAGCTGGCTCAGTTTGCCAAGTGCTTGTTGCACTAACATGAAGTCCTCAGAGTCAGTCATAAAAGTCAGGTGTGGCACTGGAGAAATGGCTCAGCAGTCAAGAGCACTTGCTGCTCTTGCAGAGGACATGTTTAGCTTCCAGCACCCACGTGGTGGCTCACAGCTGTCTCTAACTCCAGTTCCTGGTGATCCAGTGTCCCCCTCTGGCCTCTGCAGACACCAAACACACATACAGTGCATGTACATACATTCAGGCAGTCATACATACACATAAAATAAAAGTAAATCTTTTTTTCTTAAAGACCAGGCACAGTATCATGTTTCTATAATGCTGGTACTGGAAGGCAGAGGCAGGAGGATCTCTGGGACTTGCCGACCCGCTAGTCTAGGTGAATCAGGGAGCAGGAATGATGGACTTCTGCAGCCCACCACCCCACACGTTCGAGTCCTGCTGTGCTGGATGAAGTTGTTCCTGGTCCCATATCATATCTACCACATCCCTGGAGACCCAGTAGTACCCTTCCCACCCTTAGCCTGGGTGGTCTGCAAGGGGTCCTTTGTACTCAGCATGGCTGCAAATAGGTGCATTGTTGTAGTTTTAGTATGGCTTGATGAGTGCCTTTGTGTGGCCTCCAGTCTCTGCTACAGTCAGTGTGGTATGTACTCTCCTTTCAGATTGGCCCAGACTCCTCTGGGGGTCCTGTCCCACTACCTCCTGGACCCTAGGCTCCTGGGCCTACTTGGTGCCTGGGAGGTGGGATATGGGCATGAAAACCCACATGGTGGGGTCCTTTGGAGTCTTTGTGTTTTGACTTGCTGTGATGTAAAGACCAGAAGTACAAAAAGTACTCACTTAGGACCAACGCTTCTCCTACCCGTTAGCACTGGTGGCAGCAGCACCGTGGCAGGGGCAGCTGGCACACTCATTTGCCCTGACTGATGGCAGAGTACACTGAGGGCTCAAGCCAGGAGCTAAGGGTGCAGCTCTGTTCCGTTTCCAGTCCCCAGGCCTCAGGAAGCTGGACCTACACTGCTAAGGAGCACATTGCTCTGGGTAGAGTTGCTGTCTTTGAAGACAGGTTCTCATGCAGCCAAGACTGGCCTCGTACTTGGTGCATAGTGGAGGATGAACCTTGGTCTTCTCTTGCCTCCATGTCCTAAGTGTTGGGATTTCATATCTGCTTTATCCAGTGCTGGCCTGGATCCCAGAACCCCAAGTGTTCTAGGCAAGCACTCTAACATGGAGAGCTCCAGCCCCTCACTAGGTGGGTATTTTCTTGAAAGACAGTTTGCTTGTCACTGAAGTTCAGGTGGGCGTGTCAGCTTCCCTCTCCTGTGCATCCCCTTTCTTCCTTGTGAATGAAACTCCAGCTTGGGTGCTTGATTTTTATTCTGAGTGCTGGCTCATCAGTCTCAGGTTTCAGACATCTGTCCTTTGATGTTGACAGTCTGAGCAGACCCCTGGCACTCACCCATGCTGAAGGGAGCCTGCTTGTCTCATCAGGCCAATGGCTGCTCTTCCCACTGTACCGTTTTTGTTTTTCTTTTCCTCAGACCCACACAGCTTCAGGTGGATACAGTTGCTTCCTCCTTAGCCTCCATTTCCACTCTACAGACACTGGACACATGGGGGTTTGGGAAACTGCACCTTGAAATGGAAGATTTAGGTGACTGGCTTGTTGTCCATTTGTAGAATCAACAAGCTGTGCCTGGGTTTATGCTAAAATACAAAGCTCTACTTAGGGTGCAAGACACCACTGGGAAGTGTTTGGGGCCACTTTTAGAGTCAGCTGTATATGCCCAAGTCTAGAGGCTGTACAGTTCCAGTCACCAGGCAATAAGCCCTCAAGTTTGAGGTTGCCCCATGAAGTCTTTGTGACCTATCTCCTCTCTTCCATACGAGGCTTGAGCAAATGGAGGGCATGTTTTGAATGAATGCTTTTGGTGCATTTTTCATATGTTGTTTTACTTTAGTTTTAGGAGTTTGGGTTAAGTAGGCCTGTGAAGATAACAGTGTCTGTGTTGAGGACCATCCTCAGGCTCTTGTAAAAATACCAGGCATTTTTTTGTTTATTTGATTTTGTTTTTGAGACAGTGTAGCCTGGGTAGCCCTGGCTGTACAGGAACTTTTTGTGTAGATCAGGCAGGCCTTGAACTCAGAGATCCACCTCCCTTGGCCTCCCGAGTTCTAGGACTAAAGATATGAGCCACCACACTGGTGTAATCCAGGCCCTTGGAGAGGTAGAGTCAGGCCAGTCTCTGGGGCTCAGTGGCCAGCTAGCCTAGCCTAATCATTAAATCTCAGGCCTATGAGAGACCCTGCCTCAAAACAAGATGGTGGATGGCCACTAAGGAACAATTGGAGGCTGGGGTATTGTCTCGAGTTCAGGGCCAGTCTGGACTACAGAGTAAAACCCTGTGTCAAAAAAAGGGGGTGGGAGGCTGGACAGATGGCTCATCAGTTAAGCACACTGGCCACTCTTCCAAAGGACCTGGATTCAAATCCCAGTACCCACTTGCAGTTTGAGACTGTTTGTAATGGCCAGATGTGGTGGCGCACGCTTTTAATCCCAGCACTCGGGAGGCAGAAGCAGGTGGATCTCTGTGAGTTCAAGGCCAGCCTGGTGTACAAAGCAAGTTCCAGGACAGCCAGTACTATTACACAGAGAAATCCTGTCTAGAAAAAACAAGCAAACGTCGGGGAGGGGAGCCTAGAGAAACAGCTTAGCCATAACTGTTCTTGCAGAGGCCTGAGGCATGACTGCTACCACCCATATCATGGGGCTTAAAGCCACCTGTGACTCCAGCTGCAGGGAGGTCATTGCTTCTAGCCTCCACAGATGCTACAGTTGTATACGTTTCTTCAGGCACACATGCACTTTATTAAAAATAACGAAGTGAATTTTTTAAAAGAAAGAATTTGGAAATTGTAAAGAGAAGCTGAGTCTGTGTCTTGGTCACATAATGAGGGGATTCTGGAGTTAGTCTTTTTTTTTTTTTTTTTTTTTGGTTTTTCGAGACAGGGTTTCTCTGAATATCTCTGGCTGTCCTGGACTCGCTTTGTAGACCAGGCTGGCCTCGAACTCACAAAGATCCGCCTGCCTCTGCCTCCCAAGTGCTGGGATTAAAGGCGTGCGCCACCACCGCCCGGCAAGTTAGTCTTTTGTAAGTGTCATCAGCAATTGGGAGAACATCATGGCAGGAGGGGGAGCCATGGCACTGTGGTTTGCTGGGCACCTTCCCCAGCACTCCTGGTCCTGAGTCTGCCCCCTGCCCCATCACAGAAGCCTAGGGAGCAGGCAGCTTGTTGTAGCCCTTTCCCTTTCTCTTCCAGGCCCGGCTGTGGGAGAAGCGCTGCAGCACGTGATCCCCACCTTCAGGGCCTGTCTCCAGCCAACCACAGACCCGCACATGCGCCTGAAGCTCTTCTCCATCCTGTCCACGATGCTGCTGAGACCCAAGGACACTGTCGACTCTCAGGGGTAAGTCTGTGGAGAGGATCCTCCATCTTGCCACGCTGCCCTGGGCAGGGCCCCTAAGGTCCAAGGTGTGGGCTTCTTGGTGGTCTGTATCCCTAGCATCCACCCTACTAGGTAAACAGTGGGCTTGGTGGGTGCACCACAGAGACACAGACAGTAAATCAAAGTCACTTTAGTGGAGTCATTAAAATTCCACTGAGTGAGAAAGTTTTAGGGCACATTAACTATTGATGGCTTCTGTATCGCCGATCTGTTTTAAAAGCCTTTTGGTACCTTTCCGACCTAACAGAACTGACTGAATTAGCATTGATGGTGAGAGCTTAGGGGCAGTTTTCTGTTATCTCAGAAGAGCTCACAGGCAGCACTGCAACCTAAGAGTCTCCGATTTTATGGTTTTGAAGTAAAGGGAAAGTCGAACAAAGAGCTTAGGAAAGAACAGGCTCTCGGGGGAGGAAGGGAGCAACCCAAGACCTAAAAGCTTATCCTGAGAAAGGACCTGTGAGTGTGGTAGGGGATATAGAAAGTTAGAACTGCCCTGGAAGAAGACCACACATGTGCACACGAACATACAATGTGCACACAACACAGGCACGCGCACATGCAGTCTTAAAAATACTGCCTTCCTTCCTTACTTCATTGGGCAGAATAAGATTCAAGACATGCTGGGACCTCCCAACCCTGACCACTCATGGCAGCCATGAAGGATTTCAGCACTATGTGAGCCCCTGGGTCTCCCATGTCTTCTTCCCACCCCCCGAAAGAAACATCTATCACCATGAAGTGTGGTCGGCAAACTACAAAGTTCCCTATGACTTGGTCATTCTAACCTTTCCCCTTTGAGTGTACTTCTAGTGTGGGGCTGACTGCCAACCTCTCACACTGCAGGAAATTCTGTTTCCTGCTATCTGCAAAAACCTCAGGGCTGAAAGCGGACCATAAAAAGGTATTAATGAGCATCTTGGCAGCAGGCCATCAAGCAGGCTTATACACAGGAATGGAGTGAGTGTGTGGCAGCCTGGGCTGCCACAAGGCTGTGGTCCTTTAGGAACAGTGCCACTCCTGACCCAAAAACACAGCTGCCAGGTTTGGGCCAGGCTCCCAAATACACACGTCAGACCTCTCTGGGGATGAAGTCAGTCTAGAGAATCCCGATTATGCAGATGAGTTACCAAGAGAGAATTGCTGCGATTTGAGTAGAGACAGTTTGAAAATAACATCGTCTTAGAGTTTCTGTTGTCGTGATGGAGCACCATGACCAAAAGAAATCTGGGGAGGAGTTTATTTTGATTATACTTCCAGGTGAACAGTCCATCACTGAAGGAAGTCAGGGCACGAACCTGGAGCTGATGCAGAGGCCATGGAGGAGGGCTGCTTACTAGCTACCTCATGGCTTGCTCAACCTTTCTTTTTCTTTTAACATTTGTTTATTAATTCAAGTGACATCTCAATCCCTCCTCCCCTCCCAGCCCCACCCTCTTTCTCTCCTTCCCATCCCTCTCTCTGGGTATTAGCCTGCTTTCCTGTAGCACCCAGGACCACCAACCCAGTGGTGGCATCCACAATGGGCAGGATCCTCCCACATCAGCCACTAATCAAGAAAATGCCGTGCAGGCTTGCCTCCAGCCAGATCCTATGGAGGGAGTTTTTCAGTTGTAGTCCCTTGGAGTTGGTCTCTCAGCTGAATCTAGCCCGTGTCAAGTTGACATAAAAGTGACCAGCACAGATATCATTTGGTTCTGATTTGCAGGCTACAGAACGATAGAATGAAAGGCTGTCTAGGCAAGGCTCAGCATAGGGTGTCATCTCTCTGGCACTGTGACCCCTGCTCCTGCCCGCACACCCCAAAACCCTCCCCCACTCACTCTTCCTGAGCTTCTAGCAAGATGCCTGGGAGAAAGTGAGGAGGAGCTACAGAAAGCTCTACCCAAGCCGCTGCCAAGTTTTGGAGTAAAAGTTCTGGATAAGGGGACCAGTGGGATGATTCGGTGAGTAATGAATGGTTCTTGCCTCCAGACCTGACAACCTGAATTCAATCCCCAGGACCCACATGGTGGAAGAAGGAAGCCAACTCTTGTAAATTGTCCTCCAGCCTCCATGTGTGCACTGTGGCACATGTACCCCACCTCACCCACACATACAATAAATAACTAAGATGCAATGTAAAACAAGGAACAGAACCGTGGACTGGAGCCTAGGCGTGTTGCCCAGTTGGAGAGTGCTTCTTTAGCTGGCAGGAAGCCGTGGGTCTGTCTGCAGCGCTGCACAAACCAGGAGTGCTATTGTATGCCTGTAATCCCAGCACTCAGGAAGTGGTCCAGGAGTTGGAACACTTGAATTGAACATTGAATTCAGGTTGTCAGGTCTGGAGGCAAGTACCATTACTCACTGAATCATCCCACTGGTCCCCTAATCTGGAATTTTTACTCCAAGTGTTCCAGCAGTTGGCAATACAGCCCAGACTCTATATTAAGACCTTTTCTCAAACAAAAAATTAAGCTGAGGGTATAGCTCAGTTGATAGGGCTTGCCCAGAATATAGTGTTCAGTCCTCAGCACTATACCAGTTAGGTAGTTTGAACATGCCTGTAGGTTCCGCACTCAGCCAGGAGGATGAGACAGTTAAGATCATCTTCAGCTACATAGGAAATTTGAGGCAAACCTGGACTACATGAGATCCTGGCTTTTAAATTAAAAAAGAAAATAGGGCTGCGCCTGGTGGTACACACCTTTAATCCCAGCACTCAGGAGACAGAGGCAGGCAGATCTGTGTGAGTTCCAGGCCAGCCTGGTCTACAAAGTGAGACCAGGACAGCCAGAGATACACAGAGAGTATCTCTGTCTTGAAGAAAAAGGGGGTGGGGGGGGGGGAGAAAATAGGTTACGGTTAGTGGCTAGGAGAGAATTCCTGAGCCATTCACAGACGGCTCTTGAGATAGGTGAAGCCCTAAAGCAGTCTGATGAGAGGGCTTGACAGACAGCTCTCTCTGATGTAGCCTCACATTAGCAAGACCTGGTGGGCATCTTCTGTATGAGAGTTCCTGTTTTAGAAGCATTCGTTTTGTCTTTTAAAAATAATAAAATAACGCCAGGTGTGGTGGCACACGCCTTTAATCCCAGCATTCAGGAGGCAGAGCCAGGCAGATCTCTGTGAGTTCGAGGTCAGACTACTCTAACAAAGTGAGTCCAGGACAGCCAGGGCTATTACACAAAGAAACCCTGTCTCAAAAAAACAAAATAATAATAGTAGTAGTAGTAGTAGTAGTCATAAAATAAAATTTGCATGTGTGTGTGAGCACCATGTGTATGCAGGTACCTGAAGAGGTTCTTAGAGGGCATGGCATCTCCAGGTGCTGGAGTCACAGGTGGTTGTGAGCTGCCTGATATGGGTGCTAGGAACTGTAACAGAATATTTTTATTTAAAACACTTATATTTATTAGTACTTAACAAACACCTATAAAACACCCATATCCTATAACCTTATACCTGATAACCTATAAACGCTTAATATCTAAGAACACATATCCAATACTATTTTAATTTTCTTAAAAGGCTATTAATATCCTTAGTGTATATCCATGCAAGATAACCTGGTTTTAGCAATCTGGATACGGCAGTCCCAGCAGGCAGTCCCTTTCAAATTTAGTATCTGTTGGGCCTAACTTTGCCAGTTTGTATGGACAGTTTATTTCAACCACTAGATTGTGATCAGCTTTAATAAGGCCAGTCTGTTGGGTTTTTTTATACATTTATTTATTTAATTAATTTACATCTCAATCATAGTCCCCTTCTTCCTCCCCCTCCTGGTCCCAACCTCCTACCCTCTTCCCCCTCACTCTCCTATCTGCTTTTTTTTTTTTCTAATATAAGGTGTATCTTTTTCCCCCAACAGCTCCCCCTTTTAGTCCAATAAAAGGCTCTTTTTCTTATAATAATAAATACAATACAAAACAATAAGAATAATTAGGCCACAATTATGAAAATTATAAGGTATAACATACATTCCTAATGTCCAGTCCATACATATTTGGCAACTGATATTAATATTCTATTATCTATCTCAATGAGTTTAAAGTCCTAGATCTAACTCAGTTTCCATCCTAACTTGCATTAGCAGCTTAAAACATCTTCTTAGACCTAGAACATCCTTTGAATTCCTAACCAACTTAAAATTTAACTATGAGACTGTAACTATCAACCACATCAGAGACCTGAGAAGGATAAATATGTCTGAGTAAACAGGAAGTGCAGAGCATGCAGCTTCTAAAACTAAGAAATGACAGACAACTGACTGCCTGGACAGTCCCCAATTTCTCTCAATACATTGGAGCATCTATCTTCAGCCTTTTGGCCCAGGATCTCTGATAGACATTAATTGTAAAGCAGGAATTATGGAGGACTTTCCTACCCTGTCTCGGCAGAGCTAGGCTGTCAACTTACCTGCTTCCAAGTTTTGTCCTTTTCAGACAGCATTCTGTCTACATTTGAAAGAAGGGATTTTTTTCTTGTCCAGTAACAAGCTTGCATCTAATGAAACTATCTCCAAATGGAGATTCTTCAATGCTCATCATCTACTTGGAGTAGAATGGGGGGGTGTTGTCAGGAGCTGACATGTCTCAATATCAAAAAATCTTAAGAAAACATCCTTGAATGCCATATTCTGCAAATCTCTTGAGATTTTTGAAGACCACCTATCTATCTCCATAAATTTGGGTAAGCAGATGTCACTGGATAGCTCATAGGTTAAGAGCACTGATTGCTCTTCCAGAGGTCCTGAGTTCAATTCCCAGCAACCACATGGTGGCTCACAACCATTCACAATGAAATCTGGTGCCCTCTTCTGACCTGCAGGTATACCTGCAGACAGACACTGGATTGGATAAGCAAATGTTGCTTGTCTCTTAATACCTTGATTTCTGATTAACTTAGAGAACATCTCTGATATACTATGCTAGTAACTAACAAAATGACATATTTGAATGACTATTAGTTTGCATGTCTTAATTATCCTAAACAGTTTGTGACAGTTGCTATCAAAAGGCTAAAACTTGGGCTGGAAAGATGGCTCAGCAGTTAAGAGCACTGGCTGCTCTTCTAAAGGACCCGGGTTCAAATCCCAGCACCCACATGGCAGTTCACAGCTGTCTGTAATTGCCGTCCGTGGTGGCGCACGCCTTTAGTCCCAGCACTCAGGAGGCAGAGGCAGGCAGATCTCTGTGAGTTCAAGGCTAGCCTGGTCCACAAAGTGAGTCAAGAATACACAGAGAAACCCTGTCTTGAAAAACCAAAAAAAAAGGTCCTGAAAAGCCAAAACCTCACATTGCATTTGGTTTTTGTTTTTTTGAGACAGGGTTTCTCTGTGTATCCTTGACTGTCCTGGACTCACTTTGTAGACCAGGCTGGCCTTGAACTCACAGAGATCTGCCTGCCTCTGCCTCCCAAGTGCTGCGATTAAAGGCGTGCGCCACCACGCCTGGCTCACATTGCATTTTTAAGCGTTACATAGGTACAATACCTTAAAAAAGAGTTAACCTTAATTTTAGGTCAATCTGTTTTAATCGATAACTTGAGGTCGGCTTCCTCCATCAGCTGAGACTTATTTCTATAGTTTCCTTAGCCCATGTATACTTTTCAGCCTGGGCCCTCTGAACGCTGTTCACCTCACTCATTCTTCTGGCACTCTTGAGCCCCTGGACAGACCATTTTAATGTCCAGTTTTCAAAGAACTCTCTCAGCAGGTTCTATGGCATGCCTTTTCTGACAGCTCTTAGACCTGTTTACGGGATATGCCTCGGGCTACTGTAGTCTAAATGCTGACAAATGGAATACCTTGCTGTACACTTGTCCAGCGTGTGTTGTCTTCTCAGTCCATGAAGGCAAGAGGAAAAGAGCATGGAGCTCTCTGATTTAGATATTGCATCATCTCGAGATCCTTGGTGGTCTCCAGGGCCACAAGATTTCTTTCAATATCCAGCGGTCCTGTGGCTTCTTGTAGCAACTGCTTGATTGTAGTGTGTGCCGTTTCTTAGCCACACCCCTTCGACAAGGCGTTTCATGTTTCTCACAGAGCTACGGCCTCAAGTTCAAGGGACGCCAGGCTCCTCCTTATGTGGTGCCAGATGCTAAGCTGAACTGCATACTAATTCACTAAAGAGACCTAACTTCCACCACAGGGAACCAACCCCAGGTCCTCTGAAAGAGCAGTAAGTGCTCTTACGCATCAAACCATCTCTCCAGCCCCATGGTATTTCTTTTTTGTTGTTGATTTCAAGACAGTTTCTCTGTGTAGCCCTGGCTGTCCTGGAACTTGCTCTGTAGACCAGACTGGCCTTGAGCTCACAGAGATCTGCCTGCCTCTGCCTACTGAGTGTTGGGATTAAAGATGTGCACCACCACCACCTGGCCCATGTTATTTCTTGCTTCCTTCGTTTTAATGATGCAGGTGGCAGGTTCAGTGGATAGTGACAGACATGCCATGTGACCCACATAGCTGATCCTGGTTGGTGTAGCCCTTGAGCACAGAGGCCCCCAATCCCATCACTTTATCAGATCACTTCACAAGGGTCACCTTGGGGAGGTGCATGGGGTAAGGTCCATTTCCATTCCCAACACTGCAGCATGTCCCTCAGTAGTCTGTGTCCTTTCTCACTTGCCCTCTTGTTCTAGACAGTTCCATGGCTACTTGGAGATGGTAGTGAATGACATCCTAGCCCCCAACCTGCAGTGGCATGCAGGGAGGACAGCTGCAGCCATCCGGACGGCCGCCATATCCTGTCTGTGGGCACTCACCAACAGCGACATCTTATCGGCCAAGCAGGTAAGGGTAGCTGTGACCATCTGGGTTGTCTATGCATGTGTGTGTCATCACACCTTGCAGAGCTGTATCTTTCAGTCAATGGAAGCTCAAGGGGCTGAGGTCTGGGAGGCCAGATCAGGGCAGGACCTAGGTCCTGGTGCCCTGGTTGTCACAGCCCCCTTCTCCTTGAAGGATCTGGGATCTGATCTCTGTCTGAGGTTGACAAACTGTCTTAGTTTCTTGTCCCGTTGCTGCGATAAAACACCCTGACAACGCAAAAGAAAAGGGGTTAGTACCAGGTCGGAGGTGAGGTCACAGCCCATCATGGGAGGAAGTCAGTGGGGCAGGAGCAGCTGCTCACATCACGCCCACAGTTGGCACGCAGACAGCATGAAGGTGAGGGCCTTTAATCGGGAGCCACAGCCAGGCAGCTCTTTGAGTTTGACGCCAACTTGGACTATATAGCCATTTCCATCCAGCCAAGGCTATATAGTGACACCCTGTTTCAAACAAACAGAGAAACAGCAGTGAGTGCATGCTGCGGCCAGCACAGTTTCTCCATTTTATGTAGTCAGGACCTTAAGTGCAGGGATTGGTCCTGTCCACAGGTAAGATGGGTGTTCGTGCGTGGGTCAGCCTAATGGTCATGCCCAGAGGCATGCCCTAGGATATCCCTAACCTTCACATAAACCTATTACAGATTCTCTGAGGTTTTTCCTAATACATGTGTGTTACTGCGGCATGCCCAAAGCATTTTTATCTGAAGTCCATCTGTCTTTTACAGATCTTGAGACATTTCCTGCCACTTATTTTATACCAGGTCTTCAAACTCAAATGTGCTGTACAGTTGCAATGCACTGCGATATGATTCTGACTGGCCAAGCTCATTGCTCCTACCATGTGGCTTATGGCTTTTGTATTGGACAGTGCTGGTGGTGGTGGTTAGCAATGGATCTCAGAATCACAACTTGGGTTTGAATCTTGATCCATCACTTAACTTCTCGATGCTCTCTGGTTATCTGTCTAAAAGTTCCTTTGACTCTTACTGCTAGCTTGAAGAATGGGGTTTTCCAGGTGAAGACTCAGCATGGTGTCCATTGCAGTGGGAGCTGGGACCTATGTGCCAGGCACTGTTGCATACTTTACATGGTAAATACATAGGCAGCTATAGTGTTGGGGCTAGGGAGATGGTGTGCCATCATGAGCACCTGAGTTTGCATCTCCACCACACATGTTTAAAAAAAAAGCGTAGTTACAGGAGTTAGTAACCCTAGCACTGGGAGGGCAGAGACAGGTCTGTGGAGTTATTGAACAGCCAGTAGATTCCAGTTGGTAAGCTCTGGTTTTAGTGGGAGACCCTGTGTCAACACATACTGTGGTGGCTGGATAGATAGCTCATTGCTTCAGAGCCCTTCTGCTCTTGCTGAGGACCCAAATTCAGTTTCCAGCACCCATCCATGTCTGGACACCCTCTTCTGGACTCTGAAGGCATGCATGTGGAGCACATAGAGATAAGCAGACACACACATAGAAAAAGTATGTATGGGTGTGTGCATACGTGCCCGTGTGTATGTTGGAGAGTGGAAGGTGCCTGGTACTGATTCCTGGCCTTGGTAAGCCCATGCACACAAATATGCATTGTGTCTGCTACAACTGCACACACAGTGTTGCATGAATTACTAAGGATTGGTGCCAAAGCAAGTTCTCCATCAGATATTGAGTGAATGGTCTCCTCCTAAGTCAGTTTCTAACGAATGATCTTCACAAAATTATAAGCTTGGGATTGGGGGTATCCCTGGGCTCGGTTCCTAGCAACACAGAGACAAAATCACTGAGGGCAATGCCTAGTGAAGTGAGCCAAGAGATTGTGAGACTGTGAAACTAGAAAACTCATGCTTCTGCTTCTGCCCAGGACATGGGCCTTTGCAGTCCCAAAACTGCCAGGCCTCCGCCAGCCGCTCACGGTGTGTGAGCGCCCCCTGCCGACAGCTGAAGGCTGTTATCCAATCCTCGCATGTTGCACTGCACTGTGTGCCAAGGGTAGGTAGGGTTTGAAACAGTCAGCTGACCAAATTTAAACAGAAATGGTAAAAATGATCTGAAATTTAGAATCAAGGTCTGAGCCTAGGGAACATTTGCTCCTAGAGAATGAAATATTTCTCCTAGAACAGCAAAACTTCGGGCAAAATCCTCACTTTGCCCTGTGATTCCTTTCCCTCCTGACATGGATGCCCTCCTCGGTGTCCTCTGCCTGCTTCTCCCCCCACCTCCCTACTGGGTGCCCTAGCCAGTCAGCCCCTGCCATCGTCCCTTGGCCCTGCTCTGTTATCTCACCTTTATTTCCTCAGAAAAAGGCCCTTTCCGGGAGCTCTTCTGCTTCCCTAGAAAGTGGCCCAGAAACAGGACTCTGCCCTTGCAGGTTCGCTAGGTGGCAGTATAGTCATGATTTTCCAGGTCCTCGCCTGAGAGCCTGCTGCCACACTGCTTCAGTGGGGGTGCCTTCCTTCTTCAGCTGGGACACCAGAAGAGAGACCTGCGGCCACCTCACACACACATACCCTCCCCATCCTTCTGACCTCCTTAGTGAAGGTGATGCCCTCCTGGTGACCACAGGAGCCCTTCTAGGCCCCTGTCAGTGGCTCATGCCTCCCTCATTCTCTTGTCCTAGAGCGCCTTTATATAAGCGTCTAAATGTGGTTTCTCCCCCAGGCCTGTCTCCTATTACATGCTAGGCAGGTGCTTCACCATTGAGCTACTTACTCCCTAACCACTCACTGGAGGGTTCTCTGTAAGTGCTCAACCGTTGAGCCGCAACTCCAGCCCCTTTACCAGAAGATTCTAGGCAAGTGGTCTACTATTGATCCAGATTTTTAAGCAAGTGTTCTGTAGCTAATCTGTGCTCCTAACCGATTTTACTTTTAATTTTGAGACAGAATCTCAATAAGATTTCTCAGCCAGCTTCGAACTTCCTCCATACCCCAGGCAGACTTTGAGCTATGTTAGTTTCCAGTGCTAGATAGGATGTGATGTGTGTGTGTGTGTGTGTGTGTGTGTGTGTGTGTGTGTGTGTGTGT
>CAJQZJ010034231.1:1493431-1514020 GCA_907164525.1 Lophiomys imhausi
TGTGTGTGTGTGTGTGTGTGTGTGTGTGTGTGTGTGTGTGTGTGTGTTCATAAGCACCAGAAGTTCACTTCTGAATGTCTGTCCTGGCTAGTTGTGTCAGCTTGAGACGAGCTAAGGTTCTCCCAAGAGGAGGAAATGGCAATTGAGAAAATACCTCCATAAAATCCAGCTGGAAGCAGGCAAGCCTGGAGGGCATTTTCTTAATCTGTGATTGATGTGGGAGTGTCAGTGCGCTGCAGACAGGAACACCCCCCCGGCTGCCGGTCCTGGGTTCTGTATGAAAGCAGGCTGAGCAAGCCAGCAAGCACGCACCGCTCCTCCATAGCCTGTACACGTCAACTCCTGTTTCCAGGTTGCTTCCCAGTGTGAGTTCCTGTCTTGACCTCCCTCGGTAGACTGTGCTTTAGGATATGTAAGTCAGATAAAGTCTTTCCTTCCCAAGTTGTTCTGGTTGTGATGTTTCATCATGGCAGTAGTGATCCTAAGACAACGTCGGCAGTCATTCTTCACATGCTGTCCACCTTGGTTTTTGAGGGAGGGTCTCTTACTGACCTGGCACTGGCCTAGTAGGTGATTGAGAATGGCTAGCCATCAGACCATAGGAATTCTAGAAACTTCTCTAGCACTGGGAATACAAATATGTCCCACCACACCCAGCTTCTGTTTGATCATCTCAGTCATCTCTCCAGCCCCTCATGGGTTTTTTGTCAGTTGGCTGGTTGATTTTTCCATTGAGATGGTTTTCTGTAGGCCAGGCTTTCGTAGAATTCACTGTGTAGCTGAGCTTGCCCTTGAAGTGCTGGGATTTCAGGTGAGCTGAATTGTCTATAATTGACATGGTCTGTTTGCCTTACATGGCCTGGCCTATTCTCTAGCGCTTTCATCCAATAATAAGTTAATAAGTGATTTAATGAGAGGCAGTGGTGGCACACTCCTCCACTCAGGAGGCAGAGGCAGGTGGATCTCTGAGTTTGAGGCCAGCCTGGTCTACAGAGTGAGTCCAGGATAGCCAGGGATACACAGAGAGACCCTGTGTTGAAGAAAAAACAAAAAAAGCCAGACACACACACACACACACACACAGAGCTTCAAGTCTACTTGTGGGTATGATTTGACACAGCATTCCTAGCTGCTTTGCCTGGCAGAGGCACCGAGGCATTCTGACAGCACAGGTGGCTCCACATGTCCTTCCACCCATTGTGATTTGCAGGTGCAAGAGGCACAGGAGACCCTGATACCGCAAGTGCTGGCCACGCTAGAGGATGACTCCCAGACCACACGCCTGCTCTCCTGCCGCATCATCAGCATTTTCCTCAAGAACTCAGGGGATACCATGGAGCCAGAGAAGTTCCTCAAGGTCTATCCTGGTGAGACACCAGAGAAGAGAGAGAGAGATTTAGTAACTTCTCTTGTAGTCAGACATAGAGAATATGACTTTGACCTCCTGACTGAGTTGGTACTGGGTGTGTGCATATCACAGTGACAAATGAGGCCACCCTGACTGAGCAGCCCAGCATGGAAAGCAAGGAGGACCACTCTGGGCACTGTTGGAGATGAGGCCAGACTGTCTCTAGGACCACTAGGGTGTAGCCCATTAAGGTGGGAGACCCATGGAGAGATAATGAGGCTGTCAGAGCCAACAAGATACCAGACAGTGGCCAGGAGGAGAGGTGTGGGCTATCCCGTAGGAGCTGGCCAGGGATGGTGCTGAGCAGAACACTGGGCACAAGGAACAAATACATCCTGAGGAGCAGGGAGTGTAACTGAACAGTCACAGGCAGAGCAGCAGGTGTGAGGGAACATGGAGGACAGCTGTGCAGAACATTCCCCGAAGCATAGAAATGAGGACATGGTGATGGTTGATGGATGGTCTTCGAGACAGGTGACATTAGACAGGGTTGAGGAACAAACTCCTTATAGTTCTTCTCTCCCCCCTCCCCCACCCCCCCAGATAGGGTTTCTCTGTGTAGCCCTGGCTGTCCTGGACTCACTTTATAGTCCAGGCTAACCTTGAACTCACAGAGATCACCTGCCTCTGCCTCCCGAGTGCAGGGATTAAAGGCCTGTGCTACCACACCCGGCTATAAGACCTCTTCACTATTGTACACTTATCTAATCCCAGCACTTGAGAGGCAGAAGCAGGGGGAATTGCTGTAAATCTTAGGTAGTCCATATAGAAGAATCCAAGCCAGCCAGGTCTACACAGTGAGACCCTGTCTCAAAACAAACAAAGCCAGGTGTTATGTCACAAAACTAATCTTGGCACTGTGGAGGTGAAGACAAGAGGATCAAGAATTCAAGGCCAAGCCGGGCGGTGGTGGCGCACGCCTTTAATCCCAGCACTTGGGAGGCAGAGGCAGGCGGATCTTTGTGAGTTCGAGGCCAGCCTGGTCTACAAAGCGAGTCCAGGACAGCCAGAGATATTCAGAGAAACCCTGTCTCGAAAAACCAAAAAAAAAAAAAAAAAAAAGAATTCAAGGCCAACATTGAATGAGCTCCTGTCTCAAAAGAACAAAACAAAAAGTCCTAGGCTAAGGCATGTGGGGTATACCTTGGATCCTAGCACTTAGTAGGTAGGGAGTAAGCAAATTTCTGAGTTCAAGCCCAGCCTGGTCTACATAGCAAGTTCTAGGCCAGCCAGTGCTAAACAGTGAGATCTTTTAAATAAAAGTCTCCCAAGTGCATTAGATAAACTCTGAAATGGCTGAAGGAAAAATTTATGAATTGGAGGCCTTTGGGGTCCCTAAACACACCCCTGAGAACTGAAATCAAGGCATACTCCCCCAGGGAGGAAGCTGAGGGTGGCTCCAGAAGAGATGGTGACCAGGGTTAAGACAGGCAGATGCAGATCTCAGGCCTACAGAATAGAATGACTGAGGTGGGAAAAGCCTCTACCAGAAAACTCCAAAGGCCCTGCGCCTCTCCCACTGTCTTCTCACTCTACTTTTCTGACTGTTTTCTTTTTCTTTTTTTTTCAAGACAGGATTTCTCTGTGTATCCCTGGCTGTCCTGGACTCACTTTATAGATCAGGCTGGCCTTGAACTCCCAGAGATCCACCTGCCTCTGCCTCCCAAGTGCTGGGGTTAAAGGCGTGTGCGTGCCACCACGCCTGGCTTTTTTTTTTTAAGATTTATTTATTTATGTATTTATGTATTTATTATGTATACAGTATTCTGTACTGCATGTGTGCCTGAACTCCAGAAGAGGGCACCAGATTTCACTGTAGATGGTCAAGAGCCACCATGTGGTTGCTGGGAATTGAACTCAGGACCTTGGAAAGAACAGCCAGTACTCTTAACCTCTAACCATCTCTCCAGCCCATGACTGTTTTGTTTTTGTAATGGCAAGTGTTTTTGTTTCCACCCACAGCCTGTGTGGCTCTACTTTTCAGCAAGGTTGGCTAGTGCATGCCTCCAGCTGCCAGGGCTGGTGGCTTCCCACTTTGGAGAGGGAGATGGGGGAGAGCACAGAGATTGGGCGCACCTCCTGCCCTGCGGATACAGCCATATGACTCTTTAACACATTGCTGGTCCTCAGTGTCCAGGAGGAGACTGTTGGAAAGATGTCCCAGGCTGGCTACAAGTGCACCCAAGGCCAACTCTGAATGGAATACACACACACACACAACAGGTGCCAGACTAAAGTATCAATTCTGTCAGAAGAGGTTGCTCACAAAGTGCAGTATCAGCTGTCTCCATCCTGTTCACCCTTGTTAGTTAGCCCCAGTGAACATCAGCTCCGTGTAATTTCAAAATTTGTCTTGGTGCCCTCAAGCCTGGGTGAATGAGTCCTTGCACTCGGGTTTTATGCCTTGGCCAGGCTTGCACTAATAGGTCTGACTCAGTTCTCTCTGTCATTCTGAAGAGTGTGGATGGTTTCCTTCTGTGCCTGCCCAAAGTCTGTGAGGAAGACTTCCCACTGGGCTTCTAAACATCTTGCATCCAGAGCGCAGCATGCTGGGAGGTCCTGGGTGCCTCTGTGAGTCCTTCTGCAGGTCCTTGTTATAAAGCCTGTGTGCACTGGCAGGCCTTGCACTCGGTGTAGCACTTTTCATGCCTTCAGTAAGCCAGGGACAGCCTGCTCATGATCAAGGGTGTCTGCTTTCAGATATAGGTGAGAGAGCCTGCCTGGCCAGAGCTCAGCTGTTACTTTACTTACCCATTTTCCAGAAGGTTCACACTGTAGAAGCAGGTTCCAGAGATTGCTTTTGCCCCGTGGGTAATTGAGATAGGTTTAGCCCACAATGGTTTAGGCCTCTATCTAGCCTAATTGGGCCTCAAACTTATGACAGCCTTCCTGCCTCAGTTTACCAAGTGTTGGTGTTGTAGCTATGCACTACTGTGCCTGGCTCCAGAGAATTTTGGTTGTTTTTTTTTGTTTTTGTTTTTAGGTCATGAGGAAAACCTAAGTTTAATAAACCTCTTACCCATTACTTTAAAAGTTTTTCTGATCTCTGTAAGTTTAAAGCTAGCCTGGTCTACAAAGTGAGTCCAGAATAGCCAGGGTTACACAGGGAAACCCTGTCTCAAAAAAAACAGAAAAAAAAGAAAGAAAGAAAAGAAAAAAGAAAGTTTCTGCCTGAGCCAGGTGGTGGTGGCATATGCCTTTAATCCCAGCACTTGGGACCTTTAATGCCAGCTTTCGGGAGGCAGAAGCAGGCGGATCTACAGAACAAGTGGCCAGGGCTCCACAGAGAAGCCCTGCTTCAACAAAACAACTAAGTTTCTTCCTATCGAGAAGGATAGATGTGTGCTTGGCAGCAGGCGACATGGTCAGAGATTCCCACAGAGACAAAGTGAGGATGGTGCAGCAGCTGTCTTGTTACTGGCCTCAGCCTCTTCATCCAGCAGCAGTTGTGAGGAAGGCTCAGCCCACGCTTGCTGCCAGGGTCTGTTGTGTGTCGAGGTCTTCTTGGAGGTCTCAGGGCTGTTGGGACTGAGCAGCTTCAGGAAAGGGAGCATCCAGCTCAGTGCTGGAGAGTCTCCCCTTTGAGAGATGGGTTCCCAGACCCCCAGAGCAAAGGCCCTTCACATCTGCAGAGTAAAAGCCCAGCTATAAATCTTCATACCTGGGCTTTCACGCTTGCTCCCCATCTCCACAGAGCTCTTGAAGCGTCTAGATGATGTCTCCAATGACGTGAGGATGGCAGCTGCTTCCGCCTTGCTCACCTGGCTGAAGTGCGTCCAGAGCTTCGATGGGAAATCCGCGTATCAGAGCAGCGTTCAGTTCCTGTATAGGGAGCTGCTGGTCCACCTGGATGACCCCGAAAGCACCATCCAGGACACCGTCCTAGGTGAGCTCTCCAGGGCCCACAGTCTGCATCTGCCCCTGGGTTCTGCTCCCTAAGTTACTATAATAGAAATTAGCTGAGACCAGGGGGGGGTGTGTGTGTGTGTGTCTGCATCACATGCCTGCAGTAGCCATGGAGGCCAAAAGAGGGCATTGGCCACCCTGAAGCTTGAATTACAGGTGGTTGTGAGCTGCAATGTGATATGAGGATCAAATCCAGGTCCCTCTGGAAGAGCAGCCAAGTGTCCTTAACTGCTGATCCGTCTCCCTAATCCTCATTTGTTTACATTTGTATTCATTTTATCTGTGCATGTATGTGGACACAGCATCATGCACATGGAGATCAGAGGACAACTTGGCAAGAGATGGTTGGTTCTCCCCCTCCAGCATGTGGATTCAAGGGATGGAACTCACTCAGGATGTCAGACTTGGCAACAGGCACCTTTACAGTCTCCAAAAAAAAAAGAGAGAGAGAGAAATGGAAAACTGTAGAGGAAGACACTCCAGCACTGACCTCTGACCTCCATATACATACACCTATACACAGACAAAAACTCAAAAGTAATAATACTTTTACAAATAGCTTACCTGAGCCGGGCGGTGGTGGCGCACGCCTTTAATCCCAGCACTTGGGAGGCAGAGGCAGGCAGATCTTTGTGAGTTCGAGGCCATCCTGGTCTACAAAGTGAGTCCAGGACAGCCAGGGCTACACAGAGAAACCCTGTCTTGAAAAACCAAAAAAAAAAAAACAAAAAAACAAATAGCTTACCTGGGCATTGTGGCACACGCCTTTAATCCCAACACTCAGGAGGCAGAGGCAGGTGGATCTCTGAGTTCGAGGCCAGCCTGGTCTACAAAATGAGTTCCAAGACAGCCAGTACTATTACACAGAGAAACTCTGTCTCAAAACAAAAACAAAATACAAATGGCTTAGCTTGATGCATGAAGGACACTGCCACTTTAGAGGGAAGAAGAGTAGGAATAGTTACTGCAGGGACTGAGGGAAGACTGGCTGCACTGAAGCCTCCTTTGACTTCCTTGGCTTAAGTACCTGCTGGAAAGAGATTTGTCTTTTTTTTTTTTTGTTTGTTTGTTTTTTGAGACAGGGTTTCTCTGTGTAACAGCTCTGGCTGTCCTGGACTTACTTTGTAGACCAGGCTGGCCTCAAACTCACAAAGATCCGCCTGCCTCTGCCTCCCAAGTGTTGGGATTAAAGGCGTGCGCCACCACTGCCCAGCTGAGATGTGTCATTTGTTCATAATAAAACAGACACTGCAGGGCCAGTGAGATGGCTCAGTAGATAAAAACACTTGTTTGTCAAGGATGGAGACCTGAGTTCAATCCCCGGGACCTACATAGTAGAAAACTCCCAAAGGTTGACCTTTGATTTCCACATGCATGTACACACGCACGCGCGCACACACACCCAAATATACATACATATATGCACATGCACACACACACACAAATATACATATATATATGCACATGCACGCACACACACACACCCAAATATACATATATATATGCACATGCACACATACACCCAAATATACATATATATATGCACATGCACACACACACAAATATATATATATATATATATATGCACACACACAGACAATTTTTTTTTAAGCAGACACTCTGAACTATAATGCTTCCAAGTAGCTCCTATATTGTTATCCCCAAGGGCAGGGGACCCCACCCTCCACCTCTGACTCCCTGAACATTCTGCCCAGCGCTTCAGGAAGGTGGTTTTCAGCCCAAAAGAAAATTTGTGCCAACTCTGTATAGCCTTGAGGTGGGCTCCCAGCCCGCTGCTGCTGGATTCATGATTCTGTGCTCACTTGTAGAAGTCCTCAAGGAGGGCAGCGTCCTGTTCCCAGATGTGCTGGTGCGGGAGACCGAAGCTGTCGTCCACAAACACCGCTCAGCTGCCTACTGCGAGCAGCTGCTGCAGCACATGCAGACCATGGCTGCTGCTCGGTGACCAAGTGCAGCATGGTGACTGAAGGGCCCCCAGCTCTCTGAAGGGCTACACCGGTGGCCAAAAGACCTTGCGTTTAAGACAGCCTTGCCCACAGCCCACACATCCTTGGGACCCCACCAGCCACCACATGGTGCTTGAGCAGCTTTTGTCTTTCCTAAGCAGGTTCTGGGATTTTGTAACATGCCAACTGTACACAGAGGCCTCAAAAAGCTAATATTAAAGCTGAATGCCCCCATCTATGCCAGCTTTCCAATTAGCTGCTTGAACATAATGTTTTTAAGGCTCCGTCCAAAGCCC
The DNA here is from genome assembly GCA_907164525.1 of Lophiomys imhausi. Lineage (NCBI taxonomy): Eukaryota > Metazoa > Chordata > Mammalia > Rodentia > Muridae > Lophiomys > Lophiomys imhausi. The sequence continues at coordinate 1,501,009 of CAJQZJ010034231.1, forward strand.
TAAGGGGTCCTGGTCTGATTTCATGCTTACCAAGAATGCTCTTCATGTAACAGGAAAGCCAAAGTACTTGTAAAAACAACCATCCATTTCCTTTGGGCTCTGTCCCATCCTCATAGGCTGAAGAGAATGTCCAGTCTCGGGCTCACTGATGAAGTTTCTCCCAATTTTGTTTTGTTTTTCCACACAGGGTTTCTCTGTGAGGCTTTGGCTGTCCTGGACTCACTTTGTAGACCACACTGACCTTGAACTCAGATCTGCCTGCTTCCCTCTGCCTCCCCAGTACTGGGATTAAAGGCATGCGCCACCACCGCCTGGCTTCTCCCAATTTTAAATACACTGGAACTCGCAATGTGGGTACACTGTCCTGGTGTTTCTGTTTCTCAGTGTTAGTGATGCCTGTGTGTAAAGGATAGACTAGGAAACCAGATCTCATCCCTACCACTTGCTTATAGCAGTCAGCAAGAGAATCATTCCCCAGTGTCTTTTCCACCAAGTGCCTAAAATATTTTTAAGTGGATGTTATCAGCAACCAATATTTTTGTTAAGACAATGTGTGTTGGGGGGGGTTGTTTTCCAACAAATTTTAACATTTCTGCTTTGCTGTTTGTGGAATTAAATTATTTATTATAGTTATTTTGTGTGGCCATCTGTGTGATTTGACTGATTACGTTGTTACAAGGGTGATCCAGCTGGAGGGACAGTGGCCATGGACTCCATGGACCCTCTAGTGTCGGTCATCACTACCTGTGATGTGCAGTCTAACATGAGGTCGTTGGAACAAGACCCGACCACCCCCAGGGTTAGCAGGACACCCCAGCATGGCCTGATGGGGGCTGGGCATTCAGGTGGGTGGAGGTTGGCCTCAGAGTGCCTAGCCCAGTGACTGCACCCTAAGCTGCATCTCTGTCCCTCTCCATTGTCCTTGCTACCTGGAGCTCTGCCACTCACATGGGAACTGACCAGTGCTCTCTACTGTTCCTTGAGGAGCCTTAAAGTTCTACCCAGCCATCTCTCCCCATGACAGAAATGATATCAGCTTCACGTGAATACTTGTTAGCAGTGTATGACAGATGCCCAGTCAGACGCAATGGAGTCATCATGAGCACCAAGCATTTTTCTTTTAAGTTTGTTCACCTTTTCATTTTAATTATTACATTCCTTTATTTGTTGGAGAGGGCACATAGACTACAGTGTTCATGTAGAAGTCTGACCTGAAGGAGTCACCTCTCTCCTTCCACCATGTGGGTTCTGGGGATTGAACTCAGGTTGGCAGGGTTGGCAGCAAGCACCTTGACCTGCTAAGTGATCTTGTTGGCCCAAGCATCAGGCTTTTTTTTTTTTTTAACTTAATGTGTGTTACTGGGTATTGAACTTAAGACCTTACAAATGTGTTCTACCACTGAGCCATGTTCCCAACCCCTCATTGTAAGATTCTAGGCAAGTGCTCTACCACTGAGCCACGCCCCTAGCCCCTCACTTACTTCAGACAGGAGTTTTCCTGCTGTCACCCACCCCCACCCCAGCTCAGCATCTTTGTGAAGGGATGTACAGTAAGTATTTTAGGCTTCATGGACCTTCCTGTTCACCTGTTGCCAGGGCTCCAGCTGCACACTGGAGCGATTGTGGATTAATTGCTCATAGTGTGGGCCTGTTTCCCATTGCTCCAAACACAGTGACTGGGTCAGATCTGGGAGGTGAGTCCTATAGTCAGTAGTTATTTTTAGCTGCTTTGTTGATCTGAAGTCAGACTGGGCAATGGGTGAGTATAGACAGGCTTACACACCACAGAACCACCTCAAAGGCAGAGCACTTTCAGGCCCACCATTAATATGGGGCAAGCACTTTAAACCGCTGAGCCTTCTCACCAGCTGCCTCCTTTTGGAGGGAATATGCAAAGTTGCAAGAGAAGTCTCCTTGGGGTGGAGGTGGGAAAATGAGAGCAGGATGCCCCACCTTTCCTTCTGAAGAATAAAAAGAAAGCCCCGCCAGGCATGGTGGTGCACACCTTTAATCCCAGCCCTTGGGAGGCAGAGGCAAGTGGATCTCTGTGAGTTCAAGGCCAGCCTGGTCTACAGAGTGAGTCCAGGACAGCCAGGGGTACACAGGGAAACCCTGTCTTAAAAAACCTTAAAAAAAAAAAAAAAGCCCTTCGTCAACCTCATATAAACAAAAGGGCTTCTATTTTGTTGTTCTTTGAGACAGGGTTTCCTGTGTAGCCCTGGCTGTCCTGGAACTCAATCTGTAGACCGGTCTGGCCTCAACTCAGAGATCTGCCTCCAGAGTGCTGAGATTAAAGGTGTTCACCTCCACTTCCCAGCTAGCAAATGGGCTTCTTAACAAGACAGAGACAGTGAGATGGCTCAGTGGGTAAAAGTACTTGCCTCGGAAGCCCAATGACCTGAGTTCAGTCCCCAGAAACCATGTAAAGGCAGGAGAGAACAACTCCACAGAGAAGTCTCCTGACTTCCACATATGCAGTGTAGCATGTGTGTCCACACACATGGATGATACACAAATAATAAAAAAAAGGGCTGGCAAGATGCCTCACAGGTAAACGCACCTGTCACCAAGCATGACTAGGACACACGTGGTAGAAGAAAAGGACGGACCTGGCCCCTAACAAAGTGTCATGTGCATGCCTCCTCCCCAACACACAAATAGATCCAATTTAAATTTTAAAAAGGAAAAAAAAAAGTTGAGAGGTGGTGGCACACACCTTCAATCCCAGCACTCAGGAGGCAGAGTCAGCTGAATCTCTGTGAGTTCAAGGCCAGCCTGGTGTACAGAGTGAGTCCAGGACAGCCGGGGCTGTTAACACAGAGAAACCCTGTCTAGGAAAAAAACAAAGGGGAAAAGAAAAATCTCTGAACCAGTATCATTGCAAAATATTTGCCTGTAACCCTAGCACTTGAAGTGGATGGAAACTGAAGGATCAGGAGCTCAAGACCAATACATGGGATCTTATCAAAACAAAAACAAAGCCATGAAACCAGGTCTGGAGAGGGAAAATAGGTGGGGATGAGAGGCAGAAGCAGTGCTGGGAAGAGGGGGCTGTGGCTGGGGGAGACAACCCTCTGAGCGAACCCCCTAGTGGCCAAAACTGGAACAGCATGAGCAACAAAACAAAAGTACTTAAACTCTGAAGCACAGATTACCCAGGCTGAGGCCATAACTCCTGTCATGTTTGCGGAGCGTGAGCAAGAGCCTTGTCTCTGTCTCCAGTAGCGCAAAAGATTAATGAAAAGTGACCCACATGTGGTTCATGGTGATGCAAACAGGGTAGGCCTAGCCATGCAAGCCTTAGGCTCACCTACTGGGGAGGCTGAGGCCAGTGGATTAAAAATTAGAGGCCACTCTGACATGCAGAGTGAGTTCAAGACCAGCCTACACAACATACACTTTGCCTGAGAATAAAAAGTCAAAAGGGCCAGGCGTGGTGGCCCAACACTCAGGAGGCAGAGGCAGGCGGATCTCTGTGAGTTCAAAGCCAGCCTGGTCTACAAAGTGAGTCCAGGTCAGCCAGGGCTACACAGAGAAACCCTGTTCTCAAAAACACACAAACAACAACAACTAAACAATCCAAAAGGCTAGGTAAACCCAAGAGATGACTCACTGGCAAAGTGCTTGTCACTCAAACTTGACCTGACTCAGTCCCCAGAGCCTATAACAGAAGGAGAGAACCAACTCATTAAAGTTTCCCTATTATTGTCTACACACCTGCACCCACACACAATAAAATTAAATTTTAAAAAGGGGCTAAGCTGGGCAGTGGTAGTGCACGCCTTTAATCTCAGCGCTCAGGAGGCAGAGGCAGGCGGATCTCTGAGTTCGAGGCTAGCCTGGTCTACAGAGTGAGTCCAGGACAGCCAAGGATACATAGAGAAACCCTGTCTCGAAAAACCAAAAAAAAAAAAAAAAAGGGCGGGCCGGGGGGAGGCCTGGAAAGTTGGCTCAGTATTTAGAGCACCTGCTATTCTTGCAAAGGACCTGAGTTTGGTTCCAAGCGCCCACCTAGGGGCCCACAACCATCCACAATTCCAGCTCTAGTGGGTCAAATATCTTCTGACCTCCACAGGCATCAATTACACACATGGTGCACAAACATACATGTAAACAAAATACCCATCCACATAAATCTAAAAAAAAAAAAGTCAGGATGTAGTTCAATAATAGAATACTTACCTAGAATCCCCCAGTGAGGGCCTGGGGCATGACTCAGTGGTAGATCTCCTGCCTAGAATCCCCCAGTGAGGGGTTGGGATGTGACTCAGTGGTAGAGCACCTGCCTAGAATCCCCCAGTGAGTAGCTGGGGTGTAGCTCAGTGGTACAGCACCTGCCTAGAATGCCCCAGTGAGGGGCTTGGGTGTGGCTCAGTGGTAGAGCACCTGCCTAGAATTCCCCAGTGAGGGACTGGGGTGTAGCTCAGTGGTAGAGCACCTGCCTAGAATCCCCCAGTGAGGGGCTGGGCTGTGGTTCAGTGGTAGAGCACCTGCCTAGAATCCCCCAGTGAGGGTCTGGGGTGTTGCTCAGTGGTAGAGCACCTGCCTAGAATGCCCCAGTTAGGGGCTGGGGTGTGACTCAGTGGTAGAGCACCTGCCTAGAATTCCCCAGTGAGGGGCTGGGGGTGTGGCTCAGTGGTAGAGCACCTGCCTATCATGTGATACCAGTGAACCTTTGGTTCAATCCCTTGCTTCCACCAATAAGTAAACATTAGCTTTCAGTGGTGATACAAGTTTGTCATTTCAGCTTTTCGGGAGGCTGAAGCAGGAGGATCATAAAATAAAGGCTAGTCTGGGCAACTTAGTGAGACCCTGCCTCAAAAGAAGGGAGGGGGGACAAGATGGCTGAGGTATAGCCCTGAGGCAGAGCACTTGCCCTGGGTTCAATCCCGAAGAGAGAAAAAGAAAAGCAGCCAGTGGGGGTGGCTCAGTCCAGAAAGTGCCTGTAGCATGGTCATGGGGACCTGAGTTCAGATCTGCAGCACCCATGTGAAGCTCCATCGTCCTCCCTACAACCCCAGCACTAGGGGACAGATTAGAGACAGAAGGATCCCAGAGCTTACTGGCCAACCAGTCTAGACAAATCTGTGAGCTCACGATTTAGTGTCTCAAAAAACAAGGTGGAGAGGAATTAGAGAGATGGCTCAGGCCAAGAGTGCTTGCTGCTCTTCCAATAGATTCCAGTTTGGTGCCTGAAACACCCGGGGGAGGGAAGTTCCTCACCCGACGCTCGGGATATCACGGCCGCCCAAAAACTCACAAGAGACCTTCTTGATGCAATTGCAAGAGGTTTATTTGGGGGGGGGTGTCAGTGCACTGAGGGTGCAACTCATATCCCACGCAGGGGTAGAGGAGCAGCGACCCCCAGTTGTCTGAGAGTAAAGAATTTATAGAGGAGCACCACAGATTAAGAGGGTGGGGGAATTGCTGGGCGGTGGTGGCGCACGCCTTTAATCCCAGCACTTGGGAGGCAGAGGCAGGCGGATCTTTGTGAGTTCGAGGCCAGCCTGGTCTACAAAGCGAGTCCAGGACAGCCAGAGATATTCAGAGAAACCCTGTCTCGAAAAACCAAAAAAAAAAAAAAAAAAAAGAGGGTGGGGGAAATCACAAGTGGAAAGTACCAACTCATTCTTTAGTTAATTAGCAGGAAACACAACCTATACTTGTTTTTCTCAGGAATGAACCTAATTTTATTTCGCTATCTACTTTGTGGTCAGCCAGTTCCTGAAACCCAGGGCCCATGTCTCGATTGACCTTCATTCTTGGTTCCACCCTTTTTATGGTCAGCTAAGTTCCTGGAACCTGGCAGCTGGCCTGGCTCTACTGCCGACTTAGGGGGTCTTTTAATAATTTTCCATTCCCTTCATTCCCCACTCCTTTTAGTCTGTTGTTCTAATCTTAGATCCTATACATCTGTTTTATCCTATTTATTATTATCTTGTCCCCATAACCCTTGATATTGTTGTTTAAGCATTAAAATCTGTACAGCACTTACTCTTAATTGAGGAAAGTACTGAGGGGCCTGCACTAGGGCAGCTGTTCCAGTGTCACAACTGATCCTAAAATTACAGATAAATCAGGGAAATAGGCTCTCTCTTAAATCACTTATGGCGGAAATCAAACTCATCCACAAAGGCATCTGTGGGGAGATAGAGTACTCTAGGCATAAACTGTATTAACATACAATAATCTTTGGTATCATTAAAGATATTAGTGGCAACACAGGGAGTTAATTCTGTGTTGCAGGCCCACCACCTATTTATGCCAGGATATAAGTATCTGGTATCAGAAGTCTTTGGAGACCTCAGGGTCTCATTGCATAAGTGTTCATAGGCAGCAGGTGGGTTTCCTAAACAAGTCCTTTTCCCTGATACTTCAGTTAGGGTCAGTTTGTTCTTCTCATGTCATGAGCAGGCGTCATGGTTGGTGGTGTTATTAAAAGTACCCAACGCGATGATGCCCTCATAGTAAGGGGGTCCAGAAGTTAAACAGAGCCAACATCCTCCACACTGCCTAGCCTCACTCCTGTCCCTACCTTTCCTTGGACAGATGTAAAAATCTTGTTGAGTCATCCCACAGCATCCCTCTGGCCTCCCACACTGAACTTTGCTCCTAGCTCTTTAGTGTGTCTTCATCGAGGGTCCCTCTCAGGGAGGTTCTGGGGGTCTGCCTCAGTAATATCTCACTGTTCCAGGCCTGCAGCTAGCTGGCAGAAGTCAGGAAAGGGAGGGGGCTACCTTAGAGATTGACTGAATGACTTCCCCAGTTTGGGAAGCCACCTGCCAGGTGAGTTGACATTCCCCATCTGAAGAGCACCTGCGACGCAGGCGTAGCTTAAGAGGGTCCACAGTCTTTTCCAATCTCCCCTCATCCTTAGGAGGTTCAGGAGTTTTCTTCACGTGCGAGGCGTGGATCCAAGCAGAGATGCCCTCTACCTTCATTGCAGGGGGAGTAGTCAAGAGCACCAGGTATGGTTCCTTCCAGTGAGGTTCGAGGTTCCAAGCTCGATGGCGCTGGACTAGTACGGTTTCTCCAACCTGGAACTGATGAGGCACGCTCAGGTCTCCAGCTTCATAAGCCTCCCTGAGCTGCTCCCAGGCCTCATGCCGAACTACTTCAAGGGCTTTCATGCAGGTGAACAAGGGGTTAGAAAGGACAACATCAGGATCGAACACTCTGCCCGCCTCAGTAAGAGGAGGAGGCCCCCCCACAGAGAATCTCATAAGGTGTCAGCTTAAACCATCCCCGGGGTGTTCCTGACCTGGAACAAGGCAAAAGGAAAGAGGGCTGTCCAGTCCCCCCGCCAGTCTCTAAGGCTAATTTAGTCAAGGTCTCTTTTAGAGTTCTATTCATCCTTTCTACCTGTCCTGAAGTTTGGGGATGGTAGGCACAATGTAATTTCCATTTAATCCCCAGTTGAGTGGCCAGTCCCTGACTTACCTCGGCAACAAAAGCGGGTCCATTATCAGACCCAATTACTTTGGGTATTCCAAACCTCGGAAAAATTTCTTTAAGAATCTTCTTGGCCAAGTCTCAGTCCTTGTAGGGAAGGCCTCTACCAACCCTGAAAATGCATCTATAAAAACTAAAAGATATTTGTTTCCATATTTAGCTGGTTTAATTTCTGTAAAATCCACTTCCCAATAGGCCCCCGGTCGATCTCCCCTGATTCTTTTTTCCATGTTATACATGGAAGGTCTGGCATTAGTCAGAGCACAGGCTTTGCAGTTTCTGACTATTTCTGCTGTTAAGTCAGAAAGTCCAATTACATAATAGACAGAGGACCTTACCACATCTTTTAGTTTCTTTTCTTCTAGGTGAGTCAGACGGTGTAAATTGGTGACATACTCGCGTCCTTCTTCTTTTTTTTTTGGTTTTTCGAGACAGGGTTTCTGTGTGTATCCCTGGCTGTCCTGGACTCACTTTGTAGACCAGGCTGGCCTCGAACTCACAGAGATCCGCCTGCCTCTGCCTCCCAAGTGCTGGGATTAAAGGCGTGCGCCACCACCGCCCAGCGCGTCCTTCTTCTTGAGGCAGGACTCGTTTACCGTCCTCTGTTTTAACCATACCACAAGGTGATCCTCCAGCCGACCCTTCAACCACGAAGCTGGTTCTTCTGCCAGGATATCAGTGCAGCGGTCATCTGCCTCAGGTAGTAGAGTAGCAGGATTCAGGACGGCTGGGGGAAGGGGGGCAAATATCACCCTCTCAGTCAATAATAGGCTCTGGTAGTGGGTCATTTTAGCATCCACCGGTCAGGGGGTTGCCGGATAATGTTCTCAAGGGCATGGGGTGCCACCACTGTAATCTGCTGTCTCAAAGTCAGTTTATCAGCATCTTTGACAAGTAAGGCCACAACCGCAATAGCTTTCAGGCATGTGTGCCATCCGCTTGCAACAGGATCCAGTTTCTTAGATAAGTAGGCCACCGGCCTCTTCCAAGGTCCTAAAGTCTGAGTAAGGACACCTCTGGCAACCCCTGCCCTTTCATCCGCATATAGAGTGAAAGGCTTGGTTAAGTCCGGTAGGGCTAAAGCTGGTGCGTTAACAAGGCCTTTTTGATATCTTTAAAGGCCTTCTGATGTTCAGAGGTCCAGGTGAACCCTCCTCCCTCCTTGGTGAGGGGAAATAAGGGGGCTGCCAGTGTAACAAAACCCAGAATCCATAGTCTACAAAAACCAGCAGTGCCCAGGAATTCTCTTACCTGGTGTGGGGTGGTCGGGACAGGAATCTGGGTGACAGTCTTTTTCCTGGCTTCCGTCAGCCATCGCTTTCCATCTCTCAGGTGTATCCCAGATAGGTGACCTCAGTTTTACACAACTGAATGTTCTTTTTTTTTTTTTTTTTTCGAGACAGGGTTTCTCTGTGTAGCCCTGGCTGTCCTGGACTCGCTTTGTAGACCAGGCTGGCCTCGAACTCACAGAGATCCGCCTGCCTCTACCTCCCGAGTGCTGGGATTAAAGGCGTGCGCCACTACGCCCGGCCACAACTGAATGTTCTTAGCAGAAGCCCGATACCCCAACTCACCAGTTCCGCCAGCAGTCTCTTGGTTCCTTGGAGACACTCAGATTTAGTTGATGCTGCCAAGAGTAAATTATCTACGTATTGCAACAATGTTAGCTGAGGATTTTTAGCTCTGAAGGAGGCCAGATCCCGATGAAGAGCCTCATCAAAGAGGGTAGGGGAGCTTTTGAATTCTTGTGGCAATCTAGTCCAAGTCAATTGTCCCACTAGTCCATTGTCATGGTCTCTCCATTCAAAAGCAAAGATGGGTTGACTGTCCAGATGTAACTACAAGCAGAAAAAAGCATCCTTTAAATCTAGAACAGATTGGACTGGCCTGTAATCATTAGTGCCTGGCTTCTTTACCGGTAAGAGGGGGGGGGTGTTCCATGGTGACTGGCAAGGAACCAGAATGCCCTGTTGTAACAGTCTGTGTATGTGAGGTCTGATCCCCTCTCTGGCTTCACAACTCATTGGATACTGCCTTACCCCAATAGGGGAGTCACTGGTCTTCAGTCCCAATACAATGGGAGGAACTCTTTCTGCCATCCCCAGGCCTCCGGTTTCACCCCAGGCCTTTGGGAATTCTGCTAACCAGTCACTGATATCCAGGGCCTCTTGTTGCCCGAGAGGCTCATGGAGCTGATATTATTCTTCAAGTTTTAAGGCCAGTATCATAGAAGTAGGGGTTCCCCACATCACCTCTGGCCCTTCCTTAGCAAACTGAATCTGTGCCTTCAGTTTTTCTCTTTTTTTAATTTTCCCAGTGGTTGTTTCAGGACTGAATATTCTGCTCCTGTGTCCACCAGAAAGTTTACAGGGGTCCCCTCCATGTTCAGGGTTACCCTAGGCTCAGAGAGGGGGTCCGAGCCCCGTCGCCCCTAATCATCTTCTTCAAGAGCCAGGACCTTAGGGGTCTTGCCCTTCTTCTTTGGGCAATCTCGAGCCCAGTGTCCTTTTTCTTTACAATAAATAGGCACACTGATCTTTTTCCAACCGGCGTCTCTGTTCTCCATTCCCAGTCGGTCTAGGTCTTCTGTTGCCCAGGTTCCCTGTCTGTCTAGGCCCTGTTCTCTCTCTCTATCTCTTACAACTGCGGCCAGTATCCTAGTCAAGTTTCTTTCTTGTTTGCAATCCCGCCTGTCCTCTCTCTCTCTTTTATCTCTTTTCTTTCCTGTTTCTCTTCCTCAGTCTCTCTCTTATGATACACTTCCTCTGCCTCTCTAACAAGATTCCTATAAAGACCAGAGCCACAGCCGCTTGTTGTCCCTCAGAGGTGGGTCAAAGGGAGTGTACCACCTGTAGGCCTCCATCAACCTCTCAAGGAATACGGACGGTGGCTCAAGACCCTGAAGTACCTCTTACCTTGGCCAAATTGGTGGGGCACCGAGCGCACCTCTGAGACTTGCCACTAGAATCCGGCGGAAAAACTGTCGGCCGCTCCCTACCTGCAGCCGTGTTGAAGTCCCAATCTGGTCAATCAAGGGGGAACCCAGCATCATCGATCTCATTCGGGAGGGTAGTGGGGGTCCCATTGTCTCCTGGGACATTCTTCTGTGCCTCCAAGAGAATTCTCTCCCTCTCTGTAGTAAAGAGAACCTGCAAAAGCTGCTGGCAATCATCCCAGGTGGGTTGGTGAGAAAACATCAGGGATTCCATCAAACCTGTAAGACTAGCAGGGTTTTCAGAGAAAGACGGGTGGTTAGCTTTTTAATTATATAAATCAGCTGAGGAAAAAGGCCAATATTGTAAGGGTTGAAAAGCTGGTGGGTCCACGGGGGGCCCGACCGTTCCCAGGGGTAGAGCCACAGTGGAATCGGGTCCCTCTGGACTCAACCCAGCTCTGAGTGCCAGTTGCCGGCCCTCCCCCCTCTGCTCCTTGTAGTTCTGGGCTCGGGCGGGAGCGGGGGCTGGCTGGTGTGGGGACGCCTGTGGTGGCTGGGGGTAGGGGGGGTGGCCACAGCGGGCTCAGCCACTCGGGTGGCTCCTCCATCTCGGGATAGATCTTAGGCGGAGCCGAAGGAGTTGTTTCCAAAGCTGGCTTTTGTTTTGATTTAGGCTCTGTGCCACGGAGAGCCAGGGCTCGGGAGTCTGGCTTCCTTCCTCTCACCCAAGGTTCTACCCATAGGGGTGGGTTCTGGACCAGGTCTTGCCAAACAGTAATGTATGGCTGTTGATTGGGATGAGACCCTGGTCCTTCCTTAAAGACAATAGCTTTTACCTCAAATATAATGGTCCAGTCAAAAGTCCCTTCGGGTGGCCACCTGACGTCAAAAGTAGGCCACTCCGAAGCACAAAAAGTCTGTCACGGTCTCTTTTTAACCTCAACTGACAAATTATGAGCCCTAGTTCTAACTTCAGTCCAATGATCCAATGTCAAACTTAGAGGAGTCATTACGGTCTGTCCCATTGTCACAAGTAACACAAAACACAAACACAAGATACACAGAAAAACACTACGAAAAATCCTTCTCAATCTCAAATGCCGGCACCACTCCAGAGAAACAAATGGCCAGGAGGTCTCTCGCGTCCCCTCTCTCAAGAGGACCACTGTATCCTCCCCAGCACCCAGACAGTACCCTCCCAGGCATCCCTGGGGTCACTGTCCTCCTGGGACGTCTCCCAGGTCTACAGAGCCACTAGCACATCTGCCTGATCCACCTATCCATCTCCTCAAGAGACAGAAACGGCTGTCAAACCGAAAACAACCTTCGCGAAGTCAACTTTCAACTTTTGCGCAAACCATATAACAGAACCAGACAACAGAGACAAACCCAGGACACAGAGACAGAAATCTCACAAACCAGACAACAGAAATAGGCCCAAGACACAGAAATCTCACCTCCAAGTGGGTTCTTGTGAAGATTGGGGTGACTGCAAATTCCCGGACAACGCACCAAATGAAAGACCCGGAGGAGGGAAGTTCCTCACCCAACGCTTGGGATATCACGGCCGCCCAAAAACTCACAAGAGACCTTCTTGATGCAATTGCAAAGGGTTTTTTTTGGGGGGGGGGGTCAGTGCACTGAGGGCACAACTCATACCCCACGCAGGGGTAGAGGAGCAGCGACCCCAAGTTGTCCGAGAGTAAAGATTTTATAGAGGAGCACCACAGATTAAGGGGGTGGGGGAAATCACAATTGGAAAGTACCAACTCATTCTTTAGTTAATTAGCAGGAAACACAACCTGTACTTGTTTTTCTCAGGAATGAACCTAATTTTATTTCGCTATCTACTTTGTGGTCAGCCACTTCCTGAAACCCTGGGGGCCCATGACCTGTATGACCTACATTCTTGGTTCCACCCTTTTTATGGTCAGCTAAGTTCCTGGAACCTGGCAGCTGGCCTGGCTCTACTGCCGACTTAGGGGGTCTTTTAATAATTTTCCATTCCCTTCAGTGCCCAGCACCCACGCTGGCAGTTGACAACCTCCTATGACTCCGTTGTAGGACATCTGACACTATAGTCTGGACTCTTGAGGCCACCTGCCCTCACAAGTACAAACCCACATGTAGATGCACACACATACACACACACACACACACACACACACACACACACATATTGTTTTAAATAATAAAAGGTGGATATCACTGGGCACTGTTAGTGCTCACCTTTAATCCCAGCACTCAGGAGGCAGATCCCTATATTGGAGCCTGATCTGATCTACAGAGCAAGTTCCAGGACAGCTAAGGCTACACAGAAAAACCCTGTCTCAAAACAAACAAACAGGGGCTAGAGAGATAAGAGTACTGGCTGTTCTTCCAAAGGTCCTGAGTTCAATTCCCAGCAACCACATGGTGGCTCAAAATCATCTACAGTGAAATCTGGTGCCCTCTTCTGGAGTGCAGGCATACATGGAGGGAGAATTCTGTATACATAATAAATAAATCTTTAAAAAACAAACAAAAAAGATGACACCTTATGTAAACCTCTGGTCACTACAGATATTCACGTGCATACACACACACACACACACACACACACACACACACACACACACACACACA
>CAJQZJ010034231.1:1514030-1533184 GCA_907164525.1 Lophiomys imhausi
ACACACACACACACACACACACACACACACACACACACACACACACAAGGGAGGAAGAGTAGGCTCTGAATTTCATCTGTAACTGTCAATTGCCCTGTGGCCAGAATTAAATTCCTGGTGTCTGTCATTTCTTGTGTCTTAGTTATGTAACATGTTAATATTACAAAAAGCTAAGCAGAATAGACCAGAATGCTCTGTACCATTTTACTATTTTTGTGTTTAAGACGGCCTAAAATATTTCAATGTAGAGTTTAAAATACATACACAGATGGGTGAGAGCGAATAGAACACTCATCTCTCTCCTAAGTGGGTGAGCAAATGCTGTTGGGCCTGGCCTGGCCCGTGTCTCAGGGAATGGAAGATCCATGTGTGATGCCCTCTGGTGGAATCCCAGCTACCAGGTCTGTAGGAAGAACAAATGCCCTGAGCAGGAGCAAGCTTGGCAAGTTAAAGGAGCAGTAAGGAGGCCACTCTGTGAATGTCCATGAGGATTAAAGGGAGACAGTAGGAGACCAGTTTGGATAGGTATCAAGAGTGGGGTCATCAGGGCTTCAGGTGAGGGACACTCTGCATTTGCTAATATCTCTCCTTCCTCTTTTCTTCCTTCTTCCCTCCTTCCTTTCTTTCTCCCTCTTTCCTTTCTTTTACTTTGTTGAGAGAATGTCTCAAGCCGGATACATAGACCAGGCTGGCCTTGAACTCATAGAGAAGGCCTGACTCTGTCCCCAGAATTCTAGGATTAAAGATGTTCACCACCCTGCCAGCCATTTGTTACCTTCCTCACGTGCTTGTGTAGCAGTGAGTAATACAGATTGGTCTTCCACCTCCATCCTCCACCTCCCCACAACCTCCCAACTCCACCCAGACAGCCTTTCCTGTCACATGGTCAAGGTCACTTCTCACAGTTAGACCATGTTAAAAATATTTACATTTCAATGGTTCCTGTAAAAATCGATTTCAAAGGCTACAGCTTGACCAGACATTCTGTAGTCCTGTGGTCCCCGGACTGAGAAGCCTGAGGCCAGAGGAGACTGCAGTGAGTTCAAGGTCAATTTGAGCTACCTAGAACTTGTCTCAAAAGACCCAAGAGAACCAAGCAGATGGCTCAGCATGTAAAGTACTTGCCACAGAAACTAACAGGCTAAATTCCTATCTCAGGAATCCATGAAAAAGGCTGGACTCTGTGGTGCGCATGTGTGATCTCGGCACTCCTAGGATGAAATGAGAAGCTGATCCAGGAAAAGAGAATCTTTTACAAGCTTGTGGGCAGCAAACACCCAGAAGAACTGCCTCAAACAAGATGGAAGGCAAGGACCAGTGTGGTGGGTGGCACAGGCCTTTAATCCCAGCACTCTGGGAAGCAGAGGCAGGTAGATCTCTTGAGTTTGAAGCCAGCTTGGTCTGCAAAGCCCAGGACAGCCATAGCAGCATAAAGAACCTTATCTCAAAAAAGCAAAACAAAACAAAACAAAAAAAAGAGATAGAAAGCAAGGACCATTGGTCCCTGGTCCTTAGCTTTCCCACAGATCCCCTGGACTCTCCCATTTAGAAACCAGTGGCTCCCTTGGCTATTTTAGGTGACTCCATTTCCCTGCCAGGCCTCTCTCCTGAGCTCAGAATCCAAGCAGAGCCTCCCAGGCATCATCCCTGGAAGATGTCGGCCCACACCCAGGAATCAGCTGCTTGGGAAGCCTGTACCAGCTCTGAGAGCCTGCTGGGAAGGGTGCCCACTGCTCTGCAGAGGAGGGCCCGGCTCTTGGCTCTTAGGCCAGAGCATCTTCCCAGTTGTCATTTGTTCTAGGCCAGAGTGTGAGAGAGAGTGCACAGTTGCTTCAGTCCAGAGCTCAGCTTAATCCCTGGGGTGCCAGGCATGCCCCTAGGTTCACCCTGCCTCAGTCTCAGGCCTATTCTGGGATACTCCACCCACCCTACATTCTACAGCCTCTACCAAAATTTGCCCAAATCCTATGGGGTACTCCTCTCACCTTCCTCCACCTACACTATCCCCTGTCTTCTCCACCTGCTGGGCACAGGCTTTTGAAACAAGAGGATGTTTGCCTGGAACGTTTTTTGTTTTGGTTTGGTTTTTGGTTTTTGTTTTTTTTTTGAGACAGGGTTTCTCTGTATAGCGCTGGCTGTCCTGGACTCACTTTGTAGACCAGGCTGGCCTTGAACTCACAGAGATCCACCTGCCTTTGCCTCCCGAGTGCTGGGTTTAAAGGCATGCACCACCATGCCCACCAATTACAGACAGCTGGGAACTGCCATGTGGGTGCTGGGATTTGAACATGGATACTTTAGAAGAACAGCCACTGCTCTTAACCACTGAGCCATCTCTCCAGCCCTACTGGGATGTTTCTTCTTCCTTTTACGCTGTGTGCTAACAGGGTACACACCATTAGGCAGAAAACCAGAGTCTAACCAAGTCTAACACAGACTTCATCTGTGTTCAAGAAAAAGCAATGGGATGGGCCTCACATGTTTACAGCACCCACATAGCTCCAGTTCCAGGGGATGGAAACACTGGTGGAAAAATCAGGTAAGAGAGTTACCGCAAAGTGGGGGAAATGTCTGTTACAGCCCTCAAATGTTTTTGCTTGTTTTTATTTTTGTTTTTATTATTTATTTATTTATTTTGGTTTTTCAAGACAGGGTTTCTCTGTGGAGCCCTGGCTGTCCTGGACTCACTTTGTAAACCAGGTTGGCCTCGAACTCACAGAGATCCACCTGGCTCTGCCTCCTGAGTGCTGGGATTAAAGGCTTGTGCCACCATGCCCGGCCTGGCCTCAAATGTTATCTGGTGGCATTCTTAAATTTTGGAGTGGGTGGAAGTCAGGGGTTATTAGTCCCTTTCAAAAGACTTACCTTGGGGCTGGAGAGATGGCTCAGCAGTTAAGAGCACTGGCTGTTCTTCCAAAGGACTTGGGTTCAAATCCTAGCACCATATGGTTGTTCACAGCTGTCTGTAATTGCCAGGCGTGGTGGCACATGCCTTTAATCCCAGCACTCGGGAGGCAGAGGCAGGTGGATCTCTGTGAGCTCAAGGCCAGCCTGGTCTACAAAGTGAGTCCAGACCAGTCAAGAATAAATAGAGAAACCCTGTCTTGAAAAACCAAAAAAAAAAAAAAAAAAAAAGATCTACCTAATAACTGGAAGATGTTAGGTTAAACATAGAGGTGAGCAAGGAATGCCTGTTGAGGGGCTAAAGAGAGCCCAGAATAATTTGGATATGTATCTGCAGCAGTCCAACTCTCTATAATTGTGGAAGTTCTAATCAGCCATGTAGAATCTTCAACACAGGTGTGACTTTTTCCTTTAAACTTCAGTTCACAGTTTGCTAAACTGTGTTGGGTTTCAGACTCAGGACTGAGGTGCATATTTAACATACCAATCCTGACCTGGCCTCCAGGTTCTCCCAGCATCCCTCAGTCCCTGCCTGTTACAGAGCATGACTGGCTGGCATACTTCTCCTTCTACCCTGAACTTTCCAGCCCAAGGAGCTGGGCTTCCTCTCTCCCAGAGGCTCTTCCCTATATGATCCAGACATTTTGGTCTCCTCTCCCCCTTTCCACATTTCTGTTTCTCTTTGCTAACACTCTTTCTCCTTCCCCTTCTCTGTCTCCCTGTCTGCATGGTGACCATTCCTTGGGACCAGTGAACCAGCCCGAGAGATGCTTCCAATAAAGCTGCCTTTTATACTTTAATTTGGCTTGAATTGGCTTATTTCATGGGCAGAGAGAATATTTGTCAAATGATAGTAGGTTCATACCTGTAGTTCCAGCTACTTGAAAGGCTGTGGTAGGACGGTCATCTGTTCAGGGTCTGCCTGGGATTCAGACTGAGTTCCAGGCCAGCCTAAGTAAATTAGTGAAACCCTGTCTCAAAATTAGAAGTAAAAAGGGGGCTGTAGGCTATAGCTCCCTGGCAAAGGGACCAACGTAGAATCCTAAGTGCTGGGCCCTGTGAGACAGTTTAGCAGGTAAGGGCCCTTGTTGTCCAAGCCTAGAAATCAGCCAGTTCCTTTTTGTTTGTGTTTTTGTTTTGAAACTGGGTCTCAGTGTGAAGGACTGGCTGGCCTGGAACTCATTACACAGACCAGGCTGGTACTGAGTTCAGAATTCTGCCTGTCTCTGCCTCCCTACTGCTGGGATTAAAGTCAGGTGCCACCAAGGCCAGGTGATTATCGGTTCTACTTCTGGAATTCACGTTGAACTATGAGAGAAATAAGTCCAACAATAATAATATAAAGAAATAATTTTAAAACAAGACTAGGGTGTGGCTCTGCAGTAGAGCACTTGCCTAAAACCCTCTGGTGAGAGGCTGGGGGCATGGCTCAAGCCTATCTGAGGCTTGTGGTGGGAGGCCTCGCATTCCATCCCTAGCACAGCAAACAAAGAGCCTCTTGTCAGTCGTGATCATTGGTATGTGGGTTTTTATTTGATTTTTGCTCTGGGTACTAGCATATTCCGCAGAGGTTCTACTGCTCATCTGTAACCACAATCCTGTGTGTGGGGTCCTGGATCCTGGTTTGAAACTGCTGTCAAGGCTAGTCTTGTCTCAACCCTGCCTGACATGTTGCTGTGCCCCTCCCTGCCACACCCAGAACCACACTGGCACCAGGAAATGCCCTCAACCTCTGCAGGGAACCTCCAAGGGCAAAACAAAACAAAAAAACCCAACTCCCCCCCAAAAAAACTTCCTTTGTGGTGCCTCCTGTCCCCAAGCAGAAGATGGGGAGACCCAGCAAACAGGGAAGTCCAATTGGTTCCCTAAGACAAAGGGATTTCCTGGCTAGGTGACTTTTTTGCGTCTCTGGTGGCCCAGCTTTCTGTTCTCCTTGCAGCAACTGCTCCAGAGGCTGGAAGCCTCCAGCTCAGGTTTCTGAGCCTCCTCACTACTGGAGTTGGGTTCTGTTTACAGCAGAAAGACAGATCTGGTGCCAAAGTTGAGGTGTAAGCTCACAGGTACTATCCTTACCAGTCAGCTATTGGTGTCAGGCAAGAGCAAAGCTACTCAAATGCTCCTCTAAAAAGCAATATATATATATATATTAAAGGCACATACAAAAAATGGGCCAGAGGGTGGAGTGAAAGGAGTGTAAAGTTCTCAACAGAATATAGAAAGCATGGGGTTCCATTTTCAATATTCCATAAACCAGGTGTGATGGTGCACAAGTCTTTTTTTTTTTTTTTTTTGGTTTTTCGAGACAGGGTTTCTCTATATAACAGCTCTGGCTGTCCTAGACTCACATTGTAGACCAGGCTGGCCTCGAACTCACAGAGATCTGCCTACCTCTGGTGCACAAGTCTTAATCCCAGGATTTGGGAGGAGGAACTAGGAGGATTAGAAGTTTAAAGTCATCCTCAGCTTCAGCTTCATAGCAAGTTCAAGACAAGCCTAGGCTACATATCTTAAGAAATGAGAGACAGAGAGAGAGAGAGAGAGAGAGAGAGAGAGAGAGAGACAGAGACAGAGACAGAGAGAGAGAGAGAGGTGTTGGTTTGCCAGCAGAAGGTGGCAGCCCAGGACATGCACCAATGTTGCAGGTCACTCTGATGCTAGACAACAGGGTCCTGGGGGCTAAAATTATTACAGCTTTTGTTTTGTTGTTATTGTTTTGTCTTTTGAAAAAGGTGCTCATATGATAGAGGCTGTCCTTGAACTCTTGTCTCCACCTCCCAAGGGCTGGGATCCCCAGTATGTACTACCATAGCTAGTTTGTTACAGCTCTCATATACACCTAGGAAGTTGGGATTCCTTCATCCATGCCTGGCAAAATGTGGGGTTGCACTTTCTAGGAGGGCCTGGGTGTTAGGATTCCACAACAGCCCGAATTATAGGTCTTCGCTTGTGGTGAGAGACCCTTGGCCCTACTGCCTTGGCAACCCTGTGGAACATTTCCTGCTACTGTACCCTGTGGTTTCTCTTTCCCTTCTCTGGTTCATTGCAGGCTTCTATCTTTCAGCCTCTGCTCCCCACCCTCTCTGGGCTTCTTAAGTCCATTTCCTTTCTGCCCTGGCTGCCCCTTGCCCCATGGTTCAGGTTGCTTTTATTGCTGCGACTTCCATCCTAGTCACTGCCTGCCTGAAGCAGCCTCTGCCACTCTGCCCTTTAGATGCTCAGCGTACTGCCGGGCTCTGCTGGCCCCGCCACCAATGCCTCTCCACTGCTTCTGTTTCACCACGGCTGTCTTTATGTTCAGCCTATGTAAAGCAGACAAGAAATGACCATTTGGAAGCTGCTTTTCACTGGGTCTCCTATGGCATCACAGAACATGGCAACACGGGACCATGTCCCAGGCTGACCTGCTGTCCCCAGTTGGCCTCTCACATGAGCCCTACAACCTGCTTATATTTCCAGAGGAAGGGTGTCTTTACCAATTATAGGAAGCCTCTCATGCAGATGAAGCTTTGTGGCTGCACCAAGCACAGCAATGTCATTAGCACCAGTCCCCAGGTCTAAATTGCCTAAATTTCCCAGGCTGGCTTTGAATTTGGGATTCTCCTACTCCAACCTCCCAGATTGCTGGGATGACAGGCCTGTGCCATCAGACCTACTTGGTCATAAAGAGTCAAAATTTGCTGGTGATATAGAGCTGGTAGAATGTCCACCTAGCATCCTCGAGGCCCTGAGATCAATCACCAGCACTACTTAAACTGAGTATGGCCGGATAGTCCTTTAATTTTAGCACTTCAAATGTAGAGGCCAGGATGAGGAGTTCATATTAAATTTAAGACCAGCTACATAAAACCTTGTCTCAAAAACCAGAAAAATAAATTAATTAAAACATAATAAAATCTGGATGTGATGGCACATACCTTTAATCCCCCAGTACTAGGGAGGCAGAGGCAGGTGTATCTCTGTGAGTTCAGGGCCATCCTGGTCTACAGAATAAGTTCCAGGACAGCCAGAGATACACAGAGAAAGTTTGTCTCAAAAAACCAAAATCAAACAAACAAATAAATGAAGGAAGGAAAATTACCAATTGTAAGTGGCTAACACTTGTAATCTTGGGACTTGGGAGGTGGAGGCAAGAGGAGGACCACCCTGGGCTAGTGTTGATTCCCTATTAAAAAAAACAAAATAAGGGGCTGGAGAGATGGCTCAGTGGTTAAGAGCACCACTGGCTGTCCTTCCAAAGGACCTGGGTTCAAATCCCAGCGCCCACATGGCAGTTCATAGCTGTCTAATTGCCGGGCGTGGTGGCACACGCCTTTAATTCCAGCACTCGGGAGGCAGAGGCAGGTGGATCTCTTTGTGAGTTCAAGGCAGCCTGGTCTACAAAGTGAGTCCAGAACAGCCAAGGATACACAGAGAAACCCTATCTCGAAAAACCAAAAACATAAAAAGGGCTGGGTGTGGTGGTGTATGCTTTTAATCCCAGCACCCAAGAGGCAGTGGCAGGTGAATCTCTGTAAATTCAAGGCCAGCATGGTTTATGTAGCAAGTTCCAAGATAGCCAGGGCTACATAGAGAGACCCCGTATCAAAAGAAAAGAAAAGCCTGGGCTGGAGAGATGGCTCATCAGTTAAGAGCATTTACTGCTCTTGCAGAGGACCCACACTGAGTTCCCAGCACCCACAGGGTTGCTTACAGCCATATGTAACTTGTGTTCTAGGGGATCTGATACCTCTTCTGACCTTTGTAGGCACCAGGCACACACATGATGCACACAATGCAAACAAACACATATACACATAAAATAAAAAAAAATAATGCTGAACATGGTGGCACATGCCTGTGATCCCAGCACTCAGGAGGCAAAATCAGGCAGATCTCTGAGTTTGAGGCCAGCATGATCTACAGAGTGAGTCCAGGACAGCCAGGGCTCCACAGAAACCCTGTCTCGAAAAAGAAAAATAAATAAAATAATAATACAAGCCCAAAAAACAAAAAACCTAAACTAAGCCAAATGTCCACACGGACTCCTGCCTCTGAATGCAGGAGAGCTTCATTCATAATAGCTTCTAACTAACAAAACCCAGATGTCCAGCAGTTGGCCCAGTGTTCCGCAAGCCAATTAGAGCCTCAGGCCTCTGCAGCCAGCCAGCTGCCCACCAAACCCACCCACTCTACCAATAGTGGATTTAAATGTCTGCCCCAGATATCTCTGTGGCTTGAAAACCCTCTAACACCTATTACAGAGAAGTCTCTCAACTTGCCAATGGAACAAATCCACACGTTGTCAAAACACTTGCCATATAAGGGGGCAAGCGCCTGCAGCATGAGTAACTATCAAGAGTCAGCAGCAGGCTGGATGTGATGTTTCACGCCTGTAGTCCCAGCACTTCCATGGGATACATGGCATTCCAAGCCAGCCAGGGCAACGGAGTGAGACCCTGTCTAGTCTATGTGTCGATGTGTGTGTGCGTGTGCATGTGCCAACACTAGTTTCATTCCTCAGGAACCATCATCCACTTTGTTTTCTGAGACAAGACCTCTCATAGGGATGGTGCTCGGTGCTCAAGTAAGTTAGGTTAGTGGCCAGCGGGCTCCAGGGGTCCCAATCTCTATCCTTCCTCCAGCCCTGAGATTACAAGCACACAGCGTGAGGCTTTTTAAATTTGGATTCTGGGATTGAACTCAGGTCTTTATGCTTGCACTGCAAGCACTTTACTAACTGACCCATCTCCCCAGCTCAAGACTCTTTTCTTCTTCTTTTTTTTTTTTTTTTTTTTTAGTTTTTCGACAGAGGGTTTCTCTGTGTATCCCTGGCTGTCCTGGACTCACTTTGTAGACCACGCTGGCCTTGAACTCATAGAGATCTATCTGCCTGCCTCTGCCTCCCGAGTGCTCGGATTAAAGGAGTGCGCCACCACACCTGGCTTCAAGACCCTTTCTTAAAAGTGTAAAACCAGACATGCACGGTAGTGCTTGCCTTTAGTCCCAACAAGAGGCAGGCAGATCTACATAGCAAGTTCTAGGGCAGCTTGGACCACAGAGAGACCCTGTCTAAAAAAAACTATAATCAAGTAAACAAACAAACTAACTTCCAAAAAGTGTAAAAAGCCAAGGGCTGGAATGATGGCTCAGCCATTAAGAGCCCTGGGTGGCCGGCCACTCAGAACACTGTAGTTTGGTCGCCAGCATCCGGTTCTGGCAGCTCTAAGGGGCAGGCATCCACACACACCTGCATACATCCACTCACACAGACATACACAAAAGAGGCAAAGCCAGCTGCTGGTGGCACATGGTAGTAATTTCAGTGCTTAGGAGGGCAAGGCAGGAGGATTGCTGCGAACTGGAGGTCAGTCTGGGCTACACAGTGAGTTCCAGGTCCTAGCTAGGCCAAGTCTGAAAAAGAAAAACCAAGTGGGGCGTGGCGGCACACGCCTTTAATTCCTCCAGCACCGCAGAGCCAGGGCTGATCTCTACGAGTTGAAGGAGAGTTTCAGGCCCGTCAGGGTTACGGAGTGAAATGCTGCCCGTAAACAAAACAAATGCAACCAAAACCGCGCAAGTGAGAGAGGACCCGAGCGGGCAGAGTCCCCAGGGGGAAGGCTTGGCTTCCAGCCCGCAGGGCAGGGTGTCGGTGGCTTCCTCCAGGGAAGCAGAGGAGGTGCCCGGGAGCCCACTGCAACTTCAGCAGGAATCGGGTCTTCTGGGTCCACTGAAACCCAGCCTGGAACTGAGCGCGGGACCGTCTGCGCACAACCATAATCCTAAAGCTGCCTTAGAAGCGTCTCCTCCCTAGGCGGGGCCCCTCTAGTCCCGGCGCGCCCGCTCCGCCCCCTGACGTCCCGCGTCCCGCCTTTTCCCCCGCCCCTAGCGAGTCGTCTTCCCATTGGTCTGGAGCTTCAGCAGACGCGCCTGGGATTGACGGACGTCCGCGTCGCTCCCGCCTCCGATCTCGGCTCGGCGCGCGATTGGCTATGGCTGCGGAGCGTCTTCGGTGCCCGGCCTGGGAGGCGCGGACGAGGCCTGAGGCGGCGGCGCGAGGCAGGTGAGCCGCGGCGAGCGGGCTTCGGGAGACGAGTGGGCGGAGGGACGGGGTTTGGGGGAAGACGACACCGCGGTCGCGCCGCGGGCACCGGGGAACTATCTCAGGGCAGGCTGGGATGGAGGCGGCGGGGACCGCCCGAAGTGGGAACCGCCAACCGGCCACGGCGCGCGTGACGCCCTTCGCGCTGCCAGGCCGCGAGCCCCGGCGCCCTGAAGTCCCGGTGTCCCGTGTGATTGGGCACTGTAGTCCCCCCTCGCCCGCGACCCCCGGCGTGTTGGGTTCCGGGGTCTCCTGCTACGCGTCGGGGCTCGCCCGCGTAGGCGCCATCCCGGGGCGCAGGTGTTGCAGGTGTCGGGAAGGGCACGGGCCGGGTAGCGTGTCCCTGGCCTGGGCACCCTTCACCTGCTGGTTATGTGATCCCGGGCCAGTTGCCTGCGCCCCCAGCCCGAGGCTGGCCCCCTGGAGCTTTGTTGGATGCAGCCTGGGAACCCGTGGCCATCGGCCCGGGGAACTTTGCTGCCTCCCCGCTGCGGGCCGTGAAGTGCAAGTCCTGCGCGGTGCGCTTCGCGCCTCCCGAACAGATTCCTAATTAGATTTTGCAGGCCCTTTTGTTGCACCTGTGTCGCATTTTAACTTGACTGTTGGACATTTCAGATCTCTCCAGAAACTCTTTTTCTCCCTTCTGGGCTCCTGTCTTCCCCCTACTCCCGCTCCTATTTTGTGTTTGTTTTTTTTCTCGAGATCGGGTCTCTCACTACATAGTTCTGACATTCTCAGTTCGTACACCAGGCTGGCCTCACAAAAGATCTTTCTGCCTCTCCTTCCTGAGTGCTAGGGTAAAAAAAAAAAAAAAAAAAAAAAAAAGGGTGTGTGCCACTAAGCCTGCCATGCATATTTATTTATTTAGTCATTTATCTATTTACTTTTGAGACGGGGCCTCAAGTAGCCCAGGCCAGCCTAGAACTTGTGAACTAATATGTATCGGATGGTGACCTTGAGCCTGCCTCCTGTCTCCATCTCCTTGGTGCTAGGATCAGATAACAGGCGCGCACCCCTCAATGAGGATGGGGCTGGAACTCAGGGGCTTTGGGAGGCCCAGCCGTGGCCACACATTCTTGAGCATAGTTGCAGTTACTTTCTGACTCTTCTATGTCTTCTGTTTTCCTTGGTCAGGCCTGCATTCCTTTTTGGTTTTCCTGGAACTTGCTCTGTAGACCAGGCTGGCCTTGAACTCACAGAGATCTGCCTGCCTCTGCCTCCCAGGTGCTGGCATTAAAGGCCACCACCGCCATTAAAAAGTGCAGGTTCAGCCCTGTGCTTTTATAATGTGCAGGCTGTGGTGAACTCTGTCCAGGGTGTGGGTAATAGGCTTGAGCCCCTAGTTCAGTCACCTGAGGGTCTGAAAGGACTCTTCTGCCTTACTTTTTGGTCTTTGTTGTTGCTTCTGTTTTGGCCAGGTCTTAGGCAGGCCCTGAGTTGAAAATCTGGGTGCTTGTGCTTCCAACTCTGCTTTGCTGGGCTCACAGGTGTGCGCTACCATGCCCTCACTTGAGAGTTGTGCTGGAGATGTGGAGAGAAACTCTTTAGGTCCCCGAGGTCGCCAGCCTTGGTTTATTTAACCTTTGGTCCTTCCTGGAGAAAGGGAATGAATGAATGACTGTAGTAAGCCGCTGCTGGGGTGTGTGTGATGAAAATTTCCACTTTAAACTGTATACAGTGAGTGTTATGCAGCCATCACCATTATCTAGTTCCCATCGGCTTTTCAGCATTCTGAAGGGAAACCCAGTACCCTCCAAGAAGTTCCTCCCGTTTTCTTCCTCCTCGTCCATTAGCTGCCACTCTGCCTACAGCTCGTGGATTTGCCTGTTCGGGCTAGCTTATTTAAAGCTCATCTATGCTGCGTAGCATGTGTCCCTATTCTGTTACTTTCTGTGGCTGAATAGTTCCAGTGTATGGACCTTTTAAATCTTCAATAAAATGTTTTTTATTCATTTCATTTGCATGTGCATGTTTGCTGAAGTCAAGAGGACAACTTGTCACCTTCACCTGTATAAGATCTGGGGACCTGAACATGGGTCATTAGGTTTAGTAGCAGAGAGGTCTACCACTGAACCACCTGGAAAGCCCTAGTAAATCTTGTTTACCCACATCCGTGGACATTTGGATTGTTTCCGCCTGCTGGATTATTTAACTGGTGCTGCTAGGAACTGGGAACAAGTTTGTACTTGAACTCCCGTTTCCGTGGGGTGTGTGTGTGTGTGTTTGTTTTCAAGCATGTGGTGCCCAAAGTTGATGTTGGGTGCTTACCTTACTCATTCTTTACCTTTGTATTTGTTTTGCTTTGTTTTCTTCAAGGCAGGGTTTCACTATGTAGCCCTGGCTCTCTTGGTTCTGTAGACCAGGCTGGCCCCAAACTCAGAAGATTAGCCTGCTTATACCTTCCAAGTGCTGGGATTAAAGGAGTGTAGTGCCACACCCTGCTACCTTAATTTTCGGAACAGTGTCTCTCACTGGGACCTGAGCTAACCAATTCGGCATACACTGGCCAACAAGCTCCAGAAGTCGTCCTGTCTCTGCCTCTCCACTGCTAGGATTACAGTTGCAGGCTGCGGTGCCCAGCTCTTTCTGCGGGTCCTAGGGATCAGACTCAGGTCCATGCTGTGTTTGCAACTCTTCACTGACTGGGCCATAGCTCCAGCCCCTGAGCACCTGTTTTTAATTCTTGGAGTATAGGCCTAGGAGTAGAATTGCTGGGTCACATGGTAATTCTATGTTTAACTTTGTGTGGAGCATCCGACTGCTTTTCCACAATGGTTACATGTTTTACACTCCTACCCACAATGTGGGAGAGACCCATTTTCTCCACATCTTTGCTAATACTTGTTTTCCTTCCGTCCACCCACCTCCCCCATTTCAGTGGGTGTGGAGTGTATCTTTGACTTTGATCTACATTTCCCAGATGACACAGTGATGTGTGTGGATTGTTGCTTTAGGTCCTCATTGGCCATCTGTATGTCTTTGGAGAGAGATGCCTGTTCTGTTCCTTCCCTGTCCTGTACTTTTCTTTTTTTGTAAACTACACTGGCTTGGAACTCACAGTCCACCTGCCTCTGTCTGTCTCCAAAGTGGTAGGATTAAAGGTGTGACCCACTATGCCTAGCCTTTCCCTGTCTTTTAATTAGGTTGCCTTATTGAGTTGTGGGAGTTGTTTATACATTCTGGATACAAGACCCTTATCAGACACATAGGTGACTTGCAAATACCATCCTACCTGTGTTTCTGTCTCTCTTTGAGATAGCATCTCACCATAATCTCAGACTGGTTTCAAACTCGTGGTCCTTCTGCCTTGCTTCCTGAGTGGTGACATTACTGGTGTTTGCTGTCATGCTTTGCTTCACTTTTGACCCCTCCCCCTAGTTACTTGTGTGTGATCCGTATGGGCGCGTGTGTACAAGTCTACTCAGAGGGCAACTTTGTAGAGTTAGTTAGTTCTTTCTACCTATGTGGGTCCTTGGGCGCGTGTGTACAAGTCGACTCAGAGGGCAACTTTGTAGAGTTAGTTCTTTCTACCTATGTGGGTCCTTGGGCGCGTGTGTACAAGTCGACTCAGAGGGCAACTTTGTAGAGTTAGTTCTTTCTACCTATGTGGGTCCTAAAGATGATTTTTGTGCTGCAAGTGCTTTCACCACTGAGCCATATTGCCAGCCATGGCCATCTTTTTGACAGCGTTTTATTGTTGTTTGTTTTGAGACAGTGTCACTGTGGAACTCATTATGGAACCAGGCTGCCTCAAACTTTAGAGATTCACCTACCCCTGTCTCTTGAGCATTTTTAATGCTCAAAGTGATAAAGCCCAATTTATCAGCTTTTTTTTTTTTTTTTTTTTTTTTAGGTGGGCATATTGCAAACCCCAGATCATGCCGGGCGGTGGTGGCGCACGCCTTTAATCCCAGCACTTGGGAGGCAGAGGCAGGTGGATCTTTGCAAGTTCGAGGCCAGCCTGGTCTATAAAATGAGTCCAGGACAGCCAGGGCTACACAGAGGAACCCTGTCTGGAAAAAACAACAACAACAAAAAAAAAACCCAGGTCATGAAGGCTTGTCTGTATGTGTTTTTTTTTTTTTTTTTTGGTTTTTCGAGACAGGGTTTCTCTGTGTAGCTCTGGCTGTCCTGGACTCACTTTGTAGACCAGGCTGGCCTCGAACTCGCAAAGATCCGTCTGCCTCTGCCTCCCAAGTGCTGGGATTAAAGGCGTGCGCCACCACCGCCCGGCTTTGTATGTGTTCTTATGTGAAGTGATTATATTTAGGTCTTTGATCTGTTGTGAGTTCATTGTGGGCTATGGCAACTGAGGGTCTGACTTCATTCTTCCCATGGACGCTCAACTGTTCTATCACCATTTACTGAATAGACCTTTTTCCTTTGTCAGTTGGCCCCAGATGTAAGTTTACCTTTGACCTGTATGCCATTCTGTTGGAGTATGTCTGCCTATATGCCGGATCACATTGGCTTGCAATGGATTTTGAAATTGTTAGTGATTCTTCAGCTCAGTTCCTTTTTCCAGACTTTCTTGCTCTCTGGAACCTTCCACAGTTCTTTGTAAATGAGAAATTGTTTTTCCAGGTTTGCAGAAAGGGCCCTTGGGGTATTGACAAGGGTCACAGTGCGTCTGCAGATCCATCCCTTGGGGAGCATTGCTTGTCAGGATATTAAGTCTTTCTGGTTTTGGAATTTTTGCATTTCCTTGTGCCTTTCGTGTCCAGTTCTGCCCTTGGGTGGTAAAATTGATTCCCAAGGCTTTCTTGCCTTTGATGGTGTCGTGGAAGGAATTCTCAGTTGCACTTGACCTTGATCATTGCTAGCAAGTGGAAGTACAGCTGGCTTTGTGTGGCTGTGTACCCTGCCGCTTTGCTGAATTTATTATTAGCCCTCACCATTCTCAGTTGTGCTTTAGGATATTCAGTGTGTGAAACCCTGTCAGCAGAGTAAAGGTTACCTTTCCTGTCTGTACGCCTCCCCCCCCCCCCCCCCCCTTCCTTGAGTAATTGCTCTGGCTCTAACTTCAGGACAGAGTCAGATAACAGTGCTGCCTTGTCCTGTCCCTTCCCGACCTTGGGGAGCATTAGGTCTTTCCACTTTCGGGTGTGATGTTGCCTGTGGCCTTTTCATGGGTGCCTATATGGTGTGTTAAGGAAGTCCTCCTGGACTGACTTGGCTGTGTAGTTGCGGTTAACCCGAACTTCTGCTCCTCCTCAGCCTAGGATTATACATGCACCACCACACCTGGTGTGTGTTAGGGATGAGCCCAGGGGCTTTGTGCATGACAAGTGTGCATTCTACCTGCTGGGCCACAGCCACACACTTCATTTATTTATTTAAGATTTGCACGGTGGGGTCTGCTTTGTAGCTCAGTCTTAGATCTACCTTCCAAGAGCTGGGAATACAGATGTGAGCCACCACACCTTGCATGTTGGATATTGTGTTGTGCATGCAGGGGTGTGGGGATTCTCCAGTGCACTTTCTGTACCTGCTACCATGGTCAGAGTGGCTTTTCCTGAGGGCATCTCCAACAACAGTCTTCAGGTATGAAATGACCCCCTCCAGACTCTTAGTTTCCTTGACACCCTCACTTCCAGGGCTTAAAGTGGGTGTCACTAGTGTAGAAGAGTCTTTGGGATTCTTCAGTGGAAATCAGGTACCTTTGCTGTTCCACAAGTTCCTTTCCTTTTGACTCTTCCTGACTCTTCCACGCATATTCGCCTTCCCACGGAATCTGATGCCTGAGTTCAGCACTTCATTGGTGTGTGGGTGCATGTGCCATAGCACCTGTTTGGCGAGCAGGGGACAGCTTGCCTGAGCAGTTCTCTCCTTGTCCCTGGGTTTCGGGGGTCCAACTCAGGCTTTGTGGCAAGTGCCTTTGCCTACTGAGCCGTCTCGTTGGCCCTGTGCTCATCTGTCACAAAGGCAAAGGAACTGGTGCTTACTGGGTGACCTGTTGTCAGAGAACACAGATATTTAATGGAATGTGCTTCACCCTTCTGGGTTTGTGAGTCCAGTGCTTTCCCAACTACTCAGCTCCTTTTGGGGTCACATCCCGTAAACTAGGCCAGTCTGCATTTGCTCTCAATAAACAATGGCAGCAGTTTTAGAAGTCAACCTCAGGACTCCCTTAAAGGTCTCAAGTGAGACAAGACAGTCCCAGGGACTGCCAGGATACCTCCCAGGGCACTGATGCCTCAGGCTGCTGCTCCTGAATGCCTGCAGG
This sequence comes from Lophiomys imhausi, assembly GCA_907164525.1. NCBI lineage: Eukaryota > Metazoa > Chordata > Mammalia > Rodentia > Muridae > Lophiomys > Lophiomys imhausi. The sequence continues at coordinate 1,530,239 of CAJQZJ010034231.1, forward strand.
AGGGAGGGCCTTGTTGCTCTGGTGAAGCTCAAGGGGCTAGAGGGTTGCCATGCCACCTTCTTAATTGAAAACATGTTCTTGTTTTCTCCTCCCTACTCCCCAAATTTGGAACCCACTGCCATTCTGGACCTCCTACCTCACTAGATTTTTCTGATGGTGAATCTGAGAATACTAGCTCTGCATCTGAAATGGGTCCCTTCACAGGTGACAGAGGAGCAGCTGTCGCTGAGGTGCTGGATTCTGCTCATCAAGCAGCAGGTCTGCACTGGTCAGGCAGGTGCTCCCCATGCTTTTGGAGGTGTGGGTCATATATTTTAGTGTGGAGACAAGATCTCTGTGACAGATGCCTCTCAACCTTTGCAGAATTAGGCTGCAAGTCAGACGGGTGGTATGAAAGGGCTCCCAGAGTAGTTCCCCAGCAGCAGAGAGGATTCCCTTGGGGTATGTGGTTTCAGAATGCCTGTCTGCACTGCTGCTGCTGCTTTCTGCTTTGTTGTTTTGTCAGTGTTGGCCTTTGAACCCAGGTTCTCACACATGCTTGCCTAGTTCTCTCATTGAGCTGTATGTCTTGGTTGTATTTTTTTGTTTGTTTGTTTTTTCGAGACAAGGTTTCTCTGTGTGCACTAGCTGTCCTGGACTTACTCTGTAGACCAGTCTCTAGCCTCAAACTCAGAGATCCACCTGCCTCTGCTTCTGGAGTGCTGGGATTAAAGATGTGCACCACCACACCTGGCCTTTTATTTTCTTTTAATATTTTTTGAGATAGGGTCTTACTAAATTGCTTAGGCTGGCTAAATATTCTGTAGAACAAGCAGGCCTTGAACTTGAGATCTTTCTGTCTCGGCCTTTGAAGTAGCCAGGATTACAGACCTATCCCACCATACTGGGTTATAGTACTGATTTTTTTTTTCTTTTTTGAGGGGGAGGGGGTTTGAGACAGGGTTTCTCTGTGTAACACTCCTGGCTGTCCTGGAGCTCACTTTATAGACCAGACTGGGCTCGAACTCATAGAGATCCTTCTGCCTCTGCCTTCCAAGTGCTGGGATTGTAGGCATGTGTCACCACGCCCAACTCAGTACTGACATTTTTTATTTATCTGTTTATTTGTTATTTGTTTATTGTGTTTTGAGACAGGGTCTCTTCTAACCCTGGCTGGGCTAGAAGTTTCTGTGTAGACCAAGCTGACCTGGAACTCAGATCCACCTGCCTTGCCTCTGCTTCTGGGGACTGGGATTACAGGAGTGTACCACCATGCCTGGCTTTCATTTGGATTTGGGTTTGTTTTTTTCTTTTTCTTTGATTTTTTTCTTTTTGGTTTTTCAAGACAAGGTTTCTCAATTGTAGCCTTGGCTGTCTTGGAACTTGTTCTGTAGACCAGGCTGACCTTGAACTCACAGAGATCCACCCGCATCTGCCTCCTAAGTGCTGGGATTAAAGGCCTGCGCCACTACACCTGACTTTCATTTGTTTTTGTTTTTTTATAATTTTATTTTTATTTTATGTACATTGGTGTTTTTGACTACATGTGTTCATCAGATTGTTTGGAACAGGAGTTACAGACAGTTGTAAGCTGCCATGTGGGTGCTGGGATATGAACCCGGGTCCTCTGGAAGAACAGTCAGTGCTCTTAACCACTAAGCCATCTCTCCAGCCCCTCATTTGTTTTTTAAAAGCAGAGTCTGACTTTTTAGCCCAGGCTAGCCTCTAATTCTCTATGCTTCTACCTCAGCCTTCCCAATGTTTAGTGACAAGTATGCCTTATCAGACCTGGTCTGAGGTAGGTGTGTTTGTGTTTAATAAAGATTTTTTTTCAATAAGTTTGGCAGAATTATTTACTTTTTGAGGCAGGGAGTACCTTGCTATGTACCCATGATGGCTTGGAACTAGCAATCCTCCTGCATCAACCTCTGTAGTTGTACTCTAGGCCTAGTGGAAATTAGATTTTACAAGAAGTTACTCTGGGATATTCTCAACCATAGAACACTTTCCTATCATATAAAATGCCCTGGGTTTGATCTCCAGCACTGCAAAAAAAGAAACCAAAGAAACAAAAATTTTCAAGTATTTGTCTTGACATGAATAGATATAGTTATTGAGCCTGCCAGGTAGCACCTGGCTGCCATGAAGAGCCAAGTTCTAGGTGATGGTGAGTCTGTGAGGTGGAGGTGGAGCATGCATGGACGTGAGGCTGAGCTCTATATGGCTGTGCTTCCCTGATTCTTCTGGAAGGGCTAGGGGAGCACACTGTCAGTTATGGTGTGATGGGTTTCAGAACACCACTGAGGGATAAGGTAGATGACAGACTGTGCTTTGTGGGAAGCCAGAGGAGGCCTGGCATCTTGTACTCCCCACCCTGTTGACTTGCTGCACTCTCAGACATGAGTCCCCAGGATTTGATCTCAAGTGGTATGGAAAGTGGTTCTAAGACATGCTGTGGTCCTCCCCTGGCACAGGTCATGGTGATTTCTGACCAAAGCTATGTTATGGCTTACTGGGTGTACTTTATTGACAGTGCCAGGAGGTGCCAGCCCCAAATGCGCAGCATCCTCCCTCTTCCAGACAAAAGGAGGTACTCTGTCAGTTTTTCAGTTTACCTTTGAGAGTGTCTCTGAGACCAAGTGATGTCATTTCTCACATGGAGTTTCATCACTGTGGGTGCAGATCAAATCTCCTGTGCGGCCAGTAGCCTCGGGCCCAACCCAGACAGCTGTCCCCAACTCATGGTCCCCAGTAGGGACCAGTAGAAAGATTGTGCTGGTTGTTTTATCTGAGAGCAGCAGTTCTGCTCTGTGTCTTAGGTTTGTGTTGTTTGCAGGAAGCTACATTTAGTTTATTGTTGAAAATTTTCAGATGTGCTTCCCACCTTGCTGTGAAATAAGCACAGACATTGGGGGGCAGAGATTGAGGTGGCGGGGTGCAAGGGCTGAAACTCCCCTGACAGACACT
>CAJQZJ010034231.1:1533194-1567955 GCA_907164525.1 Lophiomys imhausi
GGTGGCGGGGTGCAAGGGCTGAAACTCCCCTGACAGACACTCACACAGGAGCCTAGGCTTTGCATTTCGTTTTCTTTTTTTGTTTTGTTTTTCAAGGCGGGGTTTCTTTGTGTATCCTTGGCTGACTTGGACTCACGTTGTAGACTTAGCTGGCCTGGAACTCACAGAGATCTAGGCAGATCTGAGTGCTGGGATTAAAGGCAAGAGACACTATGACTGGCTTTTTTTTTCTTTTCTTTTCTTTTTTTTTTTTTTTGGTTTTTCGAGACAGGGTTTCTCTGTGTATCCTTGGCTGTCCTGGACTCACTTTGTAGACCAGGCTGTCCTCGAACTCACAAAGATCCGCCTGCCTCTGCCTCCCAAGTGCTGGGATTAAAGGCGTGCGCCACCACCGCCCGGCTTTTCTTTTCTTTTTTGAGACAGGGTTTCTCTATGTAACAGTACTGGCTGTCTTGGTACTCTTTTTGTAGACTAGGCTGGCCTTGAATTCACAGATCCACCTGCCTCTGCCTCCCAAATGCTGGGATTAAAGGCGTGTGCCACCATGCCCTGTTTGACTTTGCATTTTCATTCTTAGTGTATGTGGATCCTACAAGAGGAGTGTGGTGTTGAGTGAGAAATCAGTGTGACTGAAGGACCCTGCTGAGACATGCCTGCTTATAAAAACACTTCCAGCCGAGCATGGTGATGCATGCCTTTAATCCTAGCCCTTGGAAGGCAGAGGCAGGTGGATCTCTGTGAATTTAAAGGCCAGCCTGGTCTACAAAGTGAGTTCCAGGAAAGCCAGGGCTACCCAGAGAAACCCTGTCTTGAAAACAAAACAAAAAACCCAACACTTCCAGGGCTGGTGGCTTGGCAGTAGCTGGTGGGGTGGGGAGTGGATAGAACACTTACCTAGTGTGTAGAAGGCCTGGCTTCTATTCTTAATATTAGAAAAGGAACACACAGTGTACACTTCCTTAGACTGGGAACCAGAGCTTCCATCTGAGCAGTTTCCTTCTCTGGCCTGAGTTCCTCTGGGCAGTATAACCATGGAACAAAAGCAGACCCTCATCTGGACTGCTTGGAAGGCAAAGCGTCTCTTGTGTCTCCTTTATCTGTTTGCTCTGGCTTTCCACCTTATGTTCTCCATGGGCCAGTATTCGAGGCTAGTGCCATGTAGCCTGCACACAGCTCCCCCCTTTTCGCCAGCACCAAGCTGACTTCAAGCAGGCACCTGTAAGGAGCATGGTATGATGAAATGGTTCAGTTCAGTGCTAACACTGGTTTAGGCAGCCAGAAGGGCTAGAGGAGGGATAGGACCTCTGGTGACCAACAAGTTCTTTTCAGGGTTTTCTGGTACTGTTGAAAACAGTTGCATTACGATTTTTCTTATGGTTTTGTTGCCCTTCATTCAGCCCATGGATGCAGATCATTTACTGTAAATTGAGGCCCCACAGAACAGCCTCTTCAGGCAGGCTGACCTTGGTCAGCGGATGAGAGGGGCCTTGGGGATGGAGCAGTGTGAAGATGCTAAGCCTGGACACCAGGAGGAACAGCAGATTACATTTGGCCTGTAGGTGGTGGCGTGAACTTGTGAGGGTCCAGGTGTGTCTGAGCCATCCAGGCTGTTCAGTGGACTTTAGCCTTTTGTTCAGAACACGGTTGAGTTAATCTTCCGTCTCTGGGATTGCTAGCTTAGGGGGAAACAAATCTTAAAGATACATTTATTTAAAAATTTTTACATTCATTTATTGTCTGTCTGTGTGTATGAGGGAGAGAGACACAGACAGGGAAGGCACTCGGTGGTGTACGTGTGTAGAAGTCTTGCAGAGTCAGTTCTCAGTTCTTTTCTTCTACCATGTGGGTCTCAGGGATTTGAACTCAGGTTGTTAGGCTTGACTCCAAGCGCCTTGACCTGCTGAGCCCCTTTCTCCCTGTCTCTCTCTCTCTCTCTGTGTGTGTGTGTGTGTGTGTGTGTGTCCAACAGCTGTGAACCTAAACCATTCTCTTTAAACTTACAGTATAGCTTATATTCCCACAAAGTAATTGCAGTGTGTGTCTGTCAGGCTCCGCATTATGTGTACTAATCCACTCTGTCCTCTCTGTTTTGGTTTTATGAGATCATCTTATTCCATATAGTCCAGACTGGCCTTGAATTCACAGTCTATCTGCTTCAGCTTTCTGAATAGCATTGATTGCACGTGTGTGCCAAAAAGTAAAATAAATCGTAATGGTAACTGTTGTCCTGAATTCAGATGTGTACTGAGCTTGAGAAGGAGTGGGCTGATCTTCTGTCTGGCCTGCTGCTCTTAGAGAGAGAGAGAGAATATGCTCATGTATATGAACCTGTGTGTGCAGTCATGTTTTCTGGGCTATGGGGTGATTGGACTGGTTTGGGCCCAGGGCAGTTGGGTCAGGGCTCTGTGTTCTCACTTAGCAGTATCGGGAAACAGGGAGAGTGATGATCTATACACAGCTTTGTGTCTAGTAGGCTTCTGGAGAATGTGACCCCAGAGCTCTCTAGGTTCAAGAGGCATCGGGTTTAATGGAGGGAGGTGTTCAGGTCTATCAGGCTGGATGTCCTCAGTTCCTGCTTCCTCCCTGTCCTTCCCCAGACCTGGCTGCCTAGGCTAAGCATGTTTTCACACTGGTATTCTGTGTGGCATCACTTTTGCATCTCAGTTCATCAGATACCTTTTCAGAGCCCACCACCCTCAGCTGCAGGGCTCCTGCCCCTTCTGTGGACCTCTGAGCCTTTGATGGAAACCTGGCTCCTGGCTGTCTTTGCTCCTTTTGCAGATTTATGCTCAGAGAGAGTTAGATACTCCTTAGATGGTGACATGGGTTGTCCCACTAACTGTGGCAACTGGTATGAGCTGTGCAGTGGGTATATGGGCTCCTTTGTCCTGGAACTTTCACGTGGGTCCATGGGTGAGAGCATGCCAAGGAGGTATTCCTTCCAATAGAATGCATACGTAGTCTCTTACATGTCCCTGCTCCTCAGCTTTGGGAACCAATACTTGGCTGTGTGAGACTTTGTTGTACCACATAGGTGGTGTGAGTGAGATGACAGTGCCAAGTCTCCCTCTGCTATCCCTCTGCTACCCCAGTGATCTCTCTGTCTTCCAGTCCTCCTCAGGGCTTGCAGGCAGTAGCCATTGAATTTTAGCATTGCTCTGCATGTCCTGGGGGTTGAGCCAGGCCAAAAATGCTCTATCTAGTAGGGCATTCAGACCGTAGAGAGAACATGGTAAAAGTCAGTGATGGCTTTAGGCTCAGGCTTGACCATGCCAAACAGTGCATTTGCCAGATGACTAGATAGTGAAAAGTCCCTTTGAGAATGAGGGTAGGAAGGTTGATTTTGATGTTGAGTGCATAACGGGATGAAAAGAAGTAGTTGAACACTTGTACTAAAGAGTGAAAATAGGAATGGGTACTGATGCTGTCACTCAGCACAGAATGTTCCGGTCACCTGGTAGAATCCATTATTACATTCTGCCAGGGTGGGGCCCTATTGTGCCAGGGGTGGTGGGGGGTGGGGTGGGGAATAGTATGTGAGAGGCCCTGGAGCCAGCCAGGAGGCTGAAGCCAGTGAGGTGTCGTTGAGTTCTATGCCTTGCCGTTCTCCTCTGGGTCTGCTCAAGTATCGCTGACATACAAAGAGGGGGATGGAGCAGCTAATCAGGTATCAGGCATTATGTGGGTTCAGCAGTTACAGTTACCCAGGAAACAGAGACAGGGGAATCTTTTTTTTTTTTTTTTTGGTTTTTCGAGACAGGGTTTCTCGGTGTAACAGCCCTGACTGTCCTGGACTCACTTTGTAGACCAGACTGGCCTTAAACTCACAGAGATCTGTCTGCCTCTGTCTCCGGAGTGCTGGGATTAAAGGTGTGCACCATCACACCCAGCAATTACAGACAGCTATGAACTGCCATGTGGGTGCTGGGATTTGAACCTGGGTCCTTTGGAAGACAGTGTTCTTAACTGCTGAGCCATCTCTCCAGCCTGGCAAGGGAATCTTTGCGAGTTCAAGGCCATTCTGGTCTACATAGTGAATTCTAGGACTACACTGAATGAATAAATAAATCAGTTTTAGCCTGGTGTGGTGTGCACACTTTTAATCCTCAGCACTCAGGAGGCAGAGGCAGGCAGATCTCTCTTGAGTGTGAGGCCACCCTGGTCTACAGAGTGACCCGGGACAGCTAGGGCTACACAGAGAAGCCCTGTTTTCAAAACACAAAAACAAAACAAAACAAAAAAGTCACATTTCAAAAACGGGCTCTGGAGTCACTGTCAGTTTTTCTTAGAAAGTACTCAGTTTATATAAGCCTGCCCAAGATTTGTTACTCTTTTTAGTGAGACTCTCACTATATAGAGCATGCTGGCTTCAGACTCATGGTGATTCTTCTGCTTTGGCCTCTCTGGTGCTAAGGTTATTACCATGCCTAGCCCACTTGTTATTTTTTGTGTATGTGGAGGGGGGGGGAGTTGTATATGGTGTGCGTGCACATGTGCAGGTGTAGGTCAGAGGACAACCTCCAGTGTTGTTCCTCGCCTTCACCTTGTTTTAGACTGGTTGTGTGTACCAGGCTGGCTGCCTTGTGCACTCTGGGAATTCTCCTATGTTGCCTTACCATCAGAACACTGGGATTTCAGGTGAACTTCTGTGCCTGGCTTTACATGGGCATGAGTCTTGGATCCAACCCTGGTGGATAAGCTTATGTGGCCAGAGTTGCGGTTTTATGTGCATATTTGGAGCTGACACATGACGGAAGCTTTGACATGGGACTAAAAAAATCTGTGTCTCCTTTTATAATCCAAATGAGACTGCCAGCCCTGTCGCTAGACTTCTGCTAACCCTTTAACACCTGGTCCTCTTCTGTCCCCTTTGCAGCATGGTCTGAGACCGTGAACATGGACTTTTCTCGGCTGCACACATACACCCCACCCCAGTGTGTGCCAGAGAACACCGGCTACACCTACGCACTCAGGTGAGTGGGTGACCTGGTGAGATGCAGCACCACAAAGCCTCAGAGCACATAGCTATATGTTGATGTGACAATCAGTACAGCATTGAGCTCTCCACAGCTTACAAGTGAGCATGGAGGGCGAGCGGGCTTCTGAGTCACCTCTTCCAGTGACTCCGGTATTAGTCACTTTGAGTGACTCACTGTTTCAGGTTCCACCCTGTGGCAGTGACTGGGAGCAAACCCATCAGTGTGACCAGTGTTTTGTCACTGGCTTTAATAGTTTGGGCATCCACTGAGGGACCCTATGCTAGGGGCTGTCTTTGGAAGGCTGAATTCCAGAAGCATGCCCCCAAAGGATATCTGGGTCCTTTGAGCCTCAGTAGCTGCTTGCTGTTCTGTTCTTTTCCAGTTTGCCAAGTAGAAAGGGTGATTGAAGAGGGTCTCTCATTCCAGGCTGTGGTGTGTGCTGAGGAGAATCAATTGTACCACTAGGTTAGGACTTGCTTGGCAAGAAGGAAAGCTTCGGTGCCTAGCAAGATGTGGGAGGCTCATGGGATGTATTTGTTGAGTCATTGTCAGTGGCTTCACCTATAAGGGTGAATCTACATAAAACCTAAAGGAAGTCAGGAGATATCTAAAGATAATACAGCATATTTGTGTGTTGTGTTTTTGTGTATGTGTGTGTCTTTTGTGTATGTGTGTGTCTATACACATGTGTACACGTGTGCCTGGGTGTGTGTGGGTGTGTGTGTGTGTAGGCCAGAGGCAGACAGTGGGTATCTTTCTTGTTCACTCTTACATTTTTCATTGATGCAGGGTCTCCCTGAATTCAGACTTCAGCAGTTTGGTTAGTATAGCCAGCCTGTTTGTTCCTGGGATCTATGCCTCCTGAGCACTGGGAGTGTAGGCAGGCTGCCAGGCCTTCCTCATGCCACTCTGGAGAGCATTTTTTCTCCTGAACCATCTCCCTGGCCCCAGGAAAATTCTTTTGGATAGTGGCGGTCAGCTATGATGTGTGACCACTCTGCTTTTCATTTCCATCCTCAGCTGAGTTGTACTTGCAATGGATACTTGCTGGGCTGTTTATGTTTTTAAATGGGTTGTCCTGATGTAGCCCATGCTGGCCTCACTCAAAAAATGATGTTTTGACCTGGAGTCGGTAGTATGTCAGAAGTAAATGCGTGCCAGCTCAGGTAACTTCCCTGAGACTTTCTGGGAATATAGAAACAGCTATTCTTGCTAGGTGGTGGTGGTGCACACCTTTAATCCCAGCACTTGGGAGGCAGAGGCAGGCGGATCTTTGTGAGTTCGAGGCCAGCCTGGTCTACAAAGTGAGTCCAGGACAGCCAGGGATACACAGAGAAACCTGTCTCGAAAAACCAAAAAAAAAAAAAAAAGAAAAGAAAAAGAAACAGTTATTTTTTATTTATTTTTAGCCTTTATGACCTATTTATTTTAAGTACATTGTTAAAGAATCCATGTGTTCAGGGAAGGATGTGCTTGGCTGCAGTGAGGCTTTTGCTCAGTTAGGCTTGTGAGGCCTGTGGACAGGTGATGTGGAGGAATGGTGGCAGGGTAGCAACATATTAGGTGTATAGACTGGGGTCCAGCTGAGGATTTCAATCCACAGAGCCGTGTTTAAAGTATGTAGGACTGAGTAGGCCAGACCTGTCCAAGGATACAGAAGTGGTTGGGTGGTCAGTAAGAGTCATTAATAGTATTTCCAGTTTCAGTTGGGTCTTTGGGGTGGACAAGATTCACAGTCAGGAGAGACATGTGGTTGTGGGTCTGAGCCAGTTAACAGTGGGTAACAACTGGGCCCCAAAAGTAAGCTAGCTTGCCGGAGGCCATGGACAGCAAGGAGCAGACATGAGAGCAGGGTTGGGACAGTGGTGTTGGGATAGCAGAGATGGTGGGAAGACCCAGCAATAGACAGCCTAGACAGCTATAGCACAGGGAGCCTGTGGGTGTGGTTCCAGGCTTCTGGTGCCAGCTTCTGTGAAGACTTGTCATGGTCCCAGCCAGATGCTCAGTGTGGCAAGAGGAAGAGCAGCTGCACCCTGCTTTCCTCCAGTAACACCTGCTAACCCATTCCAGCCCTGGTTCAGCGCCTTTTATATTTTAATTCTTAGCTATCTCAATGACTATCCAGACGTTCCGTAGGTTTCATTAAAATGACTTTCTCTTGGAAAATGCCATGCATTGTGAGAATTTGGAGAGAATAGAGAAGTTGGTCTGCTGCCACCAGCTCCATTTTGCAGTGACATTGGCTCCCTCGTGCCTCCACTAGTTTACTCTGAATACTAGTCAGAATGTCAGTTTTGGTGGGATGTTCTGACATAAGCCTTTAACCTCAGCACCCAAGAGCCAGAAACAGGTGGACCTCTGTTTGAGGCTAGCCTAGTCTACATAGAGAGCTCCAGGGTAATTCAAACCCTGTATCAACAACAACAAAAAGTTTCCAGATCATTGTTTGGATAGCATCTTTCTTGAGTCTACCCATATTTCCTGTGAAGTGGTTTCAGGTCTAGTAGTTTGAATACTTACTGTTTATGTATGTACACACACATCTCTGTTGTCATATTTGTGTGTGTGTGCATGGATGCGGACCCAGGTGTCAGCCTCAGGTGTCATCTACCTTGTGTTTTGAAACAGGATCCTAACCTGGGGCTCACTGAACTAGGCTGGCAGGGATCTGTCTGCTGTCTCCCCAGTGCTGGGGTTGCAATCACAGGCTACCCACACTTGTTTTCTCTGTTGATCTGGGTATGTGTGCTAGGGATTGAACTCAAATTCTGCCTCTTGTATTCCAAGTACTTTGCTAACTGATTTATCCCTGCAACTACTGTTTTTGTTTTTTGAGAGAGGATCTCGCTAGCCTGGTACTGAAGTTCACTTATGCATGGCCCCTCTTCACTGGCATGGCTCCATGCCCATGTGTGTGATGGAGTCTTGTGTCATAGTCTGTAGAAGACTTGAGGCTCCTCTTGGAGAATTGAGGTGACTTGTTTTGTTCCATTATCCACCTGTTGTCAGCCCAGTCAGCTGCTCACAAGGGTCATGGCAGCTGTTGATGGCCTTTGCCTCCCCCAGAAACCCTCCAGCCTTGAACTGTATGCCCTGCAGACAGTCACTGCTTTTTATCTTCTGGTAGGAGGGCTGCCTACAGGACGTGAGGTGGGTGCAGTGAGCCAGCCTCAGTGTGCCCTAGAGTCAGGTATCTGCAGCAGGCCAAGTACAGTAAGTAGAAAGTCACAGATAGTGAGACTGAGCCTTGTCAGGTAGTCAGCTGCTTGAAGTCAGGGCCCTCAGATACCAGCTGGTCTCGTGGAATGGAGCCTGATGTGGCCAAGTGAGCTTGCTGCTTTTCACCTTGAGGCCCTGATGAGAGTCTGGATGCTGTGGTAGAGAGAATCCAAGGTGTGGAGGAGAATGGAAGAAGTGACTAAGAAGGAAGGGTCCTGGGGGTTGGGAGGGGCTCAGTACAGGGCACGGGGCATGGCTACCGGATTCCCAGCATTTCAACAGGAAGGAAGGGTGTGTGTCAGGCTTCCCTCTTTGAGGAGCTGTTCATGTGCACACACGCATGTCTGTGTGTACCTGAAGCTGCCACTGAGGAGAGCTGAGAGAGACAGTAGGTTAGAGACTTGCCTTGGGTACACAGTGAACCTAGGGTCTATGGGGCTGGCTTAGCGGGTTAAGTCACGTTCCCACCAAGCCTGGTGAACTGACTCCTATCCCCAGGAAACAAATGGTGGGAAGAGAGAATTGTCCTACAAGTTGTCCTCTGACCTGCACATACAAACCCTTGTGTTTCTCTCTCAATCCCAATATAAAAATTAAATCTTTTTTCTAAAAGGCAAGTTCTAGGAGAATGAGTCTATAAGAGAAGCAAGCTGTCGCTTTTCTTAGGGATGCTCTTTGTGATTGAATGCTGAGGTCTGTATCCTCATTTGCTATTTTGTTCTCCCTGGTTCTAGATGACACCATTAACATGGCTACTAAAAATGCTTCAGGATTCATGGGGGGTTTGTGCTGCCTGGAGTCAGGTACGAGGTCCCTCTTGCATCTGCCTCTGGGCGTTCTCACCTGTGGAAGCCATGTTTAAGGGTAGTGGCTTATAGCCTGGACAGCCTGGGTAGCCTGTCATGCACTAAACTGTAGTCCTGGCAAAACTGGGGATACAATAGAGAAACAATAGAAACTTAGGAACTATCAAGTTCAGACGTGCATTTGGAGGTCCCACACCTCTTTCTTCCCTTTTCTCTTGTATCTCTGTCCCAGACACTGTTGCCCTATCAAGGGTGGAGCTTTTTATTGCCCAGCATACAAAGTGTGAGAACCTAGATATTTTCTGTGCTTACATGTGTATGTAGAGACTTTGTGGGTTTCTTTTTTAGCACAGTGTGTCAGCCTTCTTATCACTGGAATGAACTATGGGACAGAAGCCATTGAGGAGGGTGTGGTGTTTTTTTTTGTTTTTGTTTTTGTTTTTGTTTTGTTTTGTTTTTTTGGTTTTTTGAGGCAGGGTTTCTCTAACAGCCCTGGCTGTCCTGGACTCTCTTTGTAGACCAGGCTGGCCTCGAACTCACAAAGATCCGCCTGCCTCTGCCTCCCAAGTGCTGGGATTAAAGGCATGCGCCACCAACACCCAGCTGAGGAGGGTGTGTTTTAGCTCACAGTTTCACAGGTCTCAGGTTGTGGTCCTTGGTTCTGTTGATTCTGGACCATGGCGGGTGTGATGGAGCTGAGTTACTTACCTCATTGATGAGCCAGAACAGGGAATGTGGAAAGAGCTGGAGATCAAGTGTAACTTTGAAAGGCACAGTCCCAGTGACTTGGTCGTCTAGTCAGGCCTACCTATTGTTTCCAGAGTGTTCAGAAACAGTGCCTCCAGCTGCCGATGAAGCATTTATCACACAGCTATGGCATCATTTCATGCCCAGAGCATAGTAAGCAGTGTGAGTGGGCCAGTTTCTGTTTTCTTTTAGCTGTCCTTGTGGAAGACCTCTCTTCTCTGGTTGGACAGTTCTGGTCCTTTGCATACAGAGTGGCAGCAGAATTCCTGGGCTCTTCCCACCACACAACAGGATCAAACATACCCTGAGCTCTGAGGATCTCCTACCCAGCAGCTGGAGTGTGAATGTGGGTTGAGGGATGGAAATCTTAGTCAGTATTCTATTGCTGTGAAGAGACACCATGACCAAAGCAACTCTTTTGTTTTGTTTTTGAGACAGGGTTCCTCTGTGTAACTGGTTGTTCTGGACTAGGCTAGGCTTGAACTCAGAGATCCGCCTGCCTCTGCCTTCCAAGTGCTGGGATTAAAGGCATGCACCACCACACCCAGCAATTACAGACAGCTGTGAACTGCCATGTAGGTGCTGGGATCTGACTGGGGTCTTTTGGAAGAGCAGCCAGTGTTCTTAACCGCTGAGCGGTCTTTCCAGTCCCAAAGCAACTTTTTGTCTTGTTTTAGGTTTTTTGAGACAAGGTTTCTCTGTGTACCCTTGACTGTCTTTGACTCACTTTGTAGGCCAGGCTGGCCTTGAACTCACAGAGATCCGCCTGCCTCTGCCACCCAAGTGCTGAGATTAAAGGGATGCGCCACCACGTCCCCAAAGCAACTCATTTAAAAAAAAAAAAGCATTTAACTGGGGCTTTGCTTACAGTTTCAGAGGCTTAGTCTGTTATCGGTGACACTTCTTCCAGCAGGGCCACACTTCCTAATCGCTTCTAATCCTTCTCAAATAGTTCCACTCCCTGGTGACTAAGCATTTAAATATGTCTGTAAAGGCTATTCTTATTCAAACTACCACAGTACTGGTCCCTTTCTGCAAATCAATTCTGATATGAAATGTAATCTTTGTAAACTAAAGCCATAACTGTATACAGTGCTCTGCTAGAGGGAAGCTGTCTAATTTTAGGGTTCACTGAAACTAGCCTGGCTAGTGTTCTCTTTGAGCATCTGCTGCCAGCTCCTGTCTCATCCTAACTCGGCCTTTTTGCATCTGATCATCCTAAAGACCCTGCTGGCTGAAGCCACTTGTACTGCCTTCTTAGTGGTGGTGACTAGTGGTGCTTACCAGGCTGGCTTGGTGTCCCACTTGGGAGATCTTACCTCGAGGCCACAGAGCCCTTTTGTTAGCAGGACATGAGACTGAAAAGCCACTAGCTCCTCACTGCTGCTAGGGTGCCCTGTAAAGCAGTGCTCCCCAAGGTGTCTGTCACTCCCCCTGCCTACTTGGTTTCTCCTTATGTTCTTGGGAGGCGCCCAGCTGATAGCGCTCTCTTTGTCTCTTCTGCCTCTTCTCCCAAGTTGCCTCATGCTCTTCTGTTGTCACCCTTTCTGTGTGCAGCTTTTTTTCCAGGGTTACTTGTGTCTTGATGAAGAGGGCTGCTGCTGCTGGGGTTAGCATAGCCTCAGCCTCAGGGTACGACTGGGCAACCAACTGACTTCTGGCCTGAGCAAACTGGGTACCACATAAATGATGCATCCTTCTACCCAATGCACTTATCTGACAGTTGTAAGGGAGGCATTGGAAGTGACAGTCTTTTCCATGGCTTCATTTTTTATCCATTTCCATTTTTTATCAAGAGCATACTGCTGAGTTCACTCTCCCTGCAATGTCACTGTTACGGCACTGCAGTTGTTAGTTTCCCCATCAGGGCTCTGACTATAATATTATAATATATTGACATAATTCCATGTAGCTGGCGATTCTAGTAGTCTTGGCCTTCCCTATCCAACTGTTCTCTCAGAGGACCCCAGGCCTACTCATCTGGGATCTGCATGTAAAGGGGGTTGGCCAAGGTGCATGCACAGCTGCTTGACTGACTGATGCCTGCCCTACAGTGCAATAAAGTTATCATACAGGAGTGTTGCAGCTCCTGGCCTGGCCACCAGTGCTTCCTCCAGCTCTGTCTCCCTCCAGTTCTAGTTATTCTTCGGATGCTTTGGATTTTGAGACTGAGCACAGGTTGGAACCTGTATTTGACTCTCCAAGGATGTCTCGCCGCAGCTTGCGCTTGGTCACAACAGCTACGTACAGCAGCGGGGACAGCCAGGCTGTTGATATGCACATCAGCACCAGCAGGGCTACCCCCACCAAGGAGAGAGAAACCAGGTGAGCACTTTGTGGCTTGTCTTCACAGCTGCTTGTCAAATCAAGCTCTTTGGTCGGTGTACCTTATAACTATTTATTAATAATTCTAAATCCAGCTGGGCGTGGTGGTGCACGCCTTTAATCCCAGCCCTTGGGAGGCAGAGGCAGGTGGATCTCTGTGAGTTCAAGGCCAACCTGGTCTACAGAGTGAGTCTAGGACAGTCAGGGATACACAGAGAAACCCTGTCTCAAAAAACCAAAAAAAAAAAAAAAAATCTAAAAGCCTTCCATCCCACCAACCTGAGGCACATTAAAAGGATCCTTCTCAGGTGCAGATCCTTTGGGCAGTTTCTCAGCAGCCCATCCAGATCAGCACACACAGAGAGAACACAGCAATCAGCAGCTGCTGCAGTGGTCACTTGGCTCTAGCATTGTGATGGCCACTGCTTTAACCCCACTTGGGGTCAAGGCCTTCTCCATTTGTCTGAGACTGCCAGCCCTACATGGGGCAGGTGCCACACTCTGCTGATGGCCCCATCGCTGACTGCTGCTGCACCTCCCACTTGGGGTTACAGTTCCTTCAGACCATCTGGTTTTCCCCGAACCTCCTCTGGACAGGTCCTGCACCGAGTCCTCTTCTGTCCACCCAAGCTTGCTGCCTCAGGGCAGGTGCTGCACACTCATTTGAAGCCTTGGTCTGTTCTGTCCGTTTGAGTTTGTCCAACCTTCACAGGGTATGTGCTGCCCTCTGCACCGCTCCTTGGGGTCTTGGACTCGTGAGACCTTGGT
Organism: Lophiomys imhausi; assembly: GCA_907164525.1. NCBI lineage: Eukaryota > Metazoa > Chordata > Mammalia > Rodentia > Muridae > Lophiomys > Lophiomys imhausi. The sequence goes on from CAJQZJ010034231.1 coordinate 1,546,039, forward strand.
GCAGTGGCTTTCACCTGGGCTCCGTCCAACCTCAACAGTCTCAGACTTTGTCTAACATTTTTCAAAGTGAAGCAACAATGAAGCAATGCCAAGCAAAAACCCCTCTCCAATTTCTGGGCCTTCCTTTTTCTACACTCTCTAATTATGCACCAGGATGTTTTCTCATTCGCCAACCTTATGCCCTCCACCCCAGGTTCACCTTTTGACCAAGGAAGGTCATGCACACTCCCCGGTGTGGTGTTCCTCAAGGTGCCAGTCATCAGGCTGGTTTGCACGCTCCTTTTAGGAGTCTTTCAGAAGCACTCCCACAACCCTTACATATTCCTTCAACAAAACTGTGTTTACGAAAAAATCCAAGCCTCCACTGCACTCTTCCCCTGGAATTGTGTATCCACACACATGTTCACATGTAGACCTGCCCAGTGAACTGACTGAAATTATTCTGGAGTGTTCGAAGTATCTGGTGTTTACCTTGTAGAGTGGAGCTGTTATGCTCATGTGTGTCAATGGCAGTTCAGGTTCACTTGTCATCCTGGCATGAGCTGAGCTTCAGTGGCCTACTGAATGCTGACGGTCTGTCACAGGTGACTCAGGCCTGTATGTGACACGTGTGAGCTGTGTACCTTTGCACGCAGCACAGTTGGACTAACTAGTCCATTTTATCTCTGTGTCTCTCATCCTTCATCTTCACTGTAGCCATCAGCAAAAGTTCCCACCATCTGTACCTTACTGAATAGAAGTGACATTCTTTAGTTTATTTTACTCACGAAAATTGCATTACCCTTGAGGACCTTTGAGACTGCTGGCACCTTGTCCACACTGCATGGGACCTGCAGGCTCTCATATAATATATCAGGTTATTGAATTGTAGCAGCTTGTTGTCAGGCCACCCAGAGGTGCCCAGAAACTACAATCCCTCAGGCAAGAGACCAGCACGATGACGACACTGTATATTAGCACTGGCTTTCACCACACCAGTTTTCCTGGAGGAGGTAGCTTTGGTGCCTTTGGCCTCTGTGCACCCCTCATATCACTTGATGCAAGATGCTTACAGGACATTTGGATTTATTATTTATTTGTTTGTTTTTTGACACAGGGTTGCTCAGTGTAGCCCTGGCTATCCCAGAACTCACTCTGTAGACCAGGCTGGCCTTGAGCTCACAGACATCCGCCTGCCTCTGCCTCCCAGTGCTGGGATAAAAGGCGTGCGCCACCATGTCTGGCAGGCATTTGGATTTGTTGTTGTTGTTGTTTTGAGACCAAGTCTCACTGTAGTCAGGACTGGCCAGAACTCAGAGATTTGTCTTCCACTGTCTCCTAATGGCTGGAATTAAAGGCATCATGGCACCACATCCAGCTGTGATTGTTTTGGGGCTCCTTGTGTTGTGATAAGAATAAAGGCAAAAATTCCTTCAATGAATCACCACCACCTTGCTGTGCCTGGTGACTGTGCTAGAAGCCGAAAGCAGCAGGACTGCTGGTGTGTACTATTACTTGATCAGAAAAGGGTGGCATGGTTGACTGTAGGAGCTGTGGCATTTGTTTAACTCTGAAGTCTTTTTATTTTAAGGTTATTTCAAGTTTGAGCCAATGTTGGATTGTTGGGCCCAGAATAGTCTCAAATTGTTTTGTGTTTATAGTTTTAGAACAAGTTCTTGAACTCCAGCTTAAAGAAAATTCTTTTTTTAGATTAATGATGTTTAGATTATTACAGACACAGCATAAGAAAATGACTCATCTTAAAATGCTGTGTGTGTGTTCTCTGGCACAAATTTTGTGTTGGTAAAAATCTCATGAGTCTATATTTTCCTTTTTTTTTTTTGTTTTTCGAGACAGGGTTTCTCTGTGTATCCCTGGCTGTCCTGGACTCACTTTGTAGACCAGGCTGGTCTCGAACTCACAAAGATCCGCCTGCCTCTGCCTCCCAAGTGCTGGGATTAAAGGCGTGCGCCACCACCGCCCAGCTGAGTCTTTATTTTCTAAAGGAAAATCTAAAAATGCATTTCTTCTTTGTAGGACAGTCAAACAGAGAAGAAGTGCAAGCAAGCCCGCTTTTAGCATCAACCACCTGTCTGGAAAGGGTGTATCCTCCAGCACCAGCCACAACAGTTCTTGCAGCCTGCAGAGTGCCATGGTGCTGCGACATCCTGTGCTTGATGAGAATCTGATTCGTGAGCAGACCAAAGTGGACCACTTCTGGGGTTAGTCATCAGAGACTCAAACATCCTTATCCTCAGGGTGGCTGTTTCTGCAGTTGTTCTGGGAGGAGGTCCACTGAGGTCAGGCTCTCTGTAGCTTTCATGGGTGATGTGGCTGCTGCCTCCATCTGCTGCCTCAGTGGCTTAGATAAAGTGTGATTGCTGCTTACTGAAACATAGCTGATTAAGTGAGCAGGCAGCAAGCCTACAGCTCTTAATATGGCACACTTGAATGTGGAGTAAAAATCAAGTGGTATGGTATGTTCTAAAAAATTGTAAGCAACTAGATAGTGAAGGTATTTCTGAGTCATTAGAAGGTACTTACTATAAGCTGGGCATAGCTATGTACTATTATAATCCTAACACCCAGGGTGTGGAGGCAGGAGAATCAGTTCAAGCCAATTCTAAGTACATAGTGAGTTCAAGGCTAGCCTGAGCTTCAGGAGACCCTTTCTCAAAAAGCAAAAGTCTTGCTGTGAAGCAATCAGTGCTGGAAGTAAGAGGCTGTGCCCTGACTCAGATACAGGGCCATCTGAACTCTCAAGGTGGCCTGTGCCATGTCACCAAGGCTGTGCACACAGACCCAACTCCTCTGCTAAGAGCCACAGAGCTGCCTGCTAAGTTCAACTTATGTTCTGGTTGCTCTGCTCAGGGAGTTAGAAGAGCCAGCTTAGTTTAGATGTCTCCAGTATTTCACTTGGGATGCCTCTGCTTTGCTCAGCCAGGAAACTGTCTTGGACTCAGGGGCATTGTATGTTGTAAGTTAAAAGCCTAGAGGCATCGGGAGTGGTGATGCACACCTTTAACCTTTCATCCCAGCATTTGGGAGGCAGAGACAGACAGATCTCTGTGAGTTAGAGGTCAGCCTAGTCTACAGAGTGAGTCCAAGAGAGCCAAGGCTACACAGAAACCCTGTTTCAAAAAAAGCCTACAGGTTCTACATAGCTGGCTAGTTCTTCCTTCTTGTCTGTCCTTGTGGGCCAGAATGTGCTGGAGTGTAGGGCTCTGCCATGTTACCACCTTTGGGTGACAGGCATTTTGGACATCTTAGGAATAGACCCCAACAATGATGTAGCATAGCACTGGCCTGTCACCTGGCACAGTTGTGGGGGGGTTGATTGTATTTCACAGTGTAATGTGTGTGTGTGTGTGTGTGTTTCAGGTCTTGATGATGATGGCGACCTTAAAGGTAATTACTTTGGTACTTTGTACACTCTTCCTATCAGAAGCCATGGCTAGGTCATCTGCAGATAGTGATCAACAGCTTTCCTTTGCCTTTTGAAAACCTCAGGTGGAAATAAAGCTGCCACTCAGGGAAATGGTGAACTGGCAGCAGAAGTGACAACCAGCAATGGATACACCTGCCATGACTGCAGGATGCTCTCAGCACGCACTGATGCGCTCACGGCCCACCTCGCCACCCACGGGACCACCTCAAGGGTTTACTCCAGAGACAGGACTCTAAAACAACGTGAGTTTCCTGCTACTGTAGTTAGTAAAAGGGTCTACCGGCTCTTCCTTTCCTTGTCAATCTGACTATGGGTTAAGTATGTGAATCAGGGTAGAGTGCTTGTCCAGTGTGTGCCAGGCTCTGGTTCCATGCCCAGCACAGACCTTGGTGTCTTGGCACTGTTTTCCTTACAGTGTTGGATCAGTTCAGAGTTAAGCAGACCCAAATTAGCTCTGTCCTACTTGTCCCTTCCCAACCTGTGGTTCTGTGGTTAGTATTTTTGTACCTGGAAGTAGTTCAGATTTGGTAAATTTGGACTTGATGTGAGCAAAAGAAAGTTCCTACTTCTTACTTTTCTATGTCACCCCAGTGCAGCCCAGATGCTCAGGTGGCTGTAGCACCAGAAGTCAATGCTGCAGAGAGTGAGGGTATGAGACAGGGATGCTTTGGGAGGGCAACATGGAGCCTGGCATCTGGGCATGACATCATTGTATATGACAGAGGAGAGTGCCAGCATCTTGACCTTCCTACCTGATACAAGTGGGTGAGCAGGTAGGTTGGTTTGGACTGCCTTACTTCTGGCCCACAATCTGAGAGTGACCACAGACCCTTCTGTGTTTAGGCATGAAGCTGACCCTTCCCCACCATGAGTGTCACAAGAAGGCCAGAAGCAGCACTGAGAATTCAGTCCTTATTGCTCATGTCTAGTTTTTTCTGTTTCCACAGTCCTGTTCTTGTGTCCAAGGCTTTGTCTGGTATGGTGTTGTGAATGCTTTAATGTCACAAAGTAGGAATCATAGAAAGGGAAAGGATAGCTGGGCATGGTGGCTCACGCCTTTACACCTTTAATCCCAGCACTTGGGAGCCAGAGGTAGATCTCTGTGAGTTCGACGCCAGCCTGGTCTGCAAAGTGAGTCCAGGACAGCCAGGGTTACACAGAGAAACCCTGTCTGGAAAAACCAAAAAAATAAAAAAGAAAGGGAAGGGATAGGTGTTTGGATCAAGTGACACTGCTTTTCCTCATCATATATGTGAGTGTGAGGGCCACCGTGAGCTTGTGCCTCCCTCTGGCCTTGCTTTACAGATCTCTCACTGGACCAGTGCTCATCCCAGATGATCCCAACAGCTTCTTTTGCACAGCTGAGCCCCTGATGCCTGCTGGCGGGGCAGGGCAGGGCTAGGGGGTCCAGGTATCCCCTCCCCTCACTGCCCTGCAGTTTTGCTGTACTGCTCCAGTCAGCGCCAGGTGGTACTGCTGTGTGCTTCTTAGCTCAGCCCTCCAGCAGCCTCTGCCTAACGAGACAGAACTCTGCCAGCTGTGTGCAGCTGAAGCACGTGGCCCAGCAGTCCAGCCTGTACCCTGAGCCGTGCAGCTGTGCCTGGGTGTCTGTGCTTAGCCGCAGCCTAGGCTGTGCAGCTTTAAGAATTTGTATGCTAATTGAGATTATGTTGGTGTCTGTACTGTGTGTGCTGTTTCAGTATAAATACCATTCCCAGCTGCCTTTGGTAAAGGCTTTGCTGTCCCCTGCAGCAGTTAAGGGTTCCGTCCCCCTTTTTTGGCTCACATCTTACTAGTGTGATGAGTGATGGTTATCTAGGAGACAGACATGCATGCCTGTAGCTGAACTTCTGCAGTTCCTCCAGCCTGTGAGAGGCATGTACACAGGTGACTGTGGGAGTTTCTTGGTCTTGGGACTAACTCCCCAGCTTGGAGATTTTGCAGTATGATGTTCCAATTGGAAAATAGCCCTTTTACTATTCTTTTGAAAAAAATTAAGATTAATCATAATAATAAGATTTACTATTACTTTATGTGTATGAGTGTTTTGCCTGCATGTGTGTTTGTGCACCACCATGTGCATAGTGCCCTGTAGAGGTCAAAAGAGGTCAAATTCCCTGGCACTGGAATTATGGGTGGTCATGAGCCGCCATGTGGGTGCTGGGAACTGATCTGGATCCTCTGGAAGGGCTTCTTAACCACTGCCGAGCTGTTTCTCCAGCCCCCTTCTGAAATTTTAAAGCTCTAGTATTTTCTTAAAAATCGTGCATCCAGACTTCACTGACTCGTGCTGGTTTTCTATTCAAGCTCCGAACATGTTAAGCATTTGTGGGCTTGGGAGAAAGTGGAAGAAGTACTTCGTGGGCTATGGGTCTCCAGTGCCCCACAGATGCCCAAGACACAACCACTGAAGACATGGCTTACAGCGTGTCCTTCCACATGCTGGCTCACAGAAAAGCCCTGTGGAGCCTAGCGGCGGTGGGAACCAGGGAGCCCTTGGGGTGTGCCTCCATTTCTTGGCATCCTCACTGAGGGAGACCAGAGTGCTTGGCCAAGACCTCACTTCTGAAGAGGCCACCACTGCGCCTCCTCTGCAGCTCCAACTGCCTCACCTGTGGACACTCTTCTCAGGTGCTCTCTTCCCAGGTGTCCAGATTAAAAATGCTTTGCAACTTGGCTTTTCCTGAAAGTAACAGTTTGGCCCATCTAGTTCATTGAGTGAACAAGTCTGCGGGAGGAAATGACGTGTGTTCATGGTTTTCCACTAGGCCGTGCGTCCTTCTACCTGGATAGGACTCTGTGGCTGGCCAAGTACACCTCCTCATCCTTTGCATCATTCATAGTTCAACTTTTTCAAGCGGTTTTAATGAAGCTCAGTTTCGAATCAGAAACTTACAAATTAACAGGCCATGAATCCAGAGTTTATGAATCACAAAACTATGAGACAAAGAGTCATGGGTCAGAAGGTATTTAAATGTCTTTCCTCCTTTCTCCACCCAATCATGCTTTCAAGGTGGAGAAAGCCCTGCTTCTTCTGAGGCTCTTGTGTATCTTCTGCAGTCTCCATGCTGCTCTTGTGGCTGTTCTCTGTGGGTCTTCTTCCTGTGGGAGCTTGTCAAGTGTTGATGTGACCTGCGTGCACCTCTTCTTCCTGAAAAGTGGCCAGGATTTAGGCCTCAGATATTTGTTATTATGTGTATAGAAACTCAGAAGACAACTTTGTGAAGCTGTTTCTCTCCTTCATATTCGAATAGCTTAAAAAATTTAAAAAGTAGGGGTGGGGCTGGAGGACTTACTTAACAGTTACGAACACCTCTTGCTGCTGTGGAGAATCTGAGTTCAGTTCCCACACCTACACTGGAGGCTTGTACCCTCTTGTAACTCCAGCATCAGGGGATCTGACACCCTTTTCTGGCCTCTGGGTATACCTGCATGAATGTGCACATTCACAAATATACAAAGTTAAAAAGTTAATGAACTCAACTTTTGACTTCTGCTTATTACCTTTAAGCAAAACCAGTTCATTTGCTTGATGTTTAGAATCACACTTCAGAAAACCTTTAGGTGAGCCAGTCTTCCCCTGTGATTGCTGATGCACATTAACAGCCTGGAGTTTTCTGATCTTCCTGTTGCCTGTGCTCACCTGTTGGTGGGAGCCATCAGCATATCTGACACTCCTGGGTCCTGGTCTCTGGTCATGCTGGCTTTATAGGGCATCTGGCCTGCCAACTGGCTGTGAACTCCCTAAGCCCCTTCTGCATGTGTTGCAGCCCATCTCGGTCGCTGTGGGAGGATGACTGCCGGAGAACTTTCCAGAGTGGACGAGGAGTCCCTGTGTGAGTACGGCTTCATCTTTCAGGGTTGTGCTGGTCTTGGAGGTTCCCAGCCCCATTGTAATAATGAGGCTCCAGCCATACAGAATGGCTGGCCTGGCTGCTAATAGTCCTCAGTACTGGAAGTGAATCATCCCCAGACCATGCCTGCTGTGATTTAGGGTAATAGTTTCCTAGGTTCTTGAACATTCTGTGTAGTATTCTGATTGAGGTTTGCATATTAACCTGTCACTCCACTCCTTGTCACCACACCACAGGCAATGACTGTAAGGGGAAGAAGCACCTTGAGATACACACAGCCACCCACTCGCAACTGCCCCAGCCACACAGGGTGGCAGGGGCCATGGGGCGCCTCTGCACCTATACAGGTCACGCCTTGCACCTTGTCTTCTTTGTTCCTGTCAGAAGTGCTGCTGTCTTTGTTTGGTGTGTTTGCACTGCTAGTGTCACAAAGCTTTACAGAAAGTGACAGGAGAAGAGCAGCTGTGGTTTAGAAAACAGAACTAGCTGGGCGTGTTGGCATAGGGCTGGGATTCCAGTACTCTGTGAGCTGAGGCAGGAGGATTCTCTCTACACCAAGACCAACCTAGGCTGTACAGTGAGACCCTAACTCAACAGCAGTAGTGAAAAATAAATGCACAGAATCTATTGGAACACTTTGTGAATTTGTTTATGAGGGCTTGTTGACACTTGTGTTGGCAAGTACTCTTTTTTTTTTTAATTTTTGAGACAGGGTTTCTCTGTGTAGCTCTGGAACTTTGTAGACCAGGCTAACCTTGAACTCACAGAGATCCACCTGCAGTGCAGGGATTAGAGGCGAGCACTACCACCACCTGGCTGACAAGTGCTCTTACAGCTATTTCCCAGCCCCAGGAAGTACCCATAGTGGGGGTGTGCTTTCCAGGCACCTTTTGGGGGCACCTGTAGGTCATTTTTTTTCCATTTTGTATTTTAAGCTGAACTTCAGAAATTGCTGTCTCAGCTAGAGGCAGAGGCAAGAGAATCACAAGTCTGTGACCAGCCTGCTACACATAGCGAGTTCTGGGCCAGCCAGATCCGTATATAGTGAAATCCTATCTCAGAAGATCCTCTCCACAAACAATTGTCTCATAGATACACACAAAACAATACTCCATGTAAAAAAATTTTCTGGGCTACCGTGATGGCTCTACTGGCTGCTGCTGTTCCAGAGAGCCCACACCTACTTTGTGGATCCCATGCTCTCTTCTGGCTTCACAGGGGCCAAAGTTACAAACATACAATAAAAATTAAAATAATTAAAAATATTTTTAATCCTCTTAAGCCATATCCCCTTGTTATCTGTTATGTTGAAATAACTTAATGGTTGCCTGGGTTAACATACAGATAACAAGTTAATGTAAGAGTAAGAGCCAGCAATTGCTTTTGAAGAAAACGGAGCAAAGTAGATTTTAAAAAACAGTGTAGCTGGGCATGGTGCTGCACTTGGAGGCAGAGGCAGGTGGATCTCTCTGAGTTCAAAGCTAGCTTGGTCTATAAAGTGAGTCCAAGACAGCCAAGGATATACAGAGAAACCCTGTCTCAAAACAAAACCAAACAAATCCATGTGGCTGGTAACATACTTGTGTTGTTCAGGAGGCTAAGATAGCAGGATTGCCCAAGGCCAGCCTGGCAACATAAAAGACCTTCTCTTCAAAAAGCGGTGGGGGGCAGCAAGAGGGAGGGGTAGGTTTTCTGCTCTATGTAATGAATGGTTGGGTGCCCATTCGTTTTGATTACTTATCCAGTGATACTGGTAGAACTTCAGTTTTCCTTTTTTTTTTTTTTCTTCTTTTTGGCTCTTTGAAGAATTTCTCTTTGTAGTGCCAGATGTCCTAGAACCCATTCTGTAAACAAGGTTGGCATCCTCAGAGATCCGCCTACCTCTGCCTCCCAAAGTATTAGGATTAAAGGTGTGTGCCACCACTGCCCCTGCAACTTCAGTATCTTAAAAGATTGCCTCCCCACCGTGAATTCTGCAGGCATTACCCATCTGCATTTGTGAACACCTTCTAGACACCCTGATAGGGTATGGTGAAAAGGTACCTGCCTCTCTGCTGAGAAGTTGCAGGTGAGCTGAACGTGGTAGTACATACCTTTAATCCCAGCACTTGAGAACTTGGGAGGTAGAAGCAAATGGATCTCTTGTGAGTTCAAGGCTAGCCTGGTCTAAATAGCGAGTTCCAGGACAACAAAGGCTACACAGAGCCCCAATCTCAACAGCCCCCCCCCCCCACCAAACAAACAAACAAAAGCCCGGTGAATCAAGAGTGATAGCTCATGCACGTGGAAGGCTGGAAGATTGTCATCTTTGGCTGTATGGTGAGTTCAAAGCCAGCCTGGGACACCGGCAACCTTGTTTCAAACAAGAATGTACAGGAGGGAGCCTAAGTAAGGACAGCAAGGTTTTCTCAAGAGTTGAGTATCCTTCTCCTGGCTCAGTGCAAGAAGGAGTTTGGGCAGGGTATACTGGCAGCCTTACTTTCTCTACTGTCAGTGTTTGCTGCCAGGTGAAGTGTCTGACAGCGCCCTCTGCCATGTCTTCTCTGCCACAGGTGACCTCTTGGTTCAAGCACTACGCAGGACCAGAGCTGCTGGGTGGTATGTGGTCGAGGCCATGTGGTCGTTGCTCTGGCTGGCAGTCACTGCTCCAGGTGGTTATATGGCTTCTGTGTTAGTGCTCTCACAAAAGTTTGGGGCAGTGATGAACAATGTACAGGACCAGGTTGGAGCTTCAGTCCCCAATGTGACATGCTTGTTCTCTGCTTTGAGCTCATGGCATCCTGTTTACTGTGTTGGGCGTGTGGGCCTTAGGCCTCATGACACATGGCCTCAGCTGCATGGCATGGTGCTCCCCTCATTTCATCCTATGTGTAGCTGCTGGTGTTTACTGTTCTCCTGCCTTGGTGACTAGTGTCAGGGCCTTTGTCCCTCCAACACACCTGCCTGTGGCTTCCCAGAAACATCCACCTGGGAGCAGATTCTAAAACGTGTTTCCTCAGAACACTTGTTTTCTTCTCTTTAGGGAAGGCAGCCTCTGGAACTTTCTGGTGGCTAGGGAGCGGCTGGTACCAATTTGTTACTTTGATTTCTTGGCTGAATGTGTTTCTTCTTACCAGGTAAGAAACTGTCATGTATGTCAGTGTTGGGGGCTCTCGTGTTAAGGTCAGGATGTCATGTCGGCATCAGAGTCTGTGTTCGCATGGGGCAGTCAGTAGGCACTCTGCAGCGGTTGTGCGTAGCTCTGTAATGGCTCAGTCTACACTTGCAGTGCCTGCGTCAGTACATTCTTAGGGTTTACAGCAGACCTTCATAGTTTTGTTTCTCAAATGTATGGAGGTGGAAAAGGCAGCTGCCATTGTTAAGCACACTGGATATGTGGAACGGATGGAGAGTCCAATCAGATCCTGTGCCTGCACCCTAGTGCAGTTCTGTCTATAGGCACCAGCTCACAAGACTGGGTGCTACCCTCAGGACAGGGCCCCAGGCCTCTGGGTCTTGTGGTACCAGATGGTACCTCTCAGAGTGGCCAGCATGCTGGCATGTGTATGAAGGACTTCCTGTGGGTGTGGCCAAGCCTTGGAGATAAAACTTTAGGAGGGGGTTTAGTGTGTGCACAGGTGGACAGAGTAGCATGCTTCCTCTGTCTTCCAGAGTTAACGATTTCCTTTCTGTTCTTAGGTGCCTTCGAGATATTTGCAAGGTTTTTGTTTTGCTCCTCCCGCTCCTACTTTTGCTAGGTAAGATGTGCCGTGCTGACCTTCAGAGACCAGCCTGTGCCCATGGTGAAACAAAGTATCTTGTTATGTTGGGGTACCTGTACATATGCACACAGCTATCTTCCTTCTTCAGGTGCTGGTCTCTCCCTGTGGGGCCAGAGCAGCTTGCTCTCACTCCTACCAGTGCTGAATTGGACGGCCCTGCAGTCAGCACAGAAGGTGGACGAGCCCAAGGGTGTGCATAGAGCTGGCCCTCTTCCCCCCAGCCTGCCTCTGAAGGTAACCAGCAAGAGAGGACTGGGTGAGACTGTGACCATGAGCTCTTTAGAGCTCCTTACCATGCTACTTGTGAACAGGCAGGCCTGGACCCTGCCTGGGGGAAAATTATTTTTGAGGTAGACTTTTACTTTCTAGGCTAGCCTAGAACTTATAGAGATCTACCTGTCTCTGCCTCCCAAGTGTTGAGATTAAAGGCATGCACCATGCTTGGCCCTAAAAATGTAAGTAAATAAATAAGTAGAAATAAGCACTAAGTTTTACAGCTTTTCAGATGCAGAATTATGCACTACATTACTCAGTATGAGTATGAATGAGTACATCCGTTACTTCGCACAGCGTGAAAGTAGAAAGAAGTGCAGCCCCGTGCTGGAACATCCCTCTGGTTTCGACTTCAGCCTCCTGGTTTGATCTCAGGTTGATTACAAGGCTTCCCAGTGGTCTCGGGAGAGTGACATGGGGCAGAAGGTGGCCTCTTTGAGCGCGCAGTGCCACAACCACGATGAGAGACTCGCAGAACTGACAGTCCTGCTTCAGAAACTCCAGATGCGGGTAGACCAAGTGGATGATGGCAGGGAAGGGCTGTCACTGTGGGTCAAGGATGTGGTTGGACAGCACCTGCAGGAGATGGCCCCCACAGAGCCACCTGATGCTAAGGTAAGGCCCAGGGACTCCTTAGGTACTATGTTGTGTGCATGCTCCCAGCCCACAAGGTGACTCTTCCAGTGCACTTCTTGGCCACTGTGATAAACACCTCCTGGCACAAGGAACCAGAGAGGAAGGGACCAGGGCAAGATCTGCCCTTTGTGCACATCCCTGGTGCCCTACTACCTCCACCAAAGCCCTTCAAACATTGCTACCACTGTCCAGTGGTGTCAGTGGGTTCCAGATCCATCTGTGACCTGCTCTCTGGGTAGGTTGGAGCTCTCCTGGTCTAGTGACTAGGTCCACCAGGCTGAGGACCAAGCCTTCAACACAAGCCTTTTGAGGTGACATTTCCTATCCATAGCATAACACAATTTTTCCCCCCTTTTGGTGTGATGCTGGGGATGGAGTTAATCCAGAGCCTGGGCAAGTGCTTACACTTAGCCCATGGAAATAAATATCTCACTTGATGCTTTTGTTCATTATGGCCTCACTGAGCCCAGAAAGGTTGGGCTGGAACTCAAAATCCTCCTGCCTCAGTCTCATGAAGGCTAGGGTGGGAGCACAGCACCACCATACTGACCCTAGTCACCTTCTGAATAAGGGACCTAATCACACGATGGTACCTTATTTTGAATGGTGCTTTTGGATGTTGCCAGTGAGCGAATATACCACGCATTTCGTATGGGTAAGAGATGATGGAGGGAAATGAGTGTGCCCTGGATCTTTATCCACAGGGGTTTTATTTAAGGGCTGTGAAGATCACAGTGTCTGGTGCATCTGTGAGTGGGTATGAATTGGTTTACTTTCTATATAGAGGTCACTAAACAAGCTGTTTATATGATTTCTCATGTATGTTTGGGTTTGAGACCTCCATCCAGAGAGAGAGAGAGAGGGTTGTGGTTAGGGGATGGTGCACTGCCCTGTGACTGCAGTAAGAATTACTGGCCTGCCCTAATGGCGTGTGTGATGCTGAATTCTTAGGCATTCATTCTGTATTCATTCTCAGACTGGCTTCATGACTTTGCACCATGACCATGAAGTGCGTCTCTCCAACTTGGAAGATATTCTTAGAAAACTGACAGAAAAATCTGAGGTATTTTTTCTTTTAGCGTATGTGTTTTTGCTTGGTGGGCACACAGGCGTGGGGAGTGCATGGACAGAGACAAACGAGAACACTGGGGTTCCTGCCTATTACTCTGCCTTTTTTCTTTGAGATAGGTCTTTCTCTGCCCCTCAAAGCACTAGGGTTCCTGGCCTGTGTACAACCGCACTCAGCTTTTTACATGAATGCTGAGGATTTGAACGCAGGTCCTTATGCTTGCACAGCAAATGATTTTACCCACTGAGCCTTCTCCCCAGCCCTGAGGTATTCTTGCTTTTATAATTGGAGTCCCCCAAGTAAACAAACTCTGTGTATGGATGCCTTGGGGTGGGTGAGGTGAACTTGTTTGTGCCTGGCTGTGGGGATGGAACCCAGGGCCTCACGCAAGAGCACATGCATGACATAGTGCATGTGGAAGTCAGAGGACAGGTTGTCAGATCTCACCTTTCACTCTTGTGCGTCCCGGCATTGAAGTCAGATCATCAAACTTGGCACAAGTGCCTTCATCCACTGATCCCTTTTCACTAGCCCTCAAAGATCAACTGGCAGCCTGTATTCTCCAAAGTCCATAACCAGGGTATGCTTTGGTTTTGGGGTCTTGCTGTTGATCTGTACAACCGGAAGATCTATGTCTTGGTGGTTTTGTTTTCTGGTGATTTCAACTCTGTTGCAGAGGTGGCTGTGCTGGCTTCAAAATCCATTCACATCCTGCTCTAGAATCTGAGCCCCTGGTATCACTCAGCCTCCACCAAAAAGCATAGAACATGCTTTGCATAAAATCAGTATGGGTGGGAGAGTCTCCTTATGTGCTGCTACTGGGTGTTGCTGTGGGTCTACAGTTCAGATCATGTGACCCTTGGTGCAGGGTTTAGCATCCTTAGGGCACAGCACCGAGCTAGGCATGGCAGATGCTGTGTGCTCCCTGAACTAAAGCATGATTTACTGAGTAGGGGTAAGCAGAATAGCCCTTAGTCTCTTAGGACCAGCCTCTATTTCCTGATCGTTGGTGTCAGGGCAGTTCAGCTGAGCAGGAATAGGAGCCTCAGCTTCGTCAGTGGACCCAGAACACACTCGACGTGAACACTTTGTCCCTGAGTCAGGAGAAGGACCAGCCATACTCACATTGATGCTTTTGCCCAGACATTTAGAAGCTGAGACTCACCCTTCAGTATGCACAGTTTTAAGTTGCTCAGACATGATTTTTGAACTTAGCTTAACTGTTTACAAAGTCTCCCCCACTTCCCAGGCTATCCGGAAGGAGTTGGAAGAAACCAAGCTGAGAGCAGGCAGGTAGGTGACCTCAGGAGCTCTGGGTTTGTCTCCCATGGGCTGTGCTCACTTGGAGCATGTTAACTATTTACTGGGTGCTAAGGTTCAAATTGTCACTTACCACCTGAAGTTACCAGCCTTCGGTATCTTTCTGGGTATACTCTCAAGACTATGTAAGGAACAGAAGGCCCTGAGGAACTTGGGACTGTCTTTCTTTAGGCAGTGCATAGATAGTCCCCTGCTTGGCCATGGGGAGCCACCTGTGTCCTTAGGAAGCTCCCTCTGCCAAGATTCTCCCTTCATTGGCTTCAGTGAAGTTCCTGTCTTCACTGGCTCCATCGGTGTCTCAGAGGCCTGCATTTAGGCCCAGCCCAGCCCTGGTGCCCAGCATCTTCTTGCGGCTGCCACACTTCCTGCACTTGAAGCTAGTGGGCCTTGTGCCACTGCAAAGCCCTGGTCCCTCAGCAGTTGTGCTTATTCCTACTTCCTTTTGGCTTTTTCCTACACTACATTTTCTTCGCACACTCTGGGTTAGTGTGCTAGCCTTTTTAGGTCCTGAGGTGGTATGGTGGGGTAGAAGCTGATGCTGGCTAATGGGCCCTCTGCATGCAGTGTGGGGCGGGAGGGAATGTGGTGCACATTGCTCTTCCCAGACCTAGTTTCAATGAATGCTTCTGGAGAGCACTGTTTCAGCTGGGCTTGTAAGCATCCCTTGCAAAAACGGTGTTCATGGTATCTCAGAGCCTGTCCCCCAAGTCAGTCACTAATCAAACCCTGATCTCATCTCCACTGTCATGGGATAGAGCGTGGAACTGCAGATTCATATGTCATCCATAGCCCCAAGGCTGTGAATAGACATCAGCTCATTTCTGGTCTTTGTAATCTTGAGGACATAGACATGCTGCTTTGTTTAAGGTTGAAGCTTCTGAGTGCATCTTTCCCTGACCCATCTCCCTCCCTGGTTAATAACTTCCAGCAGGGCCGAAGAGCAGCCCCTCCTTGACCGTGTGCAACACCTAGAACTGGAACTGAACCTGCTTAAGTCACAGCTGTCAGATTGGCAGCATCTGAGGGCCAACTGTGAGCAGGTAAGTACTGGTGTTAGGAGACCCGTACCTGGGTGGGGAAAAGCTCACCTGGCTATGTCAAGGTGATTCACTGTGGCTGCCTTCAAAACTTCTTTTAAAAAAAAATTATGTATGTGTTTCTCTGCACGTGCAGACAGATACAGGGACATGAACAGAGACCAGAAGAAGCCATCAGGTGTCAATTCCCACCATTTAGAGCCCATTCCCTCGGAGGCAAGGTTTCTTCTTGAGGCTGGGGCTTTTAATGTCTTGGCCTGGCTGGAAACCAGCAGGCCCTAGAAAGTCCTCTTTTGTCTGCTCCCCCAGAGCTGGGGTTACAGGCATTTGTGGGAATGTGGCTTGTCATGTGATAAGACCTGTGTTCCAGGCCTCATGAAGAGCTCTTCACCGCTTAGCCACCTTTCCAGACCCACCTTTTAAAAAAGAATTACACTTTAAATATTTTATTTATTGTGTGTGATTGTGAACACATGTACATCACAAGAATAAGAATGTGGGGGGCTGGAGAGATGGTTCAGTGGTTAAGAACACTAACTGCTCTTCTGGAGGACCTGGCTTCAATTCTTAGCACCCACCTGGCAGGTCACAACTGCCTGTAACTCCTGTAATGTATATACAATAAAAATAAATTGCTGGGTATAGTGCCACACGCTTTTAATCCCAGCACTCGAGAGGCAGAAGCAGACAGATCTCTGTGAGTTCCAGGCCACCCTGATCTACAGAGTGAGTCCAGGACAGCCAGGGATACACAGAGAAACCCTGTCTCAAAACCATAGATAGATAAGTGTTAGGCTGGGTGTGGTGGCACACGCCTTTAATCCCAGCACTGGGGAAGCAGAGGCAGGCAGATCTCTGTGAGTTTGAGGCCAGCCTGGTCTACAAAGCAAGTCTAGGATCCCAGGGCTTTGTTACATGGAGAAACCCTATCTCGAAAAACCAAGGGGGGAAAAAAAAAGAATGTGCTGGGTGGTAGTGGGGCACTCTGGGAGGTAGAGGGTGAATCTTTTTTTTTTTAAGATTTATTTATTTATTATGTATAGTGTCTTATCTGCATATATGCCTACAGTCCAAAAGAGGGCACCAGATCTCACTATAGATGGTTCTGAGCCACCATGTGGTTGCTGGGAATTGAACTCAGGACCTCTGGAAGAGCAGTCAGTGCTCTTAACCTCTGAGCCATCTCTCCAGCCCAAGGATGAATCTTTAGGCCAGCCTGGTCTACAGAGTGAGTTCCAGGACAGCCAGGGCTACACAGAGAAATCCTTTCTTGGGAGTTGGGAGTGGGAAGAATGTAAGAATGTGGAGGTCAGAGGACATTTGGAGGACTTGGTTCTCTCCTTCCACCATTTGTGAATGCTGAGGAACAAACTCAGGTGGTCAGGCCTAGTGTCAGGCACCTTTATCTACTGAACCATTTTTCATTTTTCTAAAATTATATTTTAAGAGTTTGGCAAGGAGGGTGGGGTGGTGGCACACACCTTTAGTCCCAGCACTAGGAAGGCAGAGGCACGCAGATTTGAAGTGAGTTCAAAGCCAGCCTAGCCTACAGAATGAGTTCTAGGACAGGATAGCCAGGGCTACACAGAGAAACCCTGTCTAGAAATCCCCTCCTCCCCGCCAAAAAATGTGCTTGTGTATTTTTGTGGTGCTGGGATGAACCCTGAGTCTAACCCAGGCAAGGCAAGGCTCTGTGAGCAGACTGCAGCCATTCATACTTGAAGGCTGTACATATCGCCAGGCCACACACAGATGGCTCCTGAGTGCTCCAGTCCACAGCATAGCACACGCACACCTAAGCTACTCCATGGCACTTCCTGATGACACTACGTTGGGGACTATGAGAGAGAGTGAGTGAGTTTGTCCACAGTAGCCCCTAGTTGCTTTGCTACTTGCCCATCCATGTCACACATGTTGCATGGCCCACCACCCTTGGATCTGTTGACCTTGACATCTTGTTGGCAGAAGTCCTTCCAATCTACATTCAGACCACAGATTAGAGAATTGACATGTCTGATAGATTATCTATGAAGACCTCCTAGAACAGGGAAGAGGAGAGCAAGGTGGGAATTACAAAGTGCATAGTCAGGAATCTGTCTCCTGTTTGTTGGTTAAAATGCACAGCCTCTCACTACATGTCATGGATGCTGGCTAGTGGGCTGGCAGGCCTGTAGTCTTTGCTAGTGTCCAGTTACAGATGCAGTCTGAGGTATTGTCTTGTAGAGATGGGCAGGGATCAGGTGTTCCTGGGAGACTGAGTCTTGAAGAGTGCATAATGGGGCCATTTGTGGGGACAGAGAACAAGACTGAAGGTATGGAGCCCTGCCAGCTTTGTGGTAGGTACATGCATTCCCTGTGCTTCGCCCATTGTTTCCTTGGGACAAGCAAAAGAAGTTTGTATGTAGTATGTAGGGGCCCAGTTAGCCCATCAGGCCACATCTCAAACTGTTACAAGGAACAGTGAAGACAGGTCTGCCCGTGCCTTGGCTGTGGGGCTATGTGATGGGAGTTGCTGCGTGGGGGTCAGAAAACCACATCCCCTTTCTGTATTTGACCATGCACATGACCTTCATGCCACACTCTAGTTCATTCCTACTCTGTTTAGAAGGTTCCAGTGGTTTGGGAAGAATCCTTCAATGTAAAATGAAAGGGACAGTGTGTCACAGTAGTGCCCCATGTCTTGCACAGATGTACTTCTGGAGGGTGTGTTGGAGTTGGATACTGCACTGCCGCACTCACCCATGCTCTCCTGTCCCACCAGGCCGATGCCCGCGTCCAGGAGACTGTGCGGCTTATGTTCTCTGAGGATCAGCACGGCGGCTCCCTTGAGTGGCTTTTGCAGAAGCTCTCTTCTCAGTTTGTGAGCAAGGATGAGCTGCAGGTGCTTTTGCATAACCTTGAGCTGAAAGTGCTGCAGAATATCACACAGCACACCACAGTGACAGGACGGGCCCCGACATCTGAGGCCATCGTGTCTGCCATGAACGAGGCAGGGATTTCGGGAATCACAGAAGCGGTGAGTAAACAGACAGGCTCAGCCTCCAGCATAGACACTGGTTACATGTGTCAGGGTTTTAAGAACACATGTACTTAGCCTTGCCACACATGAGGCACTACTGCTCTCATCACGAAGAAGCACTCCTTAGCTTTGCACTCACTTTTGTCTCAGGGGTTCCCACATACCTGTGTGTGGTTATATAGCTTCCAGCTGTCCACAGCTTCCCTTAGTTGTCATGTCCCTGATGTCCAAGCCCTTTCCCCCAATGTTGGTGACAGTGCCCAGGACATCTTGGTTCTGGTACCTGCTGTGAACTGTCACGCCCTAGTGATGAGAGTCTGACTCTATCACACCCATTTACTGGCTGAAGTATAGCATGCTTGCATTTACCAAGCATAGGCATGCAAGATCCCTAGCTTTCTCTTGCATCATTAACTCTCATTCTCCTTTCTTCTGGGCCACCAGCAAGCTCACATCATTGTGAACAATGCTCTGAAGCTGTATTCCCAAGACAAGACTGGGATGGTGGACTTTGCTCTGGAGTCTGGAGGTGAGTAACCAATAGGAGAGCATATAAACCAGACCAGGAATTTGGGCAGGCCTACAAGACACTGCGTGCCACCCTCCCTCCGCCTCAGGGTCTCCCTGTGTGTCCCTGGCTGTCCTGGAACTCAGTCTGTAGACCAGGCTGGCCTCAAACTCAGAGATCCTCCTGCCTCTGCCTTCCAAATGCAGGGATTAAAGGCATTAAAGGCATGTGCCACCTCTGTCTGGCTACTGCCAGACTTTCAGTATGTTGGTAGAGTATTATTCTGGATGAGGTCTGATGCTCATTCTTCCTAGGAGGTTGCCCATTGGGGTGTGTGTAAGCTGGGCATGCAGCACTCACAGGGTACAGCCAGGCTTAGCCCCAAGTGTTATGACGGAGGGCTGGTTGCTGAGGCTGAGTGCACAACAGGATGGGAGCTACCTTGTTTTCCACAAAACGTGGTCTGTTGTGGTGGGGAAGTCACAACTGCAGGGCCCTCACATGCGCTATGGGTTTGGTTGGGATTGCACTCCTGGATGAGGCCTGAGAGCCCTTTCTGGAAACATGAGAATGCTGACACCCCTGGGAGGCATGGGCATCTCAGGAGGCTCCACTGCATAAGCCATCAGAAACAGCTTTCTGAATCTCTAGGTAGGAATTGCAGTGTCCCTCATAGTCACGCACCTCAGACACTGTTGTGAAGGGATAAAATGAACTGATGTGACAGACAATCCACTGAGTAAACAGAGTAGAGGGAAAGTGCTGGTGTTATTGCTGTGGTGTGAGGGCTGTGGCAAGTTCTTAAGGTGTGCTCAGCCCAGTTCTTGTACATATGTCAGCCCCAGTCATGGGGATGGATGGGTGTGTGTGTGTGTGTGTGGTGTTTACTTTTTAGAATTTATTTTATGGGTATGAGTTTTCTCTGCTTGTATGTCTTTCTACAATATGTGCCTGATGTCCATGGCATTCAGAAGACAGCAATGGAACCCTTGGAACGGGAGTTACAGAGTTCTTTTTTTTTTTTTTTTTTTGGTTTTTCGAGACAGGGTTTCTCTGTATAACAGCTCTGGCTGTCCTGGACTTGCTTTGTAGACAAGGCTGGCCTCGAACTCACAGTGATCCGCCTGCCTCTGCCTCCCAAGTGCTGGGATTAAAGGGGTGCGCCACCACGCCAGGCGACATCTACTAACTTTTGTGGGATTTGTTTTGTCTTTTGGGGGGAAGTGTTTTGGGTTTCTTATTATTGTGCTGTTATTATCTGGGGGTTTTTTTTGTTTGTTTATTTTTTGAGACAGGGTTTCTCTGTATAATAGTCCTGGCTGTCCTAGACTCACTTTGTAGACCAGGGTGGCCTCAAACTCACTGAGATCCGCCTGCCTCTGCCTCCAAGGGAGTGCTGGGATTAAAGGCGTGCACCGCCACACCTGGCTTATTGTCTGTTTTTGTTTTTTGTTTTTTTTTTTTTGCTTATTTTACATTCCAATCACCATCCCCCTCCTTTCCTCCTCCCAGTCCCACCTTCCCACCCACTCCCCCTCATACCCTACCCTAGTACCAACTCACTCTGGCACATCAAACCGCATCAGGACTAAGTGCCTCTTCCATTGAAGCAAGATAAGGCACTTTTGCTAGGAAAATGAGCTCCATAGGGAGGCAGCATAATCTAAGTCTGGGATAGACCTCGTTCCAATTGTTAGGGGATCCACTTGAGGACCAAGCAGCCCATCAGTATTGTCTGTTTTGGTTTTGTTGTCTCTATAGCCACCCTGGCTGGCCTCTAACTCACTTTGTAGGCTAGGCTGGCCTCAAACTCACAGAGATCCACCTGCCTCTGTCTACTGAGTGCTGGAATTAAAGGAATGCATCACCATGCCCAGCTTAATTTTTATGTTTTTATGTATCAGTCAAAAAATAAATGAAGCCGGGTGTGGTGGGGCATGCCTCTAATCCTGGTTACTCTAGAGGTAGGCAGGCGGATCTCTGTGAGTTTGAGGCCAGCCTGGTCTACAAAGCAAGTCCAAGACAGCCAGGGCTGACACACAGAGAAACCCTGTCTCAAAGAACCAATAAATAAACATAGATAGATAGATAGATAGATAGATAGATAGATAGACAGACAGACAGACAGACAGACAGACAGACATACATACATACATACATACATACATACACAAATAAATAAATAAACAAACAAACAAATAAATAAATGCAGGGCTGGGAAGATGGACCAGTGGGTAAGTGAGGAACCCTGTCTCAAAGAACCAATAAATAAACATAGATAGATAGATGGATAGATAGATAGATAGATAGATAGATAGATAGATAGACAGATAGACATACATACATACACACACACACAAATAAATAAACAAACAAACAAATAAATAAATAAATAAATAAATAAATAAATGCGGGGCTGGGAAGATGGACCAGTGGGTAAGTGAGGTTCAGAGTTTAGATCTAAAAACCCACATAAATTCTGGGTAAGCATAGCACCCCTATAATTCAGTTTGTTAGAAGGCAGAGATAAGGGGCTGAAGAGATGGTTCAGTGGACCTGTCTCCTCTTCCAGAGGATCTGGGTTCAATTCCCAGCACCCACATAGCAGCTCACAACTGTCTGTAATGATTCAGTTCCAGAGTATCTGACACCCTCACATAGACATGCATACAGGCAAAACACCAGTGCACATAAAACAAAATAATTAAAAAAAAAAAAAGGCAGAGACAAGATGCCCAAAGCAAGTGAGTCTAGCCAAAAATCTTTGAACTCTGGGTTCCGTTGAAACATTCTACCTCAATGAATAAGGTGGTGGCAGTCGAAGAAGTCTGCCATTGTCAGTTTTAGGTCTGTAAAACCCATACCTGTACTCACACAGATCGGGGGCGGGGGGGGAGTCCAGTTTAAAAAAAAAAGTATAGGGCTGATCTTAGAGTTCAAGTATAGCAGGTGCTATTAAAAGCACCGTGTGTGTGTGTGTGTGTGTGTGTGTGTGTGTGTGTGTGTGTGTGTG
>CAJQZJ010034231.1:1567965-1607494 GCA_907164525.1 Lophiomys imhausi
GTGTGTGTGTGTGTGTGTGTGTGTGTGTGTGTGTGTGTGTGTGTGTGTGTGTGTTTGGGTTTTGGGGCCTGGAGAGATGGTCCAGTGGTTTAGAGCATTGAGTGTTCTTCCAGAGGACCTGGGTTTGGTTCCCAGCATCCATATAGTAGCTTACAACTATCTGTAACTCCAGTTCCAGATGATCCATTGCCCTCTTCTTGCCTCTTTGGGCATCAAGCATGCATGTGGACCACGGACTTTCATGCAAGCAAAACACCCACCTATACACATTTTTTTTCTTTTTTAAGGTTTTTCAAGACAAAGGTTTCTCTGTGTATCCTTGACTGTCCTCGACTCACTTTGTAGACCAGGCTGGCCTTGAACTCACAGAGACCCGCCTGCCTCTGACCCCCCTTCCCCCCCCGGCCGGCCTTTAACCCCCAGGGCCCCCCCCCCCCCCCCCCCCCCCCCCCCCCAAGTACTGGGATTAAAGGCGTGCGTCACCAAGCCCAGCTCACATATATTTTTTAAAAAGCACTTGGCCTCCAGGTATCACTTCTCATCATGTTGCTGTCAGGTGTGATACAAGTGTCCCTGTGTTTCAGGTGGCAGCATCCTGAGCACTCGGTGCTCTGAGACCTATGAGACCAAGACAGCACTGCTGAGCCTGTTTGGGGTCCCACTGTGGTACTTCTCACAGTCACCTCGTGTGGTGATCCAGGTGAGCTGCTGTCCACAGGGCCCTGCACCTTAGGCGACTGCATTTCTCGGCCCCTCGTGAAGGTAAAAGAGGCATACTGAATTGGTAGGATGCTAGCCGTCAGTGTTCAGCCTCACTTGGAGGGCACCATGCCATACTCCCATGCTCCTAGCACTGGACATGCGCTGCTGGGCTGTGCCATGTGGCCTCCACCTCTCCATCCTATTTGAGACTCAGGTGAGGCTTCCTGGTCCTGCTGTGTGACTATACAGAGAGAGAGGAGCTGGAAGGGAGCATCATAGGAGGGCCACAAGGGCCATGCTGCCTGTGCTGTCATGAGCCTTAGCTGACTGCAAACAGCCACCATTTCCCCAGGTGTGGGTATCTGCCTTGTCTGTGCTGCTGCTTCCCAATAGCTTCCCTCACAGGTGAAAGGAAAAGTCCAAATGGTCAGGTATGCACACCTACTTCAGCATGCTACCTTGTGTTCACATTTTGAAGTAATTTCCAGTACTCTTCTGTGAAGTCCCCAATCAGTCTCTCTTTGACCTGTGTACACAGACAGGCCCAGGCTTCGCAAATTCAAAGTGGAGTATTGACAGTAGACCTGAGACTGGGTCCCCCAGTGCAGGAGCCTACCCTACTTTCAGAGTTTTTTTTTTTTTTTTTTTTTTTTCTCGAGACAGGGTTTCTCTGTGTATCCTTGGCTGTCCTGGACTCACTTTGTAGACCAGGCTGGCCTTGAACTCACAAAGATCTGCCTGCCTCTGCCTCCCAAGTGCTGGGATTAAAGGCGTGCGCCACCACCGCCCGGCCTACTTTCAGAGTTTTGTAGGCCAGCCTGGGCTCCAGCTCCCTGTGTAACCACAGATGACCTTGAACTCCTGATCCCAGGAATCTCCTATCTGTACTGGTGTCCAGGTCACCTGTGAGTCAGAAGTTCAGGAAGATTGTGGCAACTTATGGTAATGAAAGAATAATGTACCAAGGTTTAGAACTAGGGAAAACTAAAGCATCTGTCACTTTGAAACGACTGTTGAGTACTGCTGACAGGTCTGTGCCCCTGGTAGTAATAACTGCAGGCTGGTCTGCAGCTTTGAGCCCTGCCCTGAACTTTGAGGCTCGACTGGCAGACACTGGGCTTTTGTGTGTCCCATTCACTTGGACATAGGCAGTGTTGTAATTCTTTATATTTTCAAAAACTGAAAAGATTTGATTTTTCAGGTTTTCATTTGTCCCATTGAAAATTAAAGGCCATGATAAGTGTGCCTGGTATTCAGCATGGTATAGACAGGTCTCTATACTGTCCACTCCACTCTGCTGTCCTGGGTTCCATGAAGGCCTTTCCACATAGGCATATGGGTACACTATTGGCCATTTCAGCTATCAACCTTTCTGCTTTTTTCTAGAATTCAATGTCCCAGTCCTGTGATCCAGACTTGGTTCTGGTGACAAGCCCTGCCCCAAGCCTGAGTTGTACTGTTTTCTTTCCTTAGCCTGACATCTACCCAGGGAATTGCTGGGCATTCAAAGGCTCCCAGGGGTACCTGGTGGTACGGTTGTCCATGAGGATTTACCCAACTACATTCACCGTGGAGCACATTCCAAAGACGCTGTCACCCACTGGTAACATCTCCAGTGCCCCCAGAGACTTCGCAGTCTATGTGAGTATACCACTGCTGCTTTCCTGGAGACAGCCTTCTCTTCTCCACCCTTTGAGACATTTCCTTTATCTAAAGGCTAATGGTTTGAGTGTTATTTCCTGGGCAATCCTTGTCCCTAACCCTTTATCCTTAAGTCAACATCAGTGGAATGCCATATTGTAGTAGTAGCATGGAAGTGTGCTATTCAGTTCATGTACCCTAATAAGAGATCAAGTTAGACACACTTGTTTTTCCTTTTTTTTTTTTTTTGGTTTTTTGAGACAAGGTTTCTCTGTGAAATAGCCCTGGCCTCACTTTAGAGATCCGCCTGCCTCTGCGTCCCAAGCGCTGGAATCAAAGGCGTGCGTCACCTTGCCCAGCTCACACTTGACTTTTGAGGATTGTATTCATCACTTTCATCTGTCCACTTACTCTCTGACACTGTGAAGTATTGAAGTGAAAAATGTTAAAAGATACAGCATTTTATTTTCTTCTTGCATCGATGGGGATTGAACCCAGGGCTTCATGCATGCTAGGCCGGAGCCATGCCTCCAGCTCCTCACTGATGAGCTCTAGGTAAAGGCTCTGCTCACTGAGCTATAGCCCTAGCCCTTTAGACATTGTCTTGCTGCATATGCTTCTGGAGGCACAGTTACAGGCCTTTAGTAGCTGTGCACAGTACTTGTGCGCTCTCTCTCTCTCTCTCTCTCTCTCTCTGGAGCCACGTTCATCTCTTGTAGCTTCTGGAACTCCCCACCTCTCTTAGTCATGTTTCACAGAGTCCTGATATCACTCTCCATTTAGTAGTTAATATCTGCTAATTGCCTGTTAAACCCTTTCCCATTATAAAGTTCTTTAAATTTTCTCTAATATAGAACCTATTATTTTAAGCATATCTAAGTGACACATGGTAGTCTTAGGGATGGTCATTCTTTGCTCACTCCTATAACCATCTGTCCCTATAACTTCCCATACTTCCCACTTTGCTCCAGCCTCTCTGCTGTTCACATCCTGCTTATATCCCTTACTTGGGGCACCCAGAATCTACACAGGAATTCTCAAGGGCATCTGGGCTGTGGGCGTGCTAAGAGGCACTGTGGCCATCACAAGCTGGCCCTCTGTTGGCTATGTGCATGTTTCCCAAATGGGAGTAGCCATACCTGCCCTTGACTTGTTGTGGTCATAGGAAGCCAGTGACAGTGCGCCCTTTCAGGGAGGGCTGGAGTAGTGATTCTTGTTATCTCTGCTGTGACACATGATCATTGCAGGGACTGGAAACTGAGTATCAGGAAGAGGGGCAGCCTCTGGGACGGTTCACCTATGACCAGGAAGGGGACTCGCTCCAGATGTTCCACACGTTGGTAAGTACAAGGATCCTTCCTCCCTCGTTCATGCCTTTAGGGGGACAGGCATGTGGAAAGGGCGGTGAGGATCAGCCCATGGCCCACCTCTGTGCCTCAGTAAAATACAAACACAGCAGCCAGCCTGTGCTGTCAGCACTTGTGAATCCTAAGTACCCCTGAGGCTTATTTGGGATATGGCTGCATTCTGTCACATATCACACAGGGGAAGGGATTGGTGGTGATGGGTGGTCTCTGGCTGCTAAAGTGAAATACTTATTCCCTCAACTTCAGGAAAGACCTGACCGAGCCTTCCAGATAGTAGAGCTCCGGGTCCTGTCTAACTGGGGCCACCCTGAGTACACCTGCCTCTACCGGTTCCGAGTCCACGGAGAGCCCGCCCAGTAGAGCACTCCAGCTAATGTACATGTCTGTATATACCAGGACGCTGTAACACTGGAACCCTTTAGGGAAGAGAGCACATGAGCATAGGAACCTGTCACCCTTCAATAAATGTGTGAGGACATGTTGAGTCCTCTGAGGCTGTGTGTGTGTGCTCAGAGCCCAGAAGCCTGGCGGGCTCACTGAATTCATTTGAATGTATGGTTCTCAAACACCTCCTTTGTTTGGGGATTTGCTTTAATGCATAAAGTCAAGAAGCAGATAGGCTGGCAGGTTTCCAGGCTTCTGCCATGGAGGCTGAGAGCTCTCCACTGGCTGTTCTCTGGATGTCAGGAAGGCAAAAGTCACATCTGCTAAACCCACATGTTTCTTTCAGGGAAAACTCTTGTTCCATCTTCAGTCTGACCCCATCCAGGGTCCCTGGTGGGGAGAGGCTGGGAATGTCCTGGACTGTATGCATTTAGCTGGGACTCCTGATTCCCCAGAGGAGTGGATAGGGCTTTGCTTAGGGCATAACCCCAGGGCATAACCCCAAAGGGCAGTGGGGTACATACCATGGATGGTGCTCTTGGGTCTCTCAGCCAGGCCATTCCTGGTGGATTCACAGAACGGACAGGAACCTCTTGAGGTGTGACCCTCTGGTGTCCTCAAGCTGTGTTAAGCTCTGCTGAAGGGAGAACACTAAGATGCCACCCCGTTGGGTGGTGCTGATGGCTGTCACTCTTGGTCTTTCCCACTGCAGCACTTTCTGCTGCTCTTGGGTTTGCCCCTGCACCATTATCAGCCCTTCTCACTGACTCGTTTGGTTATAATTAATATTTAATATTTAGTCTATTTTGTGAGCAGACTTTATAACTGATACATCATCTGGACATTTGAAGTGTTTAGATGTTTTACCTAAAGAATTGTTAAGTTTCACTGGTTAGACAGCCTTGGCAGAACATAACAAGCTCATCTGCTGGGGCTCTGAGTTCTGGAATTTCATGCATATTGCAAGCAGTCCTTGAGACAATGGCCCAAAGCACATCCTATACTGTAGGGTTAGGCCCACTGCCTGTGTGTCCAGGTTGGGTGATGTGCACAGTTTGCATACTCCAGGTTACATGCAGAAGTCAGAATTTCCTATATTAAACTAAATTTGGGAGTTGGGGGTGGAGATATTTTAAATATTTATTTTTAAAGATGCAAGATAGGACTTTGTGCAATGTATTTTTGTAAATGCTTTTCAGAACATTTTTCTTTGGTAGTGCTTCTACTGCCACCAAATTAAGATGCTATTGAGATGTTTAAATAAAAGACTTAATTTTTAAAACTGCATGTGCTATTTCAAGTGAATAATAAAAGTGTCTATTTCTTTTCTCAGCTTGTCTTATCTCTGCCCATGTGAGTGGGGAGGGATTGGTTGCTAGGTTGTGTGCTTGGGGTTCCTGCAAAGTCCTGCAGTACTGCCACTGTCCTGCAAAGCTTCCATCCTCTTCCTACTTAGACAGTCCAGTCAGGCCCAGAGGAGGTGGGCTCAGGGGCTTTGGGTCTGGATGCACTCACACAGCCCTGGGCCTCAGCTTCCAGAGCACCCTGCCACTACAGCCTGCCAAATATTTTGGAGCATTCTTTGATACCTTTAAACAGCTCTGGTTCCTACCATGTATATAGAAATGTCACATTGATTTAAGCATCCTCAGCTCATAGGCATTCCTGTTGTTTTCTTTTCTTTACTATCGCCGCCTTCCCAGCCCCCAGACAAGGTTTCTCTGTGTAACCTTGGCTCTTCTATCCTTGTGCTTGCTCTATAGACCAGGCTGGCCTCAAACTCAGATCTACTTTCCTCTGCCTCCTGAGTGCTGGGATTAAAGACGTTCACTACCACCACCCAGCTGTTTGTTTTCTTTTATAGAGGAGTCCTGTTACTAGGACTTTGCTCTCCTGACTTGAGCCAGCCAGAGTAACATATTCGATCTTGTCTGGGAGAAAAAAAAAAAGAATTCCAAAAAGAATTTATGACAATCTGTACCACTCTATCTCATCCAGGCAAGTCAGCCACTGGTAACACACTCATGCTGCATGAATCATTGCCCCTTTGTCACCCAGCAGGTGTCTGCATCATCAGGTAAACTGACCTGGCATTGTATTGCTGTGCCAAGTGGCCCTTATGTGGTAGTGCCTGCAGAGCATCATCTTCCATCACAGAAGGGTGAGCATGGTACTGTCATGTTCACAGACTTAGTCTGGTACCATGCTTTCAGCATGCACAACGGTGTGTGCATAAAATGCTAGTCCAGCTGGACTGGGTGCCGGTATACAACTATGATAGTAGGGAAGTTGAGGCAGAAGGATCACGAGTTCAAGGGCCAACTTAAGTAACACAGACAGACCCTATCGCCAAATGGAGGCTGAGAGTGTATAGCTCAATTACTGAACAAAAATAGAGGTCCTGCATTTGATCTCCAGCATACAAAAGCACTTTAAGGATCCGTAACCTGAGTGCTGTCTGATGATGACTGACCTTGGCCAGCACCCCTGCCCCAATTAATTGGCCAGGCTTCCCCTTCCCTCCCAGTCACCTGCTCCAACCACGGCATGGTCTTCTGGTCTCTTCATCACGGGTTCTAGCCTGAGCATACTGCCCTGTCCCTGATGTCACTCAGAAGATGACTGCCACCTGGATGGGCACTCCCCGATAGGTGTGAGGCAGGCCAACCGACCTAAAACGTGTCTGGTCCATCCAGGTGCTCAGGGCAATTTCAGGGGGAGCGCAAATAGCAGCCGCCTCATCGCGGCGTCTTCTGGCCCAGTTTATTCGCGGAGCCTACACGGTTGGTCACATTGTGCAGTGACGGCACTTTCTGGGGCAGCGTGTGGCCCCGCCCTAGACTCGGGCCCGCGTGACTACTAACACGTTCCTCCCTGGACGTGCCGTAGCCTGCGAACCCCACTCCTTCTGCGTTTCCCCCCCCTTGCTCGCAGACCCGCCGGGGGCGTGGCCTCGCTCGACTCTGGCGGATTCCGCGGTTCCGCCCCTGGTCACGTGCGGCCCGCGGCGCGCCCGCCCCCGCTCGGCTCCTCGTGGACACCGTAGAGGGCGTGCGGCGGCTGTGGGGACGGAAGCCGGGAGGCGCCGCCGACCGCGCCTGCGACAGCGTCAGCTCTGCGCGGAACGCCGGCCCATGGCGGCGGCGATGGCAGAGCAGGAGGGCGCCCGCAATGGCGCCCGCAACCGCGGCGGCGTCCAGCGCGTGGAGGGCAAGCTGCGTGCCAGCGTCGAGAAGGGCGAATACTACGAGGCGCACCAGATGTACCGGACCCTCTTCTTCAGGTGGGCGCGGGCGGTGGCTTAGAGCCGAGGCCCCGCCTCCACTACTGCTTATTGGCTGCGCTGCGGCGCCCCGCACCCTCATTGGTTCGTGAGGCTGCCTGTCGCGGGTCGGAGCGTGGGCGGCGGGCTTGGACTACTCCGCAGGGCCTCCTCTTCCCCGCCTGGCTTCCCCCTCCTCCTCTCCTTTCTGGGTCCCTGCTTTACCGCTGTGCTGTCCTTTCCC
Organism: Lophiomys imhausi; assembly: GCA_907164525.1. Taxonomy (NCBI): domain Eukaryota; kingdom Metazoa; phylum Chordata; class Mammalia; order Rodentia; family Muridae; genus Lophiomys; species Lophiomys imhausi. The sequence goes on from CAJQZJ010034231.1 coordinate 1,575,566, forward strand.
CCCCATCCTTCCTTCCCCTTCCCAGGCCTCTATTCCCAACCAACTTCTCAGGCCTCCCCTTCCCTGGGCCCAGTTTTATTACTGGCCCCTCTGCTCTCTCTTAGGCCTCCTCTCCTCTTATAGGCCTCTTCCCGCCATTCCATCTTCTCTAGCCCACCCTCTTCCTCGTCTGGCCTCCCTTTCCCCGGAGGCTCCCGCTAATAGTCAGGTCCTATTCTCAGACTAGTTTCTCCTGGTCCTCCTTTCTGTGGCCAGTGACTGGAGTGGTACATCATGCTTAAGTGTGGTCAGTTGCTGACACGGTGGGCCAGCCCGTGTGTCCATTTGCAGGGTTGCTTCCAGGTTCCTGCTTTTGTGTATCTGCTTGCTGATAATGCCCACTTTGGCCCTTATTCCTGACTGCAGGACAGCAGCCCCATGTCCATGGTGTGGGTTTGGTCTCTGCGCCCCTCGGACCTACTTTTCGTTTTAAGAGACTGTTTTAGGGAAATTTTAGGTCCACAGTAAAGGAGTGGAAAGTGGTTATCTTGAGTCTGCATGTGCAATGCCATTTGCACATTTTCGGCTACCCATTACTGCCACGTAGAGCCGGCGTGCACTGTAGGACTCCGCCTATAGTGACCCCCTCTAACTTGATCCTGGCAAGGTGTGGTCCTGGATAAAGCTGTCCTGACAGTTCGTGACACCTTACACAATGGGTGGTTCACTGCCTTGAAGCTCCGTGCGGGGCTGAAGATTAATATCGGTGCTCTGGGGACCCTCTGGCTCATGAGTAATACTTGTTTACATTTGAGGACAATCCCCACTTCCTCCTCACATGCCCAGAGTGAGCCTGTCAAGTAGCCAGGTGGACATAGTAGTGAAGGATACGTGATTAAGGCCACATGTGTGAGTTACCAAGCCATCAGGGACCAGCCCTACAGTAGTTCCCTCCGTTTTATGCTGCCTTGGCAGGTGTGGGATGAACCCTGGCATCCTTGGTTTCAAAGATGACCCATTTGCTTTACCTAATGGGCGTCCTGGATTAGGAGCAAGGGGTTTAGTCACTGACTCACAGCTTATCGAAGACATTAGTCCTCAGTCTAAGCACAGGTTACCTGAAGGGCAGCCTTGTTGGGGAATTTTCTGTGCACTAAACCGCACACTATAAATACAAACCAGTTTGACCACGTCTGGTTTCATCACAGTGTCCTGAGTGCCTGTTTTTGAAAACTTGCAATTATATAGGAAGGCACTTGCTTTATTCTTTAGTTAAAAATCTGTAGCCAAAGCGAGGCATGGTGGCGCACGCCTTTAATCCCAGCACTCAGGAGGCAGAGACAGGCCGATCTCTGAGTTCGAGGCCATCCTGGTCTACAAAGCGAGTCCAGGACAGTCAGGGTTGTTACACAGAGAAACTCTGTCTCAAAAAAAAAAAAACCTGTAACCCAGTGCAGTGGCACACACCTTTAATCCCAGCACTCAGGAGGCAGAGGCAGGTGGATCTCTGTGAGTTTGAGGCCAGCCTGTTCTACAGTGGTATGTATAGGACGGCCAAGGCTATTACACAGAGAAACCCTGTCTTCAAAACCAAAAAAAATAAAGTTTTACATGTAGAAGGGACTTCCTGATGATTAATACAGTACCTGGTTTTAGTTTGTAATTTTTTTGTGCTGCTGGGGATGCAACTCAGGTCATCTCTCAGGCAAGGGCTCTACGTCTGGGGTACACTACAGCACCCCCCCCCTTTTTTTTAGTTATTTAAAATTTTGAGCCAGTGTGCCTTCAACTCACTCTGTAGCCATGCAGACCTAGAAATCCTGATCCTCCCGGCTCAGCTCCCTAAGTAGCTGGGATGACAGGCCCGTTCAATCGGGCCAGCTGAATGGTTAACTTTTCCTGTGAGTTGAGCTATCTGTCATTGAACAGGATCACTCAACTGGCCCAAGCAATTCTTGAATGAACAAACAAAGGAGCAGACACCGCTTTGGGCTGTGGGGGTTCCTCTGTGAAGCAGGCCAGTCACTGTACTTCTACAACACTAGGCATACACCCTGATGTGTTACCTTTTTCCTTTGTTTTGCTGACACTCACTTTGCAGACCAGGCTGGCCTCAAACTCAGGTTGGCCTGTCTCTGACCCCCCACCCCCACCCCAATGCTGGGATCAAAGGCATGTGCCACCACCGCCTGACTCTCTTTTTGATTGATCAACAAAAGTGAATGCCCCAGAATAAACATGTTCTTGTTTTGAACCAGCCCTGCTGTGACTGAGGACATTCTTGTTGGTGTTATGTGACCAGAAGAGTTTCCTTGGTCAAGGTGAAGCAGGGTTGGTGATGGGCAAGTTCTACCACTTTACCATTGAGGCCCCATGTCATCAGCATAAAAGGAACTGGCCATCAAGAGTACTGGAGTGCAGTGTGGCACAGGGACGCAGTCCTCAACTGGGGCCCAGTACTCGTTCCAGAAGTTAGCTGAACCTCAACTTCCCTGAACTTCTTTGAAATGAGGAAAACTGAGCCTCTGGTTTCAGCTGCCTCACCAGTGCTGCCCATGGGGAGCCAGGGATTCCTGTGGAGTTCCACATAGGCTCAGGGTCATTCGTGGGTAGGACTGCTGGAGACATCAGAATGCTCAAAGGCACTGACTTTTAAACCTGGGTGTCCTTGCATATACATGTGAATGTCAGAACAACTTCTAGGAGCCAGTTTTTCTCCTTTTCCCAGGATTGAACTCAGTTCATCAGTCTTGGTGGCAACCACCCTTACTTACTAAATGAGTCATCTCACCAGCCCTGGCTTTTTTCAACTTCTCTGACTGGCTAAGTGATGATTACGTATTTAAAGTGAACATTTCCATAATTTTTTTACTTTGGAAACTCAAAATTGCTGATGCTGAAAATGCCTATGGCCATGACCTCTCTGCCTCCCTCACACGCTGGTGTCCCAGGCAGCTCATCTGTTGTTCAGCACAGTTCTTAGTTTTTGGTTCTGTACAGTGGTCAGGGAGCTCTGTCTGTGTGGCTTTGTAGTTCCCTAAACAAAGTGTTGTGAGTGTGATCCACACTTACAGAGTATTCTGTCCTAGGAGTGTGTTACAACCTCATTTTAACCTGACTCAGCCTGTTTTGGAGAGAAGGAGGAGCCAAGATTGGGTCAGGGACCCCAGAGCCCCTTGGCCTAGCTATGACCCTGTTGTGGCCCCTCCAAATGTCTGCCAGGACGAAGAATGAACTTTGCAGGCCTGGTTGTTGGTATTTCAGAAAGTTAGAAGCTGTTTGACTTTCCTGGACTGACCTCAGCACCACCATGTTATAGCACAGGGCTCAGCATTAGTTGTTTTATGTAGATGAGGAGCCCTACCTAGTTTCAGTCTATCCAGTCCCCACTACTTTTCACTCCTGTCCTACAAAATAGTAGTGTGACACTATTCCTGTAGAGAGAGACATGAACATCCCAGGTAGGGAATGATAACAGACAAAAGTACAAATACCATCAAAGTCCAACTTGGTGAAACAGTGAGCTGCATTGGGGCTACTTAAGGGATATGGGTGACGGGTTACTTACAGGAGCAGAAATGATTCAGAGACAGCTGCATCACCAAAGCCCACCCCAGCATGAGTGACAGCTCACAAAAGCTGGAAGCCCAGAGCACACTTTACAACCTGCAGCCAGTTCAGCAGGCTAACGAGTTCCCTTTCCAGGTCAGTTGGTCTGAGTCTCTTGCAGGCAGCTCTTTCAGGCAGCTGAGCTTGTCCAAGAGTCTCAAAACTCCATAAAATTTGTAGTGCTTGGGGAGGGAGGGACCTAGTAAAGCTGGTTGGTTTCAGAATCTTCCTGAAGCTATGGAGAGGTTTGCTTCCTGAGTTTAAGGAGCTTCCCTGCAGGTCAGAAAGTTCGCCTCCCTTGAAACATTGTGTGTCTCACCTCCTTTTAACATCCCATGTGTTAAGGAGCTTCCTTGCAGGATGGAACACAACAGATTCTTCCTGGGACCTGTTCAAATTGTCTCTGTGGCCAGTAACCTTATTTGCCTAAGTCACATAAAGCAGTGTTTTAAAAGACAAGCTACAGGGATGGAGAGATGGCTCAGCGGTTAAGAGCACTGGCTGTTCTTCCAAAGGTCCCGGGTTCAATTCCCAGCACCCACATGACAGTTCACAGCTGTTTGTAATTGCCCGGCATGGTGGCACATGCCTTTAATCCCAGCACTAGGGAGGCACTTTGTAGATCTCTGTTAGTTCAAGGCCAGCCTAATCTACAAAGTGAGTCCAGGACAGCCAGGGCTACACAAAGAAACCCTGTCTCGAAAAACAAAAAAAAGAAAGAAAAAGAAAGAAAGAAAGAAAAGAAAAGTTACAGTGTGTGTGTTGTGCACATGATAGTCTTGGGTCTAAGGCCACTGAGTCACAGTAGTTTCCCTTGTCCTTAGACATGTGTGCTGGCTGAGCATGTTAGACCAGCCTCTACCCCTCCCTTTGTGTTGTATCCACGTGCATTTGTGTGCTTGCATGTGTGGAGGAGGCCAAAGGGTGACTTTGGGTTACTTCATCAGTTGCTTTTCACCTTCTTTTTGAGACAGAGTCTCTCATTGAACCTAACACCGTTGCAGGTGGGCTGACAGGCCTCCAAGATCAGCACTGGGGTTACAAGTACACACAGCCACACCAGTTGTAGTTTTTAAATATACTTATTCTGCGTATTTTTGTTTTGTCTGCTTAGTGTCCACAGAGGCCAGAAGAGGGTATCAAGTCCCCTAGAACTGGAGTTACAGGTGGCTGTCAGCCAACATTTGGTGCTATTAATGGAACCCGGGTCCTCCAGAAGAACAGCCAGTGCTCTTAACCATTGAGCCATTTCTTTAGCCCCCCCCCCCACAGGTTTTATATGGGTGCTGAAGATGTGAACTCAGGTCTTCACACTTGCTTAGCATGCACTTAGCCCATTGAAGCCCTTTCCCTAGCCCACAGACCAGCTTCTGCCCAGCTCCAGTTTCCTCTCTTTAGCCAACACAGCATGGATCTTGTAGTCCAGGCTAGCCTCAAACTCTGTATGTAACTGAAGATGATCTTCTGCTCTTTCTGTCTCTACTTTCTAAGTGCAAAGATGCTGGTATATACAGCCATACCCAGTTTTTGCAGTGGTAAGGATGGAACCTGGCCTCCATGCATGCTAAGCAAGCACTCTGCTAAGATCTGTCCTCAGAACCCCACCCCTACCACCATGTGTCAGGATGACAGGTGTGACTCAGAGTGCCTAGCCAGTAAGAGCAGTATCAACTGGAGCCCTGGCACAGACCTTCTTTTGCAGGTTAGATAAGACATTGCTGTAGTAAGTCTCTTTGGGTCTGGCAGAGCTTGTACCATCAGGCAATGCTACCTCTGTATGTGGAAGGTGATTTTGGGTGTCACACGGGGCCTTGTGCATGGAGCTATCGTGTCAACGAAGGCTAGAAGGCTAACTATCCTCATTTGTCCCAGAGCCTTGAGGCACCCAGCCTGCTTAGTCAGCCAGAAAGTAACACCCTCTCCCCCCAACCCCACCCCTCAGCTCCAGGAATTTTGTGATGAAAAAAAAAAAATTGTTCTCAATGTTTCCTGAAACTTGTATCTTTACAAACTTTCCTTGATCTGGCAACAGGTGATTTCAGTTAGGTAGGGCCTGGTCAGTGGGAGTACTGATCTCAGGAATTTGGTGTATCTTTGAAGGAATATTTTCTTTCATTTCTATGAACATTTCTCTTCCTAAGCCTCAGATAGAAGGGCTTGGGAGTCTAGTGTCCTGCCCAAGCCACCCTAAACTAATGACTGTTATTAAGAACAGTACCAGTGGTCTCTGTTCATACAGATTGCAGCATGAGGTTGCTTGCCTGTGAGTACAGCACTTGCTTTCCCAGAATGCCTTTCTGGAGTACCAGTATTATATGACCTTCCTTAGGGAGACATGAACAAATATCTTTTTCCCAGTAGGCACCTGCAGTAGACCAGGCTTAACAATCCCATGGAGTCTAGCTTAGTGAACCATAGAGTTTACTTACAGGAGCATGGATAAGGGATACTGAGAGGAGCATGGGTGACCCAAAGGCATCAGACTCATTGGAAAGTCCACCCCACGATGAGCAGTGACTGTGTCCCTGGATTTCCAGCATGATCTGCAGGCAGCTTAGCTGGTACAGGTATCTTCTTTATCTAGCAGTTGCTCTGTTTCTGTGACCTTGTGGCACAACAATCCATCTGAGAAACTTGATTTGTTATAAGGCTCTATACCGCATCTCCCATTGCAAGAAAAGAGACTTCCTTCCATGACCAGTTGAGGGGCCAGCCGCAGAAATCTTTTAGGGAAACACAAATGTTTAATTTGGCAAGCACAATCTTTCCATTTAACAAAACAATGGCAGTAGTCCTCCCATAGGGCCCTATGAACTTGTTGATTGTGGTCTTTAGCCCAGGCTTACAGTAGCAGGAAGAGTTTTGAAGGGCTTTAAATCCCACCCAAAAGAGGTCGGTTGCATCCTTAACAGTTGTGCCACTGCTATACCTATGAGTACATCTTTTCTGGCATGTTGATACTATAGCTTGCAGGTTCCATAACCTTTCAGAACCGTCAGTAACAGTTCTCCCCCAGTAGCCTCAGTGACTTCTGGCACTACAAAAAGCCTATGATTGGGGAGAGAGCTTCCAGTTGAGTTCCATCCTTATTCCTCCCTGTCCTGCAGCCAAAGCATATGGTATCTTTAGCAATAAGGACGTACCATCTGGTTCTAGCATGTAGCCTTTATTGTTTGTGTGACCTCCCTGGCCAAAAACTTAACAGAAATAGCTCACATCTGACAGTGCAGTTTTCATTTGACAACCTTACTGCTTCTGAGAGTCCTTTTCCCATTCAGGTATTGTTTAAATCCCATTCAAGTTTGTTTAAACTCCTTAATTTCTCTATTTCTTGTTCTATATATTTTTATACATCTGAAAGATACTTAAAGGGTTAGTATTCTGTAGTAAACCTTTCTAGAGAGAGTGGACAGGTTCTCTGAAGGTGCATAGTCACCCATTCCAAATAACCATACATGGTCTTGAGCAGGTAAGAGGATCCAGAAAAAGAGTTAGGGGCAAGCCCAAGTCATCAGGAAAGATCTCATAACTTCTGTCAGTTGTTTTGTCACCAGAGAAATGTTGGGGACAATAATCTGGTACCATGGTTGGAGAACAGCCACCTCATCTGGCCCTCCATAAGCCACAGACATTTTCCATGAACCATCTGACCTCATCCTGGGCTGCTGCTGGTCCAGGCCTGCTATGCATCTCTGCTCCTGGTGTTCTGTCAGGCGGGTCTAAGGGAAGCAAGAACTTCGTGACTTGCCTCTGGATCTGGCTTCTTGGTTCTGACAGGCTCCAGACGACCACTGCTGAAAGGGGCCCAGTCTGAGCAAACAATTTTGATCCCAGTATGCTTTGCACTGGGGGCAGTAACTGCCCACCCTTTTTTTATCGACCCCATTTTAGCATGGATGTCTTCAGACTGTTGCTCAGGTTTTAAGGCCTCTGAGAAGTTCACTAGCACAGCACCTGACTCTTAGTATTTTCCCCCAGTAATTCCAGTTCCACACAGATCTTGCCACATTTGCCTTCGAGTGGCGCACTCTTTTGTTGTCTCACTCTTTCATCCCTTTGTGATTGCTTTGCCAGTTTCTGAACCTGGTTTACGTCTTTCAGGTGTGACAGAGTTTCTCCTACCTCGTGAAGATCACATCTTACCACGGGGTTAGCAAAGCCCCATCCCAGTCCATGGGTCCTGCTCAACCAACCTCTCTGTTGACTCTTCTGAAACATACTTCTGTCTTGACTTAGTGAACTGAGCATCAGACAGCCTTCTTTCATGTGCAGCATCCCAGTAATGGTTGTCTTTCCTTTGCTGTCATCCATTCCCTGATACATTCATGGAGACCTCAGCCAGCAATAAGCCAAGGGTCCCTCATGGCTTTATGAGCCAGTACACTGGGGTGACTTCCCTCCTGTTGTCTCCAGTAATACTATCTTTGTCTCAAGGAATGGCAGATAATTTATATTACCTAGTTTCTTTGCTTTCACTGCACTCAGATTGATCTCAGTCCTTGTGTTCTGCAGCCTCAGGAGCTGTGGCCGTGACAGGCCCTTTGACTGTGTTTAAAAGTCTTCCCCAACCAAGCAGTTTGGATGCTGAGTGCTCCCTGGTTGTAGTTTCTTGGCTCATCTGCTTGTTGAATTGTGGACTTTCCCTTATAAAGATTGGACTTCTGGGGTCTCTTCTGTAATTTCTGCATGTTCTCTTCCTCCTCACTCTTGGTTTCTTTCCATGGACTTCCAAGTTTTTAGGTCTTACTCCCATCCTCACCTTTCTCTACTTTTCTTGCCAAGTACTAGGAGCTAGTGTAGTGGGAAGCACCCTAGGTCTGAAACTACAGCTTGCTCCTGTATGTGCTACATTCAAGGATTGTGATAAACTCTCTAGTCCATCAGTGGTTTGGATGACATCCCAAACCAAATAGAAGAAGATGGCCACTGAGTGATTCTGCCTGGGAATGCTCCACTTTGAGAGAGCTTGGCCTTGGTTGTATATCTTATCACCCATGGCCGTGAGCATGCACTCACCACTCCAACAAGGAGATGCATGCTCCTTTCCATCCCACATGGGGAAGGGAAACCATATTGGCATTAACTTCATAGATGCTTCATCCTCACAAGGACCACCACCCACTCATGCAACCACTCTTCCTCAACTCATTGGTTCTGTCAGTTCCTTTGTTGTGTGACTCTTCCTGCAGAGACATGAACAAATATCTATTCACTCTAGATAGGTCACTGCTAGCAGACCAATGATCGAACCCACATCTTGTGGGTGGGTCTCTTCTCCCCAGCAACTGTTACTGTTCCTGTAATCTTGGGGGGAGGTTCTGTAAGGTTATAAGTTTCAGGAGCTGCCTAACCATTCTGGTGATGTGACATCATAACCCCAGCCTTGAGTTGAGTGTTGCCTGCTTTTGTATAGTCATCTTAAACTCTAGCCTTGTCTTGGCTGTGTTCCTGGGTGGTGGGGGTGAGGGCACCCACTGGCCTGTTCTTCAGCAGATGGTGCAGCACACAGGTTGTGTGGAGGGAGCTGGGCAAGGTAGGCTGGGGCAGAGTTGTTGCAGTCACCGTTATCATCATCTCCAGGGATCTGTCCTCTCTTGTTCCCTACATGCAGACCAGTCCTTCTGTTTTGAGATGTCCATCTCCCCTGCCCCATCATGGAAGTTGCACTGGCTTCCCCTGGATTACTTGGATGCTGAGTGGTCCCTGGTTGTAGTTTCTTGGCTCATCTGCTTGTTGAATTGTGGACTTTCCCTTGTAAAGGTGTTGGGCCTGGGATGGAGAGTACCTTGCGTGTTCAGGTGGGTATGCTGCTGATGGGGCCTATGTCCCCAGAACTTTCCATTCAGCTGCTGTTCAGAGTAGCTGGCCTGGGCAGGACAGCACCCAGCAAACTCAGAAGCAGTACTCTGATTAGTTTTACCTAAGCATTTAGCCACCCCAGGCAGGACCAGCAGGCATGTATATACAAAGAAAGCACCCTCTGTAGGCATCTGCATGGTGCATGGCTGGGTTTCCCACTCACTCATGGCTGGGTTTCCCTTCTTCCCTGTCTGCAGGTACATGTCCCAAAGCAAGCATGCAGAGGCCCGGGAGCTCATGTACTCAGGAGCATTGCTCTTCTTCAGTCATGGCCAGGTAAGTGCTGCCATGATGTGAAGAGGACTGGGGGTGAAGGGTGGAATCAGGCTGTCCTGGGCTCTGGCCACCAGTGGCATAAGGTCTTAGTCTCCATGGCTGTTGCTCTGGAACCTTGGTGGCTGGAACTCTAGGTGTGGATCTGTATGTTTGCCAGTTGCCAATGACTGTTGGATTGCTCATTGGCAAGGCAGGGTCACTAGCTGTGTGTTTACAGGCTGCCATCTGCAGACCTTGAAGTCACCTGCTTTACCTGGACTCTCCTGAATGATGGAGGTGGGGAGGGCTGTTGTTGACCATGGTTTTGTATGTTGGTTGTTCTGCAGCAGAACAGTGCGGCTGACCTGTCCATGCTGGTCCTCGAATCCCTGGAGAAGGCAGAGGTGGACGTAGCTGATGAGCTGTTGGGTGAGGACCCCACACTGCGTGGTACAGTGTGCAGTAGCCTATCAGCATGGGCTTCCAGGAAGGGAAGAGTCCAGAGTCCCTTCACTGCCTGCATGCAGTCCTACTTGGTGGGGGTGGGGGTTGGGCTCTGCACTTGAAGACTGATTATGTCACGGAGTGGTCACACTGGCCATGCCTAGCTGAGGTCATGGACACATACTGTGGACCTGTTGGCAGCTGATCCCACGGAGCCAGCATGTAGCTGCTAGAACCCTTCCTGCAAACTGCCCTGTGGCCTCTGTTGCTCTTACAGAGGAGAAGCTGCTCTCAACTGGAGCCACGCTGCTGGTCCAAGCCTGCTTCTTCAGAGCTGCCTCCCAGCCCTGCCCACCCACCCACATCAAAATAGTCAGAAGGGGTGTGGGCAAGCCAGCCACGGGAGGCCCCAGACCTGTGTGGTGCATGCAGGACATACAGCAGCACTCCAGTGGCTTCTGGGCTTTTCTTAGAAGTTACACAGTTGGGGAGGGGTAGTTGGGGACTGTTGAGATAGGGTCTGACTATTGTAGTCCAGGCTAGTCTTAAAGAAACAATACTTCTCTTGCCTCTTCACAGAGGGTTAGATGTTTTTGACAGGTGACACCTCATATGTACCTTTCTTTGGTAAGGGTCTGATTATGTCATTTGCAGAAAATCTGGCTAAAGTGTTCAGTTTGATGGATCCAAATTCTCCTGAGCGAGTAGCTTTTGTGTCTAGAGCCCTGAAGTGGTCCAGTGGAGGGTCTGGGAAACTGGGCCATCCTCGGCTCCACCAGCTGTTGGCCCTCACGCTGTGGAAAGGTAGGCATGGGATCCAGTCCAGCCAGCCACTGAATCCTCTGTACCTTCCTGCTGATAACTGGGAAGAGGCCATGGGGAAAGCACATCAGCCTGTCTTTCAACCAGCTACATCCAACATTTCTGCTCTGGTAGTAGACTGACCCTGGAAGGAACCTCCACAGCTCATAGGGACCCCTGGGTTGTGGTACTATCTCCTTTCCAGTCTCTGTCCTGGTTGTCCCACCTGGTCACATGCTCCTCTACCCACAACCTCCGACTCCTCCTTTCTCATGGGGCCTCCACACTTTATCCCTTTGGTGGCTCCCTGCTCTGTAGTTCTATTAATGTTTATCTCAGCTTTGGGTTGAGCTTTTGTTAGATTATTTGCCCATGGGGTAGATTGCAGGTGTGCCTGGTCTTGATTCTTGAGTTGGCTTGGGCACAAAGACACATACTTGGTGAATGTGTGCTAGGACCTGAACAGTTCCTATACCTCATGGCATTCATGGAAAAGCTGTTGTGGAGCTGTACCTTGTGAGGCCACCCTCACCCTCATTCTTGCTACAGCTCTCCTAATGGGTGGGTTGTGCCTAATGGAGCTTGGGTGAGAGGAGGCAATGCTAGGAAATGCACACTTGACCCCCATAGCAAATGTGCAGAGACAGACTTCCCTACATCCTGTGGACTTATGGTGCCTCCTCTTTCCTTCCTTATGGGTACTGTGCACTCTGCACTCCAGAGCCACAGTGAGAACAATCAGGACTCTGTAGATTGAAAGATCAGAAAGTTCAGGGAAACTCAGAGGAAACCCCAACCCCCAATGTGTGCCTCAGAGCTCTGCCGTCCTCTTGAGGGCTGTTCTATCCTTCAGCTAAGAGCAAGCTGCCTGTCACTCGTGGGCCAGGCCTTCACACAGCACATGCCTGGCACGTGATCTGGAGATATCCAGTATGCATGCTGCTGATGCTGGCAGGGATTCTCAGATCCACTTAGTAGCAAAGTCTGAGAGAGGCTGTGGTGGCTGTATCCCCTGGGTGAGGTCCTGAGCCTGGGCCACGGCATTTCCAAGGACTTGACTACCTTGGGGAAGCAGGTTTCCAGATACTCGCTCCAAGACAGTGGCCCAGGCTTACAGGACCTGAGTTGTTGGTGTTGAGAGGTCCCTTTCCTCCTTCTTGCTGTCAAGGCTCCAGGTGTAGAGGGAATCCTTGATGCTCACTCAGGATTTCCAGCATGCGCTGTTAGGGTTGTGGTGTTAGTGCCAGGTGGGTTTCTGCATTTAAACATAACAGGCATTGGTGATCTTCACTATGTGCAAAGGAACCTTCCTCAGCCAGGACCTTCTAGGTAGTTAGAAAGTCAGAAGGAACTTGCTGTGGGCCCAGCGCACATGTACATAAGCAATAGGCAGAAATAGCAGTTCACACACATAACAGGGAGAAAGGCGTTTGGAATGACCATGCCCACTGAGCTGTTTGGTGCAGTGTCTGTGAACACAAGGAAGCCAGTGACAGGCGGGTGGCCAGCAGCTGTGCAGATGGATAGCTTGTTTTAGGGTTACTGGCCTACCAAAGGCAGCAGGTGTGCCCAGGACAAATAGGTGAGCGCAGGGAAGGAGGAGTGGGTGGCTCTGCACCCCTGTGGTCAGGTGTGCCCATCCCCAGTCTTTCCCTTCACAGAGCAAAACTACTGTGAGTCTCGGTATCACTTTCTGCACTCCACTGACGGTGAGGGCTGTGCCAACATGCTGGTCGAGTACTCCACCGCCCGAGGCTTCCGAAGTGAAGTGGACATGTTCGTGGCTCAGGCTGTGCTACAGTAAGTCCTCATGAGGACTTCGTGGGGCCTTCATCCAGCTCACAGCCTGGAGCAGAGAAACCTTGAGCACGCTGCCTTGTCCTCAGACTACACAGTGCTGGAGGGGGAGCCTCAGGCCCAAAGCTGTCTTTTCAGATTTGCCCATCAGCCAGTTCTTTCTCTGGAGCACTGTGTCCACGGTTGCACTCTGCTTCCCACCCCACTTGGGAGTCTGCCCATCCTCACTGGAGGATTGAGGCTCAGCTGCAGCTGGTAGGATGATTTACCTCCACCTGCATCAGGAAGGCACCTATGCCTGTGTTTTTAAACCCGGATGTTTTAGTGAATTATTTATGTACCATTTATCTATTTATTTAGTGTGCAGAGTTGGAGTTGCAGGGACACATGGTGTGATGTCCACATGTCAGATCAGAAGGAAATTGCTGGAGTCCTCTCCCTCTCCCATGTTGGTCCTGGGCTTGAAGTCATCATTTGGTTACAATCAGGCTTGATGGCACGCACCTTACCTACTGAGCCATCACTTCTGTTTCTTCAGGCCTCAGCCTCCCTGTCTAGGGGACAGGGCTCTCCTGTGGTCATCCATGAACACGCTGTGTGGATAGTGCCAGGAGGGTTTGCTCTGGGGACTCAGAGCACTTTATTTACTTTTGGGACAAGTTCTCTCAATAGAGTCTAGGCTGACCTCGAACTTAGAGCAGTTCTCCTGCTTCAGCCCTCTGAGTGCTAGAATTGTACACATACGCCACCACATCCCCTTGTGATCCTAAAAAAGGAATTACATAACACCTCAAGCTCGCCAGCCTGGCTCTGGGCGTGTACTGCAGCTGTTGTCTCCCCACTGGTGGGCTGTGGGCCAGTTTTTTCTTGTCGGATTTGGGACTGATGGGGTAACATCTTGGGCAGAGGCCAAGGCTGCCTAGAGCCCAGCGCAGCATCAGGATCAACGGGCTGCTTCTACCCATACCCCTGCACCATGTGCTTCAGTGACAAATACAGGCAGGTGTGGAGAAAGCAGAGGCCATAGCTGAGAAGTTAGCACCCGCCTAGCCCCCATTTTCTAGCTCTGTGACCTTCAGTTGGGTCATATCTCCTTCTGAAACTTAATCCCTTCACCAGCGTGTAGAAGGATTCATGCCCATGGGGGACAGCCTCCAGGACTTACCCCAGCCTCCCATTTGCCCTGCAGTCAGTCCATTAGGCTTGCCGGGGACACCAGGTGTCCAGACAGAGCATGTGCTGCTGTCAAGCAAGGTCTTGTGTGTTGTATTGGCCTCTTGTGGGCATCTGTGGAAACCCCAGTCCGCCTGTGAGATTCACTCATCGGATATTCTCACATGCAGGTTTCTCTGTTTGAAAAACAAAAACAGCGCGCTGGTAGTCTTTACAACGTACACACAGAAGCACCCATCCATCGAGGATGGGCCACCCTTCGTTCAACCCCTGCTCAATTTCATCTGGTTTCTGCTGCTGGCTGTGGATGGGTGAGTCCATCTGTCTGGGTGATGGGTGTGAATCTGTGGGGTCACAGGTATCTCTGGGACTTATCCTTGGCTCTTGTTGCAGTGGCAAGCTGGCTGTGTTCACAGTGCTGTGCGAGCAGTACCAGCCGTCCCTACGGAGAGACCCCATGTACAACGAGGTGAGGCCCCCCATTGGGGCAGCAGCCAGCAGGAGGGAGCAGGCACCCCAGCTGGGCCTGTGGCTGGGCTCCTGTGCTCGCCTGCTGACCCACTGCCCTGCTCTTACAGTACCTCGACAGGATCGGACAGCTCTTCTTCGGTGTGCCGCCAAAGCAGACATCCTCCTATGGAGGCTTGCTAGGTGAGTGTGGTCTGGTCATCGACAGGTGGCTCCCCTCAGCCCTTTCTGCCGTGTTCCCAGGTTGCCTGTGTGGACCGGGCTTCTGACCTGCTGTTCAAGTCTGACTGTAGCTAGGGTTGTTTACTGGCACACTTGGGTCTGAACTCCAAATATGAACGTTTCCACCAAGGCAGGGCCAGTGTAGTGCAGTCCTCTGTGCATGTGAAGGGTCTGATTCTCTTCCTTCTCTGGTGTCAGTTAGGTCCTCGAATCCACTGACAAGTTCTTTACACTGACCTGCATCTCCTCCCCAGCCCTTCCAATTTCACGGTTTTTGGTTTTGGGTTTTGTTTTGGTTTGGTTTTGGGTTTTCCAGACAGGGTTTCTCTGGGTGGCCCTGGCTGTCCTGAAACTAGCTCTGTAGACCCAGCTGTCTTTGAACTCAGAGATCCTCTTGCCTCAGCCTCCTGAGCGCTGGGATTAAAAGTGTGTGCCACCACGCCCAACTATTGTTGTTTGCTTTTTTGTTTTGTTTTGAGACAGGGTCACTACTTGTAACTTGTGTTAGCTTCAACCTCCTTGGTCCTCCTGCCTCAGCGTCCTACGTCCTGAGATCATGTGTGAGCCTACACACCTCTCTTCATCTGATGTTTGTCTTGAGCCTGTTTCCTGTGGAGGGCCTGAGCGGGGTTCAGCTGTCTGCAGCAGACTCCAGCAGAGGGTTACTACTCTCTCCTGCCTGAGCCCTTGGTGGCCTGAGTGTCTCTGAGGATTTGGCATTCTGAAGCATGCGCATATCTCAGTTTAGAGTAGCAATCCAGGACTGTCCATCCCACAGATCATTAGAGCCACCAGCTCCCCTACCCTCCTGGAAATGCCACTGGGATACCCAGGCGCCACAGGGAAGGGCAAGCAGAGGAGCATCTACATCCCCACGCCCAAGCAGCTTGGCAGAACACCCACTGGCTCTGCCACACTCAGAGATAGAGAACTCTGGGTTCAGAGTTGACATGTATGTGGTCACTGTAAGTCCCATGTGTCTGAGCTGTGCACACAGGCGGTTGTAAGCGTCTCAGGTGTGGCCTTGAGGCTCTGGTCTGCATGCTGTGCAGCATTCTCTGGTCTCCATGGGACTTGGGCTACTCACTCCCTCGTGACTACCAGATTTCCCTGCTGGTGGGAGTTTGGGGGTCTGTCTTGATCCACTGCTAGTCATCAAGAACATTCCTAGTGTGGCCTCCAAGAGCTGTAGCCAGCCGGCCTCTGGGCTCTTTTTCCTGCAAAGCATGGCAACCTGAGCATCAAGCTCCACTTTCCCAGAGGAGCTTCCAGGGCAGCACAATCTCTGATCATTGACAGCACATGGCTGGATGTCTTATCTAGGGAACCCACTTGACTGTGGTGACCCAGACAGTGGGCTCCCTGGGGAGGTCGGACTTCCAGGGCAGCACTGCCTCTGTGAATTAATCATCACTGGCTGGTATCTCCCTCTAGGGAACCTGCTGAGCAGCCTCATGGGCTCCTCGGAGCAGGAGGAGGGGGAAGAGAGCCAGGATGACAGCAGCCCCATCGAGCTGGACTGAAGCTGCCTGGCCAGCGTGAAGATGCCCATGGCCGGCACTGCTGGGATGGATTCAGTGCCAGGCTGGGCACCAGGCCCCTTACCAGTGGGCTCCTGCTCCGCGGCTGGAGGGGCCGCCTATGCAGTCTGTCCCTATTTATGTATGGTGGTTGAGGACTGTATGGCCAGGACCAAGAGCAAGGCCCAGCTCCTGCTGGCCAACCGTGTTCCTTCAGATCGCCCACAATAAAGCGCAGGCCTTGCTGCAGCACCCCGCTGCCATCCTTGTCTCTGGTTCCTTGGGGAGGGCTGCAGGGTGACACAGCAGCCTGGTGTCAGTGACCGGTAACCCTTCTCCTGTGTCTGGTGCAGCCATGGCATGCCAGAGGAGTGGTGGCCACTGCTGTGAGCCAGGCAGGGTCCTGAGTCCTGCAGACGAGAGTGGCTTTACAGAGTCATTTTTCAATCATGGTGTGCTTCCCAGGGACAGAGTGCGTGTGCTGTGGTGGCCAGGCTCCTTGGAGGTCTCAAGTAACTGGCCAGGGCAATGTCCCTTGATCCATGGGGCTGTGGCCCCTGCTGTGGTCTTTGGGTTCCTCCATTCAAACTGCAGCCCTGCTGGTCCCATGAGCCCCATGGCGCTGCTCTGGAAATGTTTTAAAGGGTGCCGTAGGGTTTCGTGTCCTTCATGTTGCAGTATTTGTTTTTACTGGGCAAGGGATTTTGCAGCCTAACGTTTTAGGACTTAACCAAATAACCAGTCCAGGATTGAGCAACCCCATTCATTACCACAGATAATATCCACGCTGCCAGTCTGATTATAAAGGGAGACACTTTATTTTTTCACAGTTAAAATAAATAAGAGTTGTAGATTAATACACCTCTATCTTGCATGGGAAGGAGGGAAATATGCATTATTTACTGTAAAAAATGGAATTTAAAGGAAGGCTTGTGTCACCTGTTGACTATAAATAAATCCTTTCTACTGGGCTTTGCGGTAGTCCTTTCTGGGTGAGTGAGCTCTGGGCTGGGCATGGGGCTGGTGTGGGCTTTGGCATTCAGCCCCCACCTATGGGTGCAGGATGAACCTGGCAAGCTCAAGAAGCATGTCCTGTACTGTCCGCGCCACTTCCCTGTTTATCCAAGCTGCTGTGTCTGCCAGAGTGGCCAGTATTGGTGCCAGCAGTGTCCAAATTCACACTTGTTGGAATTTAGAAATGAATCATTTTATTGAAATCACCTCCACCATGGTTGTATGTCTTGGCCTCGGAGCAGGAGAGGTAACTTTGGTGCATTAGGCTGGGGGGGGGGGGCTCAGTGCAGGGGTTACATAGAAATAGGGAGGCCCCAAAGAGGTGTGAGATAGTTGGGCATGGTCACAAGAAGGAAGCCACAGTCTGATGGGCACAGGCCAGAGCTGTCCCTGTTCAGCTGTGACACTTGCTTCAGAATCATGAATCGGAACCCACATCATTGATGTGTTTTAGAATAGAACAGAATTCAAGTTTTGTGTATGTATAGGGTTGGTCAGGGTTAACCCTAGCTGAGTACAGAGGAAAGCTGGCATTTGTGTAGGAATATGAGACATGTTTGAGACCCTCCTCACACAGTGTTCCTTACACGCGCACATGCGTGCGCACACTGCCTCCACCATACATCCATAGTGCCCCTTAAACACAGTGCTCCTCACATACCCCAAAGTCCCCTTACACACATACAGTGTCCCTTACAGCCCATGTGGCCTCTGCAACACACTGCCCTCTCTACATGCATTCTGTTCCTCAGGATTTCACGGCAAGAGTTCACTGCCATTTGCATGCCCATCACTGTCAGGTGAGATGTCGTCATTCTCTTAGCCCTTGTACAAGCTGGGCCCTGGCTGAGCTGTGCTCCGTCGTCCCTTGTTGAAAGATGTCCAAGGACACAGCAGCTTTTCTTGCGCTGCCAGTTTCCCATCTAGTGAAAAATCTTCCCCACTGATTATGTCATTCTGCGGTTACTTGGACAGTTGTCAAGGTGGTCAGCGTTGTTAGTATATACCAGTGTCTACAAGCAGAACTCTCTGGAGCAGGCCCATCAGTAAGGTGACACTGGTGAACCTGTTGGTCCTGGTTGGGGAAAGAGGGAGGGGACCCTGGGCTGTCATCACTAGCTCAGCTTCTGTGGGGACCCTGGCCAGCTTGGGAAGCCTCTGCCACTGCAGGGCCTAAGCAGTGGAAAAGGACTTGGATTATAGCTCAGTGGCAGAGTACTTGCCTAATATGTTCAGGGGCCCCAGGTTCCATGCCCAGCACCACATGCAAACAGTTTTAAGTGGGAGAACAAGAGAGTGCTGAGGGGACCCAGCTGGAAGCATGAGTACACACCGCTTAGTACTCCAGACTTGACCAAAGCTGAGCAGACTTGACCAATGATGTCTCTGGTGGGCTGAGCTTTCTAAGCTGGGTGATGGCACTTGCCTGGAGTGAGCAACCTAGGATCTCTGTCACGGCCCACAAAGACTAGCAGATGTGGGCAGAGGAGGCCTAGGAGAGATCTCAGGTGTATGGGCTAAGGTCAGGGAGCTCTGGAACCTTCCTGGGGTTGGACGGTCCAGGGGCTGGGGCTTCCTGGGGCTGTGACGTACATGCATGCACACACTGCATAGTGGCTGGAGGCTAACAGAACACACATGGCAGTCAAGCCAGCTCTGTCTCAGGCCTGCCATGGAAGTGACATGGTTCTTCTCGTGTCCCTTACTGCACAAAGGGAGGCAGCTAGGGCAAAGGAGTTACCAGCCCTCCTCCCCATTTTAGCCACGAACACATAGAAGGAACGCCAGAGCCACACTTTATTCCAGGGGACATGACACAGGGCAGCAGAAGCCCAACTAAGGACCCCTCCCCCAGCTCCCTGGGGTGCAGCTTTGACCAGGGCTAGGTCACTCACAGATGTGTCCCCATCAATGCTGCCCAGCTGTCCAGCGGCCAGGACCTGCCCTTTGGGGATCCCACAGAAGGGAGCCCATCTGTTGGGGTGGCCAGAGGGCAGCAGGGGGAAATAAATACAGGTAGCTTTAACTACTGGCCTGCCAGCAGCAATCAAGGCTGGGGGGAGCCACTCCTGGCCCATGGCCACCTCTTGGTTTGGGCTCTCATTCATCAAGGGCTCAGACTGAGGGCAGGGCCAGAGGGCATGAGTTACAAAGCGGGGACAGCACCGAGCTGGGCACTGACGCCCAAAAGCAGGTGTGTGGGGGGGCTCCCTGGCTCCCAAGGAAACTGCTGCTGGGTCCCATGCACAGCACCCTGCAGACTCCCTCCCCGCTGCCCCAGCCAGCTGTCTGTCCCAAGGGCACTGGAGGTCCCAAGCAGGTGGGCCCAGGGCCTGTGCACACACTTCTCTTGGAAAAAGAAAACCAAAAAACCTGCCCCTAATTCCCCCACTGGTTCAGCCCTAGGGGAAGGAGACCTGACCCCTGACCCTTGATCCCTGACCGACACACAGCAGGTGCTCAATAAATACTTGAGGTGGAGGAGGGAAGGGGAGGCATGCGGCACGTCCCAGAGTGAGTCCCCAGCAGCCAGGCCAGCCCACTGCCACAGCTGTCCATGGCTGTCCACAGCAGCCCAGCACCAAGTCCTGCCCTGAGGCCAAGATTCCCCTCAGGCCAGGAGAGTTAGTAGGGTCCTGCTCAAGTAGGGCTTCCAGCAGCAGGAAGGTGGGTGGGTCAGCTGGGCATGACTGGGAGAGCATGACCGGGCCAGGGTCAGGTGAGGCCCAGAGCCAAGTCTGCCTTCAACTTTAATGAGGTTCTGAAGAAATGTCTGTCCAATGGGCTTGCCTGAGCCCCACCTGGCCATGCCTGGGCCACACCAAAGAACAGGGTGTGGGCCAGGAGGCTGGGGTCCCCTACCGTCCAGCGCCACCTGTCCAGCCACATGAGTACAGAATCCTGGGGCCTCCGGGCTCTCTTCCTTAGGGTTTATGCTTGAAGTGGGCTTCCACTAGAAACAAAAACGGTCCAACCTTGGGAGCTAGACACTCATTCATCCTCCCTCCACAACCTACCAGGGTGCAGACACAGAGCCGCGCTTCCCTGGGCCTCACCACCACCCTCCTGTCCCACATCTGTCCCTCTCACCTGCGTACTCCTGAGGCAGCATGGGCCTGTCCACCACCTTCTGGAAGGCTGCAATCCACTCCCTCTGGTCTGACTCCGTCTCACAGGTGAACAGGAATTTGCGGTCAGGGGTGACAATAGTGATGCCATGGGGCCAGTGGTGGCCCTGGGTAGACATCGGGAGGCCCTCCAGCACCGTGTAACCACTTTCCTTGCTGCCAATGAAGACTTCCCCTCGGGCAAAGGCATCCTGTGGGTGAGAAGATGCTGGGGCATGAGGGGGGAACCCCGCTTACCCTAGGCTGTCCTCTCTGCTTCCTCTCCAAGTGTAGCCAGGTGACGCCCTAGTATCTACCACACTAAGGAATCCTAGCCCCATCCCCTCACCAATCAGCCCCTGATACAGGTCCATCAGAGACCTATAGCCAGACCTTCCTTACCAGAGGGTCTTTGAAGTACATGAGCCTCCGGTCATCCATGGTGAACCAGCGCTTTCGGAAGCCTTCTGTCTGCTGTGGGTCAGGGAGGATGAGGGGTAGTCAGTAGTGCCAAGGTGTACCTCTGCCCTAGCTGACCACCACTCAGGACCCAGTGGCAGGATCTCACAGGGCACCACTCTGGCCAGTCAGTGCATTAGGGGCCCTGGCCATGCCTGAGACTCAGGTTGGGATCCAGACCTTGAATATAGTACTACTCCACGTGGCAGAGCAAAGGTGAAGGTCCCTGCTGAAGAGGGGCTTGAGGGCAGGAGGCCCAAGCTGACCCAAGCCCTAGTACCTGCCTAGGTCACTAGCCTAGATCCTGGGACCTTATCTTAGCCCCAGAGCACCGACAAGGGGTCTTAAGGAGCACCCTGAATCTCAAGGCCATGGGATGAAGTGGCCAGCCCTGCAATATTCGGGATGTACCCCAGGAAGGGCTGGCATTCCATCTGTGTCCAGTGACACCCAACCCCTCAGCTAGGCACCCAGCCTGACCCCAAGCAACCCTGCCCACACCCCAGACAGACAGAAGCAAGATGGCTGACCTTGAACAGGCCTAGAAGCATGCTGCTCTCACCTACCTTGGGCCCCGTCTTCTCCATGTAGCCTTCCTTCAGATAGTTCCTCGAGAGCTTGGGCACCAGCTGGGGCAGGACAGATGGTGGTGAGGCCCACCCTGTGCCATCCCCTCGGCTGTGTACCCAGCATGGCATGGTCCCATGCAGCTCGGTTCCAACCCCAGAAAGAAAAGCTGAAGTCAGCCAGCCCTGGTGCCTTTCTAGGGGCCGATCTATGCCTTTGGTCCGACCTGTGACCCATCCCAGATGGCTACCTCCCCACTCCCCTATCCACCAGGTGACTCTGGGCCGGCCACTTACGTCTGCATCGCTGGCTCCTGGGAAAGCCACCTGCAGGTAGTGGAAGCGGGCTGCTCGAAGAGCATTGAACCAGTCCACGATCTCCTGAGGGCCGAAGTTGTGGTGAGTGGGGGCTCTCAAGCCTCTGTCTCCTCCACAGACCGCGCCCTCAACTGGGGTGGCACTCAGAGCACCCTCACTAAAGGATGGCATGAACCCCCATTGCCTACCCCTCATGGTTCCAAGATAGGGCAGTCAAATGACCAGGATCGGGGGAACAGGCTGAGGCAGGGGACTGAATGGGATTTACATCTCAGCACATCACAGGTACTTCTCTCTGCACCCAGCTCCTCCTGTCCTGGCTCAGATCCCAGCTGGCCCCCTCCCAGATCCTGCACACATCTGGGGACCCCCAGTCTTGACAGGGGTTCACAGTGGCCTGGAGCTGTGACTATGGCCCCACCATGCTGCCACACCCCAGGGACCCCACCTGCCTCATCCAGAACCTGTCCATTTTTGTCTTCCCAGTGTGTCTGGTAAAATCCACAGCACAACCAACCAACCAGTGCTACCAACACCAGAATGAACCAGAACCCGGCTTGTGTCACCTTCTCCCTGGGCATGGCCCACTGGGCTTCCCCGCTACAGCCTAAGACAGTAAGCCTGCTCTCAGCAGTCCTGCCCACATGTTCCCACCAACAACTGCCCCAACCCATTTCCTCATTTGCCCCCCCCACCTGTGAAAGAGGTTGACCAACCTTCTCCCCTTTATCTTGCCCTCCTTGGGTTGTCCACTCCATGCTGTGGGACAAACCGGAAGCCTCCTGTCCCCTACCACCCTCACTCTACTTGGAATGGTGCACACGTACCCCAGCCCTCCCAAACCCTTGGCTTTCAGGGAGCAGCCTTCCCTCTCTACAGGTGACCTAGGAGGCGCCACAGATTCAGCCTTGGCCCTGTCCATTCCTACCTATTCTACCATGCCCCAGGCTCCTTCTCCTTCCCACTGCTCTCCCTTCCCAGGTCAAGTTGGGTTCTGGGCTGGGGAGATGGGTGAGTCAGGAAAATGTGGGATTGCAAGCATGAGAATCTGAACTTCAGCTCCATGAGCAGAGCATGTGCCCCAAAGCCTGGTGTGGGCACCTGCACTTGTAATCCCAGCACCGGGGAGGGAGGAGACAAAAGATCTCCTGGGACTTGATGCTCAGCCAACCTATTTAACCAGTTAAATCCAGGCCAATGGGAGACCTTAGTGTCAAAAAAAAAATGTAGGACTAGGCAGATGGCTCAGTGGTAAGATGCTGGCTGCAAAAGCATTTAGAACTGGAAGATCATAGTGTTTCAGTGGCAGAAGGCCCCTCATTTCCTCCCAAGGAGCACGAAGGTGAAGACCTGGAGCCAAATGATTCCTCTCTCACCCTGAGCCAGGTCTTTCTGGAAACAGCTAACATTGTGCATCCCCAGCTGGCCTGGGACTCACTATGTAGACCAGGCTGGTCCCAAACTCATAGAGATCTGCCTGCCTTTGCCTCCCAAGTGCTAGAGTCAAAGAGAAACGTCACTACATCCTGCCTATGCTTGAGAGATTTTTTTTTTTAATTAAAAACCTAAATCCACGAGACACAGAGAACAGCCACAGGCTGGAAGCCAGCCAGATGAGCTGGCAGGAGTGGGTAGGAGGCCCAGGATAGCGACATGTCAGCTGTGCAGAGAGAGCTGAGCTGAGACGTAGGTCCCTCAGGGCCTGTAGGCGACTTCCCTGTAATGCCAGAGACAGGATCCCCGGAGCAAGCTGGCTGCTAGATTAGCCGACTCAGTGAGCCCCAGGGTTCAACTGAGAGACCCTTCCTCAATGAATTAGGTGGTGAGTGATTGTGGAAGACTCCCAACGTGAAGCTCGGGCCACCACATGAGTGCATGTGCACCTGCACTCCCGTGTACCCACACACATGACAAAAACATACACATGCCACAAAGACGTGCAAAACCAAAAAGGAATAAAGAAAGAAGTGAGAATGAAGAAGCTAAACAAATGAAAGAAGCCTCAGCATTGACACCTGAAAGAAGGGGCTTCCAGAAAGAGACGAAATCATTAAAGAAAATACCCACTGGCCTTGTGGACATGAGTCACTAGTCAAGAAAGCAGTGGCCCCGTGCTGGGAAAATCCTAACCTAAATTCTCTTTCTAGCCAACATGCAGTGAGAAAAAGCTAAGATTCCAGAGAGAGGTCTCAGGCCACTTGGCTCATAGGCACATCTTCTCAGAAAGCTACTACTGCAGGGCGTGTTCCAACCAAAACACGGCAGAAAGCAGCATACACTGGATCAAAGTAGGGAAGGAGGAGGTAAGGCCCAAAACAGTCCACCCATGTCCCTAGACAACCCTAGGACTTGGGTAGGCAATGGCCACTACAGGCAGACATGGCTGTTGATCACAGTAAACGAGACCGTGTGGTGGACGCAGGGGCTTAAACCCCACAGGACACAGACCCTGAACACAACATGAATAAACACCCCACAGGTAGGGTGGCCCAGGGGAACAGTAGTGTGGGAGTCCCTTCACTTCCCAGGGGCCACCAAATGATTCCCAAAGCAAACAGCAAGTTTAGAGACGTGTGGCATTTTCCTGAGGGGTCAGGCCAAATCCCAGCTTCTCTGGTCTTTCAGAAACTCTCAGCTCTGCAGACACACACACACCCTGGTGAGGTGCTCTAGCCACAAGATAGAAAATACAGGCTCTACAGGCTCTTTGCCTGGGGTATCCTTCTGCCCATACAGAGATGGCTGCAGTATAGAGGGCAGGGCTGGGTTAGTGCCCCCCAGCAGGGGGAGGGGAGATGCATACTCGGTCTCCCGGTGGTACCCACCTTGCCGTCTTCATGGTAGATAAAGATGTTGCGAGTGCTGTTGTCCTTCAAGTAGGTGACCTGCAGGCCATGGGGGTGGCCGATCTTGGCCGGCTGGAAGGTAGCATTCAGATGCTCAATCTTCATGACAGCCTTAGGCTCCTTGGCCTGTAAAGGAAGACTAGTGAGAACCCCAGACAGCGGCCGTGGTCTAAACAAGGGAGGCTAGTCAGTACAGCTGCTGTGTATGCTGTGCAGCCTTGGGCGGGGCACTTAATCTTTCTGACCCCCCCCCAGATTCCAGGCCTGTGAATGGAAGGCCCATTTCTACTTCCTTGGGTGACAGGGACTAAATAAAAAAGATCTGTGGGGCACACTTGGTACCTGGGTAACCTTCCCCCTAACCTGTGACTGACCCTTCATGTTCTCCGTCCTGTCCTGACCCAATTCTTGTTCACCTGTGCTGTGGATCTGGAGCTTGCGATCTGAGACCCCAGGATCCTAGCTGCTGTTTACTGTCCCCAGACCAGTCCATCCAGGTCACCTGCAGGCAAGGCAGGAGGTCTTTCTGCGGTCTTGGCTAGCTCCGGGCAGCTGTGTGACTGGTCCCATCCCTGTCTCTCAGCCAGCCCTTAAGTCGGGGCAATTTTCTAGGCATGTCTCCTAGTGTCCACCATCCCAAAAGGTGG
This sequence comes from Lophiomys imhausi, assembly GCA_907164525.1. Taxonomy (NCBI): domain Eukaryota; kingdom Metazoa; phylum Chordata; class Mammalia; order Rodentia; family Muridae; genus Lophiomys; species Lophiomys imhausi. Next base: position 1,600,650 of record CAJQZJ010034231.1, read on the forward strand.
CCCCTTCTTGGCACTAAGGGTCCCGGAGAAAGGGCCACTACACACTTGGCTCTGTGGCCCCAGGAAAGTTGTTAAATATCTCTGAGCCGGTAACCCATACACAAGGCAGGTGAGGAAGCCGCCATCTTGGACGACAGCACAACCTAATGGCACACCTTCCATTCCTCTGTCCAACCAGTCCAACAGCAAGGCTGGAGCAGCCCTGCCCTGCAACTGTCACACAGGTGACCTGGAGCCAAGAACGTCACCCTCCCTCACAGCTGACTCAAGGCACTGTCCCCGACTGTTCCCGGGAGCATCCACCAGGGGGAGCTTCAGGCTTCCCAGGACTACTCCCAGCAACCCACCCCAGGCCTGGCTCCCGGGAGGCTCCAGGAAAGGACAGGCAGAGGTCAGTCCTGAATGGGGTGGAGGGAGTCAGTGTGTGGACACATACACTTATGGCATTTCCCCAGGGGGAGCGGCCCATGGGTGGTGTCCCCCAGGAAGACTGACACCGGTGGAGCTGAAAGAAGGCGGCCAGATTCCAGGAGCCCTGCAGACCCAGGGGAGGCCAAGACCCCATGTGGGAAGGTCACCCTTCCCTCCATGCCAGGCTCACATCGTTTTTGTTGAAGTATTTCAGGGCACCCTCTCGTTCCGTCAGCACAAACTTCCGGCTTAAGAATTGTCCGTTGTCCCGGCCACGCTTCCAGAGAAGGCCCTCACGGTATCCTGAGGAAGAGAGAAAGAGTCAAGGAGGCTCCACCTAGCTGACCCTCTCCCTGTCCCAGGAACCCTCCACTGTGGGGTGGACACAGCTGAGGGCTGTGGGTCTCATCTGATTGTCTGTCCTGCCATTGGCCCGACGAGGCTCACTGTTCAGAGACACCTTGACGCTCCAGCCAGACCACAGGTTCTGGGGCCCAGGTCACCTGTGCTCACTCAGATCCTCCTACTTGGACAAGTTGCCTAAGAAGCAGGACCTAGGGACATAGTTGGGGACAATGGTTTTGAGGAGGTCCCGGGCTGCCAGGCTGGTCTAATGTCACAGAAAGAAAGAGGTCCTAGGGCATGAGAAAGGGCAGAAACAGACTGAGTTACCAACAACATAATGCCAGGGGCCAGAAGGACCCTCCCAGAGCTGGCCCATGATGCTGCGGTTGGTAGCTCTGGGGACCCCGGCACAGTTCTGTTCAAGGGAAGTTAAAAGCTACTTCACTGCTGGCAAAAACAGGCACTCTTGCAGGGCAGTGTTGGCACACACCTTTAATCCCACCCCTCGGGAGGCAGAGGCAGATGGACTTCTGTGGATTCGAGGCCAGCCTGAACTACAAAGTAAGTTCCAGGACAGCCAGGGCTACACAGAGAAACGAACCCTGTCTCGAAACAAACCAACAAACCAAGCACTCTCAGAAGATTCCTTCCCTCCCTACTGCCCAGCTTTGCTGTGTGCCTGGTACAAGGAGCTGATGTGATGGGCTCTTCTCAGCCTGCTGCCCTGCCCTCCTTCATGGGACACCCCTTGGTGCTGCATTCGTTGGTGAGTTGCTGCTGAACACCTGCATTGCTTGAAGTTTCTGGTTATTCTCAGCGTTCCTGCAGGTGGACACGCACCTGGTGGCCATTTCCCCTTGGGTGGACGGAGTGAGAGGCATGAGCTTTGCTCTCTCCCTCTTTGCTGGGTGTCAGAGTGGCTTTCATTGGCAAAGAGGGTCCTGGAAAACCTTGGCTGTCATCAGTGTACCCAAGGCTGGGAAGGCAGCCCCTGAATCACGATCACAAGTCAACCAGACCCTGACAGCCGCTGGGCCAGCTCGCATCTGACACCCTCCCCCCTGCATCTCTGCTGGCTGCTGCTGGGCAGCCCTGTCCCCGGCACCAAACACAAGGGGCTATTTTCTGTGCTCTCTGAGACATGTGGCCATAAAAAGGCAGCAGCCTGGCGTCAGGGAGGGGGCAGCTGGCGCCCGAGGGACTATCAGTCTCAGAGCATGCCAGAAGGGGCCTGCTCCCTCCCCCAACTCCTCAAGGGACAAGGCCTCTCTGAGGCTATGCAGTGGCCGATGTGCCTTGTGTCTCTTCCTTGCCATAGCCCCAGCAGGAAAATCTCTTTCTCTGCTTGGATAGCGGGTCACCAACATACCCCATTAGCCCAGGCAGGACCCACTTAGAATGTTGACTGACTCATTGGACACCTAGCCTACCTAGATGGGCAGTAAGTCTGCTTGGCCTTTCTTCAGCTTCACGACCCAGATTCTCTAGGCTGAAATGAGCGTGGACTCCACAAGTGAGGTGTTAAGGGGCAGCAAGACAGGAAGCAACAGCTTCCCACCTCCACCACCTCCAGAACCTTCCAGCCATGTTTTATGGCTGGAACCAAGGAGCCAGTGGGAACACGCCTCTCACCTGCTGTTCTGATAGTTGCCAGCAGGTGGCAGGAGCACATCGGGAGCCACCATTTCCATGCCAGGGTGGACTGAACCCAGCTGCCCCTCTGAGGCTAAGTGCCCTGAAGCAATGGGTCCTCCTGGCCCATGTCCGAAGGATACTCTGCGGGACCAACCAGCTTTCCCGACAAGCTGCCTCCGTGCCTACATTTCAGGCCCCAATGATGGCAACACAGGGGATGCTTTTGAGATGACTGACAGCATGAGCACGCCAGAGTCCAGGCCTCTTTCAGAGCTCTGCTTCCTTCTTTGTACCATGGAAATCTGGCCAGCCAAGTGCTGACAGGTGGCGAACCTTTGCCCAGTCCCAGCCTTGCTGGATGGCCCCTGTCCACCCCCAGCCCAGGGTCCTTCCTTGGTCATCAGCCCAGTCAGGCTACATTTCTGGGCACACTTGAGGCCAGCTATGACCAGGAGTGACCATTCTCTGTGAAAGAACTAGCCAGCCCTGAGGCAGAGACCAGGAAGTTTGGTCAGCATTGATTAGATGCCTGAGGTGTGCAGGGCTGGGGCCAGCTGTGGAGATTGGGAGAACTTAGGTCACATTCCACAGAGGTTGCTTCTGAGGAAGGCACAGGACATTCATACACAGAGGGTTCGTTATCAAACACCCCCAGGAGGAGAAGTAACCATTCCCTGGTACCACAAGCCCATTACAGGTGAAGCACACCTTCCTTGGGGTGACAACACAGAGTCACAGGCTTTTGCAGGGCTGTGGCTATACAGTGGCATAGCCAGTAAACCGTCCAGACTGGAGGTTTCTTTCTGTTTTTGAGTTGTGGAGTGGGTGTCTCACTAGGTAGCCCAGGCTGGCCTTGAACTCACGATCTTCGTGTCTCAGCTTCTGGGTGACAGGTGTGCACCACACCTGACCTGGGGGTTTTACTTTTTGTTGTTGTTGCTTTGTTTTTCAAGACAGGGTTTCTCTGTGCAATAGTCCTGGCTGTCCTGGAACTTGCTCTGTAGACCAGGCTGGCCTCAAACTCCCAAGTGCTGGGATTAAAGGTGTGCGCCACCACTTCACTCTCGATCCTCACAAACGAGAAAAAAAAAAAAAAGAACCTGATGTCCCTCAATTGTGGGACATTTAAGCAACAGTGGTGCCCCATGCTGGATAGATAGCCCTGCCACCCACAGGATGAGCTCTAGGCAGCCAGGCAGGTGGGGCGCACTGCACTGCACATCTCCACTCAGGACACAGGCAAACTGGGCTGCAGGGGCCGGGGAGGGGAGGGCCCTGAGGTCTCTTTCTGCACTCATATGGTTTCATAACCTGCAAACGTCAAGAAGTGCCTTCCAAACAGATTAGGCAAAGTGTATGCAAATTGTGTGGTATTTATGTAAATTGAGCTTTTGTTTTTAATTCAGGGCAGTGGGCACATGGTCTTGCTGTGAGTGTGACAGGAAGCTTGCTAAGGTGTGAGCCAGGTGGGTGTTCCGTACTCAGGACTGCTGTGAGACCCCCCCCCCCACAGCAGGAGAGGCATCATCCGGCCTTTCCCACGGGGCATTACCAAGGGAAGGTTGGGCACAGAGCCAGGCCTCAGAGGTACCAGAGAAACTGAGGCTCTATTGGCCTTCCCCAGACTGGGTCGACCACACCCAGCCTCTGATGGCAAGGTTCTGCCTGCTTCTGCAGGCAGCCACACCCATCCGAACTGTAGCTCCAGTTCCAGGAATCTGGCACCTTCTTCTGGCCTCCACAGACACTGCACTCACTTGTTGCATAGACATACAAGCAAGCAAACACGAGCAAGGGGCTCAGACTCTGTGAGTGTTCTCAGGCCTCAGCCTCTCCCTGCCCACTACACTGGCCACTTGGGCTCTGTAAACTCCTTTCTGCACCTGTAAGAGAGGCCAAGGGCAGGCTTCTGTGTGTGCAGGTTCAGATTCCAGATTGCCAGCCTGCTGCCACCTCACAGGGATACCGTGACTCCACGGAGGACAGAGGCGCCATGTGGATAACAGGGACTGAGATCATAGCTTGTGAGCCTCCAAGCTTCATGCACCTGCAGGGCCCCCTTGGCATGTTTGTCTCCCACTCTGCCTGCTCCCTGGGAGCCTTGTTTTTCCATTTTAGGAACCTGGGGTCCAGTAGCAGGTGGGGGCCCCCTTGGCATGTTTGTCTCCCACTCTGCCTGCTCCCTGGGAGCCTTGTTTTTCCATTTTAGGAACCTGGGGTCCAGTAGCAGGTGGGGAGCAGGTGACCACCATCCACTCAGCCCTTCTTTCTACTTCCTGGCTGGGCTCTGGGAACAAATCCCATTCTTTCTCTGCATCTCCTTGGGAGGCATTTCCTCTCTGATCGGCCACGTCAGGAAGGCTTCCAATGATGGATTCCAATTAAGTCCAGTGATGGATGGATGGCCTTCTCCCCTGGTCCAGTTGGGCTCCCTGACCTGAGGTGGGGTCAGGCAGGGACCTTCTTCAGGAGAATGTTTGACACCTTAGAGGTGTACAAAATGACACCTCTCAGGGATGGGCTTCCTTGGGACACCACATCAGGTGGTCTCAGTATGCAGTGCTCTGGCATGAAGACTCCCTGATGTTCTATTCACACACAGGGACCCTTCAATGTGAGAGTCTCACATCCCTTTCTGTTTACTTTGTTTGGTCAAAGTAAACAGAAGAACACAGCCTTCTGGAGAGGGAATGTTGTAAGCCAGCTCCAGCAAACACGCCTAGACATGGGTTCTGAGCTGTGTCCCCATCTTATACACAAGCCATCGGTCCCCTAGAGATACTGTTCAGAGTCACATAACAGCCATCAGGAGGCCATGAGCCAGGACCTCACCAGCTGGTCTCACAGACAAGGTGGCATGGGACCCTCACTGCCACCCCTCTCTGGGCCTCAGTTCCCTCGTTTTCCAAAGGGTCAGGGCTGAGGTGAGGCTAAATGAGACATGAATGAAGCTATGTCGTCCTTGTGATCCAGCAAGGCCACCAGACCTGCCCACTGCACTCAGAGTGGCTGGGACATGGGGCCCAGGAGAGGTCTGGTACTTGTGGGCAGGTTGGCTGATCTTGCCAGTGACCCCTCCACTTCATATGGACCCCTCCATCACATGGACAGATCCACACAAAACCTTGAAGTTTACACATGGGATAAGCCTACCCCAAATGGAAGACCCAGTCAGGAAATGAGGCTACCTGAGTCTAGGGATGTCCTACCTAGCTTCCACCATTGCTTCAAAGGACCTTGAGCCCCCTCACCTTACCAGCCACCCCAAGGTGCCTCACCCTGGCCATGTGCCCAACACATGTCACGATTTAATGACCCTCCACTGTTGTGCTGAGCACACTGGCTTTACTGCACAAGGAGAAGCTGAGGCCAGGCAGAGCTGTGACACTGAGGACTTCTCACCTCTCTCCCTCCTTATTTGCACGAGGACATTTAGGTCAAAGGTCAGGAAGGCAGCAGCACTGGGGTGTCCCTGCCTGGCACAACCAGGCATCCCATGGAGGGAAAGGGACAACTCCTAGAGGGACCCAGGCAGGAAGCCATGTCTATTAGAGGGAGTTGGTGGCCTCGTCCTGGACAACAAAGGCCATTGTCTGCATGCCCTGTCTCCCACCCTACCCTGTGAAAGGCAACCACTGAGGCTTGGCTGGAGGCTGGACAGTCTGGGGCAGGAGCCAGGGCAGCTGTCACCCAGGCACTTGGAAGGGCAGTGCTAGGGAGGGGCAGGTACAAAGCAAAGTGGACTCAGGTGTGAGGGCACACCCACTGCCCCGACATCTCCAAGTTTTGGAGGAGAGTTTAGGCACTCCAGCCAACTGTGACCTTGGCTGAGGGACAGCAACACACAGAGGACAGTGTGCCAGGGCCCTGTGGTCATGTGGCTCCATGCTGTGCTTGTCTCTGCCGAGGGACAAGCATATCTGTAACCCAGGACAAACCCTCAGAGCTTCTGAACCCCCAGACACATCATGAGGTCCAGGCCACCCCACACACGGCCAGCCCAGGGATTGGAGAGGATGGCCAGGACATGGGAGTCTTGATCCAGCAGCCTCTGTTGCTGTCAGAACAGGAAATGTGATGGGATCTATAAGTGAGCCCCTGGTACCTGCCTGGTCTGGAACTCCAGGGGCTGCCTTCCTTCCTCTAGCCCTGGATGATGCCCCCTGAAACCTCTCTGAAATCCAGTTTTGGGGGAGTATGTGCCCAAGTCCAAAGGTCTACCTGCTTCCCCCATCCAGCTGTGGATGAGGAGCACCTTGCTCTGTGACAGAAAGCCTGGTACAGAAGGCCACTCATCACATCTGAGCTGGTGAGCAGCAGGGAAAGAGAAGAGCAGCCGGGCGAGGTGGTGCACACCTTTAATCCCAGCGCTCAGGAGGCAGAGGCAGGCGGATCTCTGTGAGTTCAAGGCCAGCCTGGTCTACAGAGTGAGTCCAGGACATCCAGGGCTCTGT
>CAJQZJ010034231.1:1607894-1629926 GCA_907164525.1 Lophiomys imhausi
AGCACCTGCCTAGAATCCCCCAGTGAGGGGCTGGGGTGTGGCTCAGTGGTAGAGCACCTGCCTAGAATCCCCCAGTGAGGGGCTGGGGTGTGGCTCAGTGGTACAGCACCTGCCTAGAATCCCCCAGTGAGGGGCTGGGGTGTGGCTCAGTGGTAGAGCACCTGCCTAGAATCTCTCAGTGAGGGGCTGGGGTGTGGTTCAATGGTAGAGCACCTGCCTAGAATCCCCAAGTGAGGGGTTGGGGTGTGGCTCAGTGGTAAAGGATTTATCTAGCATTCTTGGGTTCCAGTTCAAGCCTTGAAAGGAAAGGAGAGAGAGGAAAAAGAAAGGAAAGAGGGAAATAAGTAGAGCCACCTTGAGGCCCCATTGTCCTATGGAATCCATGAGGGGCACGTGAGTTGGTGATAAGAGGAAAAGGCCACTGTAAGAGCAGCTTGGATGTGATGAAGGTATATGGGGACTTGAGCACAGTGCACCTCCAGGTCCTTTGGGGCTCCAGGGACTACTCCCAGTGGCCTTCTCATTGCCTGCCAGGTCCTTGTGTGTAGAGACTGTGGCCTTGAGCCTGGCTCTTCTGGATACAGCCTTGAGGTGATGTGTGGTATGAGGGTGGGTAGAGGCAGGGCAGACCCTGACTGTGTCCCACACATATCAACTTCTGCCCCTTAGGTCTTAGGGTACGGTGGGGCACGAAGGATAGCAGCTCACAGTGTGAAGTTCTTTAAAGGAAGGAACAGGCCTGGAGGGTGGTGCGTGCCTATAATTCCAGCTCTTGGGAGGCTGAGCCAAAAGGACAGTGTGTTAGAGACCAGTGCAGGCTACCAGACCAATTTGGATTACGCAGAGACCCTGCCTCCAAAACCCAGAACTGTCCTTCCAAAAAAAAAAAAAAAAAGGAATACATGTGGGCCCCTTCCCCTGCACCTGGGATCTTGTCCTCTGGGGGTCCTAGCTATGAGCCCTATTGGAGTGCTGCTGGAAATGTGGGACACAAGAGAATGGAGAAGCCCAAGTGGGGATGGTAGCCCACTGCGTTATTTCTCCTTTAGGGAATCACCAGACCCCATTTAGATGGTACTGTCCCGCCCCAGGCAAAGGATACTTGTGGGAAGCACAGTGGCATCACAAAATGCCACCTCCTACCCCTCCCTAGCTGGTGGTGCTGGCTCTCCAGCATTTCAGTTCAGTGAATGGGCCAAAGGAAGTTGTAGACCCAGGACCCCTGAGAGAGAAAGTGCAGACATCTTTCCCTGGCCTCCTCTGTTCCCATCTTTTCCTTCTGCTCCTTGGTCCCTTAGTCAGGCTTCTCACTGCTGAACATTGCCTCCCCACTCTGCCATGGTAACAGGCTCATCTGGAGCAACCCACCCCAGGCGGGCAGCTCAGATGAGGGGCGCACACAGAAGCTGGCCTCACAGCTGAACTACAGCCTAGTCTCAAGGGCCATGCTGCCTGGCCAGGCCTAGTGCACTGGACAGCCACGCTTAACTGTGTCTATGTAGCCTGGCGTGTACATGTTTGTTAGAGGGTGTACACATACATACCACACGTATATAGGTGCCTGTAGAGTCCAGAAAAGTGTTAGATAGGCAGTTACAGGCAGTTGTCAGCCACCCAATAAGGGCGCTGGGAACCGAACTCCGGTCCTCTAGAAGAGCACACACACTCTTAACCACTAAACCATGCCTACTTTTTTTTTTTTTTTTAATTTGGGTTCTGCGGATTGAACTCATGTCCTCATGCTTGGAAGGGGAACATTTTTGGCTGAGCAATCTCTCCCCACCTGTATTCTTGCTTTTCTTATAGGCTGGCCTTGAACTTACAATCCTCCTCCTCCTCTCTCCTCCTGAGGGCTTCTCTACCACACCGAGTGGACCTAGCCTGGGGAGACCCTGAGTGACCATGATGTCACCATCTCCTGAGCCCCGTGTATGACCTGGGGACTCCCGGGCTCTCACTGACATAAGTACTCGGCACTGAGACCTAAGCACCTGCAGGGTGTTGCTAGTCCTAAGGCCTGCCTTGGCTCTGTGGCCTGCGTGCATGCCACTTCTAGACTCCAGCTCTTGATTCTGCCAGGACCGGCCTAATTCCAGAGGCAAGCATGTGACCTGGGCATGTGTCCCCATCTCCCCAGTTATGACAGGCAAACACATAATCAGGCTGACCAATGAGGTGAGACTTCCTGATCATCCCCCTCCTCCAAGCCCTTGGGAACAGGAGGTCAGAGGCGGGCCAGTTAAAGCAAAGCTTCCCCCCAAGGGCTCAGACACTAACCCAGAAAAGCAGAACCAGAAGGCAAAGACACCAAAAAGTCAAGTCTTTGACATCACTGCTCAGACACCTAGGTCAAGCTGTACCTGCTGCAGCAAGACTTGCACACTCCCAGTTGAGCTGGGTTGCTGTTGATTAAAACCAGAGGGTACAGATAACAGCAGAGGCAATATATTCAGCGACATGGCCACCATTTAGTCCACACCACCTCTGACATTAGGCTATATACTGTTGCACATTGCTCAAATGGGAGGGCATGATGGCCCACGTCTTTAATCCCGGCACTCAGGAGGCAGAAGCGGGCAGAGATCTGAGTTTCAGGCCATCTGAGGCTACACAGCGAGACCCTGTCTCAAAACACACATACAAGCAAACAAATAAAAATAGTAAATAAATAATAAATGTATTTGTGATGAAGGGGAAGCCCGGGCCAGGGCTCTGAGTCTGGCTGACACTTGTTCCCTTTCACAGACCCTGCAGCGTTACAAAGTGATGGAGGCATTGTTGTCTGGAGTAGACAGCCACTGAATCACAGCCATGGGGGCTGAGCAGTGAGTGGGTTGGGAGCGAGGCAGGAATAAGGAGCCGGGTCCGACCCTGTGGTGAGGGGCGGGGAAGACTCCCACTGCCACGCACAGCAGCATCCCTCTTGGCCTCAGTGATGGAAGGCCAGGGTTCACCTCTGGAGCAAAGGACGGGGCAACCAGCCTTTGGATGGACCAGTATGAAGAGGGAGGGGAACACTCCCACCTATCCCTGCTCACGATTGACTTGCTCCAGGTGACACAAGAGGACGGAGCCAAAGAGAGTCTTGGAGAGCCAGCAGGAGATGGGACCCCCCATGTATGCACAGCCCCTCTGCCTTCTCTCCAACAGTGGCAGACATCACTTCACACCTTTCCACTGAGGTTCTAGAACATTCTACTCACCCCAAAAAGGGAGCTTGTGTCAGCACAGAACCGTCAAACCTCTAGTTCCGGCAGCACGACATGACCCCGCCCCTCCTCATGATTGACACTGCTTTTCCTTTGATGGGGCTGTAACATCTCTTCCCCTAACAGGTGACCGTCATGGGGCATCTCTGCCTCATGGCTAACACAGGAGTGCCACTGTGGACATCCATGCTTGGGTCTCTGCCGCCGCCCCCAGCTCATCCCTCTGTGCTGGATGCTGAAGAGTGAGGGAGCTGTCGTGACACACAGAAGCTTTGTTGCTTAGCTACAGTACTGTCTGCACACCAGGTGGACACAGGTTCAGCAAGCAGCAGCCATCACAGGGACCTTTGATGCAAAGACGGTTCCCCGCTTGCTTGCGGAAGTAACCAAATCCCAAACTCCTGAGTACACCAACGAGGGATTTTTTTTTTTAACTTAATTGGATCATCCAAGGTCAGAAGACCCGCCCTAAATCCAGATCTTTTGAGGAGGGAAGACCCACCTCAAATCTGGGCCATACATTCTGCTGGCAGCCTATATAAAAGACACTGAGGAAGGAACCTTGCTCTCTCTGCCTGTTTTCTCTCATCCTACCTGGCAAGTTCACTCCTTCGCTGGCATTAGAGCCTGCTTCTTTGGGATTCAGGGGTATACTGAAGACCAGCTGAGACATCCAGTCTCATAGACTAAGCAACTACTGGATTCTTAGACCTTCTGTTGTTCTGTTGATAGACAGCCGTTGTTGGTTTAGCTGGACCACAGCCTGTACGCCATTCTAGTAAATCCCTTCATATTTACACAGAGAGATCCATCCCTTCAGTTTTGTTCCTCTTGAGAACCCTGCATAATACAGACCCCATACCAGGTTTGAGGCCTCACATGCAAATGGGGCTCATTATGCACAGTGGGGCAGATGGGGAGGGCAATGAAGGGTTCCCCTAGCTGAGAGGCCTACACTGTGAGCCACAGAAAATAAAGTGGTTGTGCTGGCCCTATTCGAGGGCAAAGCCACAGAACTCAGGATCTAGTCACCCAGAAAAATCCAGAAGTACCTGGGAGATAAGCTTCAGAAAGTCCCCGTGTGTAGAGTGATGGTGTGATGGTGTGATGTGTCTGAATGAAAACGGCCCCCTACATACTCACAGGGAGTGGCACTATTAGGAGGTGTGGCCTTGTTGGAGTGGGTGCGACCTTGTTGGGGGAAGTGTGTCACTAGGGGTGGGCTTGAGGTTTCAGATGCTCAAGCCAGGCCCAGTGTCATTGTCTCTTCCTGCTGCCAGCTGATCCGGATGTGGAACTCTCAGCTACCTCTCCAGCACCATGTCTGGCTGTGTGCCGCCATGTTTCCCACCATGAGGATAATGGACTAAACCTCTGAAACTGTAAACCAGCCCCAATTAAATGCTTTCCTTTATAAGAGTTGCTGTGGTCATGGTGTCTCTTCACAGCAATAGAACCTAAGCTAAGACGGATGGGGAGTCTAACTTCAGACTTGTAGAGCTGTCCAGGGAGCCAAGTCCAAGACCCAAGGACCAGTGTCCACCACATTCCAAATACACAAGTATCAAGATGCCCAGCCAATCCCGGCTGGAGCTCCCACAGAAGCATGCAAAAAGCTAAATGATACACATTTAATAAGTAAGAGAGTACTAGGCAGTAGCCCATCAACTGAGTGAGTGATGAGGAGATGAACCCCAGAACTCTCAGATAACCCTGTCCTCTGCAACATGGTCCCAGCAGTCCCTCTCCACAGAGCCCCTGAACCCACTGGAACCAACAGCAGCAGGCAGGCCCAGGGGAGGCAGTGGCCACTGACCTGTCTGTCTCCTCTGCCAGTGTGGGCAGTCTGGCCCACAGCAGTCCCTTTCAGCTCCCCACATAAGCCCACAGCCCTCCTGAGGGGGAGAAGGGGGAGAAGATGATCTCAGACCTGCGACCTCCACAGGCCCCAGCACATAGACACTACCTCAGGCTTGAAACTTTGAGCCAGTCTGAGACAATGAAAAGGGCACTGCTCACCTGCCGAGTATGGTTCCTGCTTCTCCACATGAAGGAATTCTTGCCTCTCATACTTGGCACGGATCCACTGCTCACGCAGGAGTCTAAAAAGAGAGAGGGGACTCAGAACTTGGACCCCTACTGCCATGGCCCCAGCTACCCCTCATAGCCAGCTTTCAGGAGCCAGAGGTCAGCATGGGTGGCTGCCCTTCTCTGGTTCAACTGTTCACATAGGATGCCCTCCACTCTACTCTCAGAAGTCCCTGCTACCCTTCCTGGCCCCTCCGGTTCCCCCAGATCCTGCCTCAAGATCACTGAAACACTCAGGTTGGCAGGTGGGGGGCCTGAGCTCTGTTCACCCAGTCCTCACTTGGTTCTTCAGCTGATCCTGTGTGATGGTTGGTTTTTTTTTTTTTTTTTTTTTGGTTCTTCAAGACAGGGTTTCTCTGAATATCTCTGGCTGTCCTGGACTCACTTTGTAGACCAGGCTGGCCTCGAACTCACAAAGATCCGCCTGCCTCTGCCTCCCAAGTGCTGGGATTAAAGGCGTGCGCCACCACCACCCGGCGTGATGGTTGGTTTTTAACTGTCAGCACGGCACACCTAGAATCACCTTGGAAAAGTGTCTTCATTCAGGGACTGTCTAGATCAGGTTGGCCTGTGAGAGTGTTTGTTGGGGATTGTCTTGATGGTTAATTGATGCTTGAAGACCCAGCCTACTCTGGGTGTTACCATCCCCTAGGCAGGAGGTCCTCCACTGTGTAAGGGAGGAGGAATTAAGCTGAGAGCAAGTGAGTGAGTGAGCACGCATGCACTCACTTCTGTCTGCTCTTGACTGTGGATATGTGTGACTAGCTGCTTCGAGCTCTTGTCATTGTGACTTCTGTGCTCTGATGGCCTGTGACCTGAACTTGTAAGCCACATGTCTTAGTCAGGGTTTCTCTTGCTGTAATGAAGCATCATGACCAAAAGCAACTTGGGGAGGGAAGGGTTCATTTGGCTCGTGCTTCCACATCACTGTGCATCATTGGTGGAAGTCAGGACAGGAACTCAAACAGGGCCCGGACCTGGAGGCAGGAGCTGATGCAGAGGCCATGGAGGGGTGCTGCTTACTGGTTTGTTCCTCATGGCTTGCTCAGCCTGTTTTCTTACAGAACTCAGGACCCTCAGCCTAGAGGTGGCCTCACCTGCAATGGGCTGGCCCTCCCCAGTCAATCACTAAGAAAATAGCCTATAGGCATGCCTTACAGCCCCATCTTTCTCAGCTGGGGTTCCATCCTCTTGGATGAATCTAGCTCGTGTCATATTGACATTAAAAAAAACCAGCTGGCACACCAAATAAACTCCTTTCTCTTATAAGTGTTTTCTGTCAGGGTATTTTTATCACAGCAGCAGAAATGAAACTGGGATGCCATGTGACCCCCTGTGGTTTTAGCCACATCTCCACCTTCCCAAGCCTTAGCTCCTGTGTGGGACTTCCCTCTGTCAAGCTCTGCTAGACATCTCCTCACAGAGAGGCTTTGAGTATGGTGACTCTGACAATCCCTTTGGCCCCTCATAGTATCACTCCATTATCTGGTTTTGTGAATGAATGTGAGTTCCGAAGCTCAGGGCAGCAGCACCATCTTGGCTTTCCTGGGTTGATGGATGATGGCTCAGCTCTGGCTCCTGCCTTCACTGCCTTTTGCCTGGCTTGCTAGTCAGGCCTTGAAAATGTCCTCCCAGCCAATACAAGGGTGATAGCTCTCAGAAACAGAGTTAGAAGATAGGGGATGCCTGTGGCTCCCTGCTCAGTCAGCCTACTGGAATTTTTGATTCCAGGCCAGCAAGAGACCCCATCTCAATTAATAAAGTGGACAGTGCCTGAGGAATGACACCCAAGGTTGCCCTCTGGCTTCTACATGCATGAGCAGGGCACGCACACAATCATGCACATGCACACGCACCCGCACACGAACACTCATGCACACACACACACATCTGCAGATGTACATCTTCTGACTAGTGGATGTCCCTGAAGTCTTACGGGAAGCTGTGGATGAGGGAAACTGATCCAGAGACATGGTTCCATCACCAAGGCCATGATGGCCTTTGTCTGCTCCTGAAGCACTGATGAACAGGGCTGCCAATAAGAGATCCTGTCACAAACACAATCATGGGTTCAAGCCCTCTTCCACAGTGCTGCCATCTTGCCTGTTTACATCTGCACAGGTCTTGTTCCAAACACGCCTGCCTTCAAGGGTACCATGGGTCAGGATGATGCAGCTCTGGGGACATCAGTTGGCCCCTTGTGTGGTTGTAAATTCTTTGGGAATATGTCTGCACATACCCACTGGGAGGGTTCGGGGACCCAATTGCCAGGACTCTGCCTGAGCCAGGAGGCCTTCCTTATCTGAAGGCCTTCCATATCAGGAGAGTTCTGTGTTGGCCATCCCTCATGTTATATATTCAGAAGGAATCTCTTGTGTACTATATGGATGCATCACCTGCCAATAAAAAGCTGATGGCCTATGAGCTGAGGCAGGAAATAAAAGGTAGGTTCTAGTAGGAAGAAAGGATTTTAGGATAGAGTCAGGCGTGAGGATTCACCCTGAACGCTGAGGAAGACAGCCACATGAAACTAGCAGAGGTAACCAGCCATGTGGCAGACACAGATTAGAACAAATGGGATTATTAAGTTATGAGCTAGCCCAGGAACATGCAAAGATTTGGCCTAGGTATTTGTAAATAATAAATGAAGTCTCAGAATCATTATTTCTGGAAGCTGGAGCAAGGGTAGAAAAACACAAGCTTACAGAAAACACCCGACAACATATATACAACTGAGGTAGGCAGCACAACTAGTCTACATGGCCATGAGGAAGTGAGGTTGATGCAGGGAGGGGTCAGAGTACAGCCCACACAGAGGCCCAGGGTCCCCTGACCTAGCTATTGAGTCCTCAGTGTCCGGGAAAATCAGAGCACCAGGCTACACGGGCCTCACAATCCCTCCTTAGTACCCTAGGACCATGATCCATCCTTTCAACCTGAAACAAATCCAGGGGTAGACTACAGCTGGCTGCTGTATCTGGATCAAGAGACAGCAGAGGGTTGGAAAGATGCATGACAGTATTGTCTGTGGTGGTTTGAATGAGAATGGCCCCATTGGCCCATGTTTGAATACTTGCTTCCCAGTTGGTGGAACGGTTTGGAGAGGATTAGGAGGTGTGGCCTTGTTGGAGGAGGTGTGGCCTTGTTGGAGGAGGTGCAATATTAGGAGTGGGCTTTGAGGTTTCGAAAGACTCAGGCTGTTCCCAGTTAGTTCTCTTGCAAGTAGATTACAATGTGAGCTCTCAGTTGAAGCTCCAGCTGACTACTGCTGTGCCTTGGGTCTACCATCATAATCTCTAAATCCCTGAAACCAGAAGCCCAATTATATTCTTTTTTTATATATAAGTTCCCTTGGTCATAGTGTTTTATCACAGGAATAGAAAAGGAACTAAGACAGAAGTTGGTACTAGGAAGTGGGCTATTGCTGTGACAGGCCTAATCAAGTGGATTTTTTTTTTTTCAGAGGAATGTGGAAAACTTTGGGACTTTGGACTAGGAAAGCTGTTAAGTGCTATAAACAGAGCTCAATGGGCCATCCTAGTAGAAGCTTGGAAGACAGTACTGCTGACAGCTATGTGGATTTTGGAGGTCCAACAGAAGAGGTTTCAGAGGGGGACAGTATTAGCAACTGACCGAGAGACCATTCATGTGATATTTTTGGCAAAGAATTTGGGTGTCTTCTGCCCTTGTCTGAAGAATTTTCCTGAAGCTAAATTGAAAAATAATGGACAATATCTTTGGCAGAAGAGATTTCAAGACACCTAATACTGACTCTGTTGAGTGGTTAATTGTAATAACTCATATGTAGGTCTACAATGAAAAGGAGCATGTGGGGCAAAAAAAAGAAACAGTGCACAGCTTGAAGAAAAACAGAGCATCAGAAAATTTAATGGTGGAGCCGAGGGTTGTACTGAGAGAGATGAGGGGAGTAAGCAGAGACCCTGATCTTCATTTGAATAAAGGGAAAGGTCCCCTCAGGGGAAGCTAAGCTTCCAACTTGTGAAAAGAAAAGGCCTCAGGAATTTTCTGCCCCTAAAAAACAATAATAAATAAAACCAGGTGCAAATGTTATTCAAAGGGTGCCAGGGTTCACGTCAAACAGGCAGCTGAACTTGGCAGTGTTGGCCACGTAGTTCTGGCTTTAGAATCTGTTGGGGTTGGTCTTGTGTGTTGTATGTTCAGATGCTGAGTTCTGTGCCCCAAGATCAAGTTACAGTTCAGACATGGGCATTGTAATGACCAATGTGCTGTAAAGAATCCTCCCCAGTTATCTCTGATTGGTTGGTAAAAAGCTGGAGCTTATAACTGGACAGAGGAGATAGAAAGTGGGACTTCTGATTGGGTGAGGGGTCTCTGGTAGAGACCACAAGGGAGGAGAGAGGAGGGAGAAAGAAGAGGGAGAAGGAGAATGCCACGAGGCAAGATGGACCATGAGCATGTGGCCTTGAGAAGTTCGTCCTAAGGACAGACAGCTATGACAGAAGCAGCCCAGGTGGGACTAATTGGCAAGTAATGGGGCATTTATCTGGGCCTTAACAGCCTTAGAATAGCTCAGCACCTACTCAGCATAGTGCCAGCAGCTTGCTAATAAAATACGATATCTCTGTGTTATTTACTAGGCAGCTAAATGAGCTAAAGTGGAGTAGAACCCCCCTGAAGATAAGTGGCAGCAAAATGGGGTGTAGCAAACTACAAAAAAAATCATTCTATAGGAATCCTGAAGGAGCCAGGCGTGGTGGCGCACACCTTTAATCCCAACACTTGGGAGGCAGAGGCAGGGGGATCTCTGTGAGTTCAAGGCTAACCTGGTCTACAAAGTGAGTCGAGGACAGCTAGTGCTTTAACACAGAGAAACCGTCTCAAAAAGCCTAAATAAATAAATTGTGTGGGGGGGGGATACATTGGTAAAGAGGCTGTGGAATCGTCTTCTATGGTTAAGGAAAGCTATTGAAGTCAGGCATGTGGCAGGGGAGTCCCTGCATGGAGGCCCTGAGAGGCCATCGTGGGAGGCTGTGAAAGTGAAACCTGGATTGTGTTAGAGATTTCATGATGTTGGAGATTCCAGAGCTGTGTGATTACCTGCCAAGGAGAACTACAGACAGGGAATGGAACGAGAGAGAGACAGAGAGAGAGAGAGAGACAGAGAGACACACACACACACACACACACACAGAGAGAGAGAGAGAGAGAGAGAGAGAGAGAGAGAGAGAGAGAGAGAGGTATTATAGTCAGCAAATTTGGAAGGGAAGAAGCAGCCAAGCCCTTTGACATCAGACCCGGAGCTACAGGATTTGGAGTTTGCCCTGCTGTGTTTCGGTCTATCTCTG
This sequence comes from Lophiomys imhausi, assembly GCA_907164525.1. NCBI lineage: Eukaryota > Metazoa > Chordata > Mammalia > Rodentia > Muridae > Lophiomys > Lophiomys imhausi. The sequence goes on from CAJQZJ010034231.1 coordinate 1,618,519, forward strand.
GGTCATTATTTCCTCACTGTGCTCTATCCCTCTCTTTTGAAATGATAATGTATATTCTGTGCCACCGTGTTTTGGAAGTATGTACTCTGCTTCTGATTTTACAGGGGGTCACAATTAAGAGATTGCCCTGAGCCGGGTGGTGGTGGCGCACGCCTTTAATCCCAGCACTTGGGAGGCAGAGGCAGGCGGATCTCTGTGAGTTCGAGGCCAGCCTGGTCTACAAAGTGAGGCCAGGACAGCCAGAGCTGTTATACAGAGAAACGCTGTCTCGAGAAACCAAAAAAAAAAAAAAAAAAGAGCTAACTTTAAGCCGGGCAGTGGTGGCGCACGCCTTTAATCCCAGCACTTGGGAGGCAGAGGCAGGCGGATCTTTGCGAGTTCGAGGCCAGCCTGGTCTACAAATTGAGTCCAGGACAGCCAGGGCTACACAGAGAAACCCTGTCTTGAAAAAAAAAAAGAGATTGCCCTGAGTCTTAGAAGACACATTGGGCTTTGGACTTTAAAATGTTGTTGAGGCCAGACAATGGTGCATGCTTTTAATCCTAGCACTCCAGAGACAAAGGCAGATGGACCTCTGCCTGATCTACAAAGTGAGCCCAGGACTATTACATAGGAAAACCCTGTCTCGAAAAAAAAGGAGGGGGGGGGAGAAAGAAATGAAAAGTAACTAATCTAACCTCCCAGGATCCAGGTCTACAAGGGCACAAAGCCCGACCTCCCTGCCAGGGTTGCCCTGGTCAGAGCCCTAGGATATGTCTCCTCTTATGGCCCTTGAAGACTCTCACATCCCTAGGACAGATCCAGCCCAGGCCCTGGACTTGCCCCATGAATGTGGTGACCAATATGACTTGGCATCTCTTTGAGCCTGTCTCCCCAGTTTTTGCCCCCCTCCCCACTCTACCCCTCCTTGAACGGGGTTGCATTGTCAAAACTACAGCTGGGAAGTACAGCACACACTGGGAATAGCACTGTGTGGATTCCTCCTTCAGAGCACCTGCCTAGAATCCCCCAGTGAGGGGCTGGAGTGTGGCTCAGTGGTAGAGCACCTGCCTAGAATCCCCCAGTGAGGGGCTGGGGTGTGGCTCAGTGGTAGAGCACCTGCCTAGAATCCACCAGTGAGGGGCTGGGGTGTGGCTCAGTGGTAGTGTACCTGCCTAGAATCCCCCAGTGAGGGTCTGGGGTGTGGCTTAGTGGTAGGGTACCTGCCTAGAATCCCCCAGTGAGGGGATGGGGTGTGGCTCAGTGGTAGAGCTCCTGCCTAGAATCCCCCAGTGAGGGACTTGGGTATGGCTCAGTGGTAGAACACCTGCCTAGAATCCCCCAGAGAGGGGTTCGGAGTCTGACCCAGTGGTGAGTACTTGTCTAGGATCTGTCAGTAAGTGACAAAAGATGTGGGTAAGTGTGTCAACCCAGCACATATGAGGCTCTGTGTTGCGCTTTCAATAATGCATACACATATGCACAGGGACCTCATTACCTAGGTCCTCTACTTTACGAACCTGCCTAGGCATCTCCCATTCCCCCCCACTTTTTTTTATTCTGGGAGCACAGCGAGGGCATGCTAAGTTCATAGCTTCATCTCTACCCATCCCAGGCTGGGCAACCTCTGTGAATTCTGAAGCTGCTGTGGGTGAATTACAACCAAACTCCAGATCTTATGGTATGGTCCTGAACCCCCCAGGACCAATGAATCAGCCTCACTTGCAAACAGACTAGACAAATAAGTCAAGGAGAGGCCATCCTCGGGCCACAGCAGCATCCCTGGGTCCCTGCTACTCTCGCTTCCATGGTTCCAGTGGCTGTTTGAGGAAGCTACAGCAGAACACTGTCTGGGTCCTGGGGGTACTGTTGGGGAACCTTAGGATTTCACTGTGGCCACTGGTTTTCCCCACTGTGTGGTTCCATCTCAGCCCACACAGGAAGACAGTCTTGTTTCACATTAAGGTGGCAGAGGACAGGACTGTGCCTACTGACCCTGAGATCAGAATTCAAGAGCATAGGCTGAAGTCACAGCTGGCTAGTCTGCAGGAACAACATATATCATGGGGACCCTCTGCCTAAGCTCCTGGTTTACAGCCTCAGGAAGGAGGACTGGGGAGTGAGTGGCCCCGGACACACCTGCACCTCTGACCTAGCTTATCAGGGACACAGTTTGAAGGCACAGAGTAACTTCCCCAGGCCATCCCCTGTCTGGCCCAGGAAAGGCTCCTTCCTTTGAAACTCCCATCAGGCCTTTCCTTTCTGTGCTCCCACTGGACCTGTGAGCAGGCACAGCCTCGAGACGCAGAATGACACCGGCGAGTTCGTGGACCTGTAAGTGCCACAGAAATGCTCCACGAGCAACCGCATCATTGGTGCTGAGGACCATGCGTCTATCCAGATAATGTGGCTGAGGTTGATAGGGGGCACAGGCCGGTTTAATGGCCAGTTTAAAACCTAAGCTATCTGCGGGGCCATTCGCAGGATGGGCGAGTTGGATGATTCTATTCTCCGGTTGGCTAAGGCTGATGGAACTGTCTCAAAGAACTTTTGATCTGAAGAGATTGGCAATATTTGTCATAAATAAAAGTGAGAAAGTTAAAAAAAAAAGAAACTTCCATCAGAAGATCACACATCTTGAGACCTGCACCTCCCAAGCAATTCGAGATGCACCATCTCCAAAGACACAAAGGTCTACACGCCACAGCCACCACCGTGTGTCCTGAGCTGGGAGGAGGCAGACCAAGGCTGTGGCCAGGACACCCTGATTGCCCTCAACCTGCTCTGACAGGTCCTAAGGCTAGATAGAGCTCAGGGTTTCACTCTTGAAGCTGATCATGCCAGCGCATGGTGCCGCCTCAAACAATTACCCAGCACTCTACAGTTTACACAGGCTTCTCCACTCTAGCCTCCCATCATTCAGTGTCACATCCTGGTCACACACCATCCTCAACAGCAATCTGTGGTCAAATGTCCCCAACTCTATTACTGTTGATGAGCCCTGCAGTTTACAGTCTCCCCTAGCTTGTGATGACCCGAAATCCACGCAGACTTACACGCAGCTGCCCGTCACATCATACATACCACACATTCACAATTCCACACTTCACAGAGGCTCATGCGTGGCCTCTTGCCACACAGCACACACAATCTGCACATGGACTCATATGCCACCTCGGGTAAGTGGTTATCAAGACCTAAGAGATCTATCCAGGATGCTCAGTCAGTGGGGCCTGGCGGCCAGGACCATGTAGAAGGATTTGCCAGGTGACCTTCTTGTACCAGTGTGGACCATTTCAGCTCAGGCCAGGAAGTGATGGCAGCAGAAATGCAAGTGACCCTGACCACAGAGCAGTTGGTGACAAAAACCATACTTCAGGATAGCTGGTTACAGCATGGGCTTCCTGACCTGTACTGAGATCCTGGCAGGCTGGGTGCAGATCCATAGGCGAGGGCTAGGTTTCCCCTCCATGGGGTAACCCTATCTACATAGAGTGAATGCATGGGATAGGGCAATAGGGCCTGAGGCTCAGCAGGGCTCTGCCTTCTCTCATGACACTTTGGTGAGATGCAAAACAGACTCACATGCTGAGAGTCTGAGACCTGCCAGATGAGTTTACTGATGATGCAGAAACACACACATAGAGTTGCCTGTCACCTGAGCATCAGCTTGTCTTCCACATAACAGCCCCACACTGGAGCTAGGGCATGCTGCCAAGTGACCCTCCCTCCTTCCATCTCCTCTTCTTTCTCCTCCTTTTTTCTCCTAACTCTCCTGTCTTTTCCTCCACCCTCCTCCTCCCTCTCTTCTCTCTCCTCCCTCTCCTCCCCCAACTCCTCATGCTCCCATATATCCTCCACTTCCTCCTCCCTCTTTTTCCTTTCCTCTCCCTTTGTCCCTCTCTTACCCTCCTGCCTTCTTCTTTTCTCTCCTTCCTTCCCTCTCACTGTTCCTCTCCCCTTCTTCCCTATCCTCACAGTCCTTCCCCTCCTCTTTCTCCTTACACCCCTGATTCCTCCTCCTCTTCTCTCTTTTCTTTCCTCCTCTCCCTCCTCCATCTCCTTACACATCTGACCTTCCTGCTCTTCCTTTCTCCTTTTCCTTCCCCCTCCTCCCACACCTCCTCCTTCTCTTCCACCCCTCACCTCCCTCCTTCACTTTTTCCTTCGAAGTCATCTGTTCCCTGGACACACTCCAGTCTCTCTTCTGCAGTCAGGAGATCCAGACTTGCCCCCTATTCCTATCCAGCTTCTTCCCTTCTCCCCTGCCCTGCCTCCGCTCTCCTACAGATTCAAGGAGAGCCCCTCCCCTCTCACTGTCGGGGTGGGGGGGGGTCAGATCCTGCAAAACCTAACATAGAAACATTGACACTGGGGACAGCCTAGTCCCCACCAGCTCCTCCAAGGGCATATGGGGAGGGGGCACAGGCTGCTGAGACTCCCAAGTCAGGGTTGCAGAGGCTACCCTGGGAACCTCACTAGAGAGCAGCAGCCTCCCTCCCATGTGTGAGGAGGTTTTTCTACTGGGGTGTGTTGAGTAGGCCACCCCAGGACCTTGGGTTTACAAAGTGAGTCAATCCAAGAAAAATGCTGAGCAAATACAAACCTGGGTGGGGACAGGGGGAGGCAGAAGTAAGCCACATCAGGCCTGGGAATGAGGGGCAAAGACAGGGTGCAGACAGAGTGTGCGGAGGAGTCGCTGCATTCAGGAGTGGGGTCAGGTCCAGGCCCTCAGCCTGTTGCTATGAAAGGGAAAGTTCCTCCTGGAAAGTTCCAGGAGGGCAAGCAACTTCCCCAGCCATTCAGCTGGCTCAAGGCTGGCCTCTCTCTGACCCAAGTCAGGGTGGCCTCTGCCTGCCCACAGAATGGGAGTTTCCAGTGTGGATCCCTCCCCCTGTGTCCTCTGGGAGCTCTCTCAACCACAGTGGGCCCCAGGAGCCTCTCACCAGGGGCTACAGAGGCCATGTGTCCACACATTGTGTCTCTCTGGCAGCACACCGTGAGTCATCAGAGCAGGGAGCATGACTGGTCTCAGTCCCATTCTGCTTAGAGAATACAGTGAGAGAATACAGGTGCTTTGCTGGGGAAAGGCAGACAAGGAAGGCCAGGCCTAGAGGCTGTCCAGGAGCTGAAAGGGGAGAGATGGCCAGAATGGTGGTCAGTGTCCAGGCCAGGTGGGCACAGTGCCTCATGAACAGAGCTGTCCCAGTGGCTAGGCTCAGCACATTTTGCTTGACTTCCTGAGCCCTCAGGGGTTGGCTGAAAACAGACATGGTGGGATGCCCTGCCCTGCCCTGAAGGAACCCTGAGACGACTAGGGAAGTCAGTGGAGAATCTTAAGGACTGTGAATATAAAGGGTCCCCAGCTCAGGGGGACTGAGAGGTGCCACACAGGGCCAAGCCCTGGGACCTAGACAATGCCAGACAGAACTGGAAGGGGGTTCCATAGAGGTGCAAGGGTGGAGAGGGCTACAGTTCCCCCCCAACATCTCCCATATATACTTGGGGGAGCTAGGGCTGTGAACCTAGGGGAGAGGAAGGGGAGGACCCAGCCTACAGCTGTCACTGCCTTATTATCACTGTCTCTGTCACTGTTCCTGCTAGCATGGAAGATAAAGAAACTGAAGCTGAGAGAAAGTAGGTTACGAGTCCCTTTGTCCTTCTTGCAATTTCTTGATATCAGGTGGCTGGTCCCATCAGGCAGTTTCTTACATCCTCCACCCAGGCCTAAGACTCTGAGGAGAGACCCTGATGGCCCCCAGGGCACCCAGGCCCACCCAGAAACTACAAGCAGTAAAACCAGGATGGTGGTTCATACCTGTTTCTAGTACTCAGGAGACTGAAGCAGGAGGGTGAGGAGTTTCAGGCTAGCCTGGGCTACATATAGATCAAGACTCTTCCATAAAAGAAAAACAAACAAACAAGTAGATAGACAGATAGATACATACATACATATATACTTACATACACATACATACATACTTACTTACTTACTTACATACACACCCATACAGACATAGATACATAGATGGATAGAGGCCAGGCAGTGGAGACAGCCAGGACCCTTCTCATTGGGTTCTTGGGGGCCTGGTACCATAAGTTTTCCCCAAATACTCAAAGTTGCAGCTCCCACTGACTGCCCCATAGGCCCGCCCAGTGCCACCCTGGGCTAGGCCCAGCGATGTTTACCAGTGCCCTGACAGAGCCCTTTGTGTACTCACTGGCAGTCGGAGAACGTGGGCCGGTAGTAGAAGGGCGGTACTTTGGACTCGAATGTGGCTCTGGCAGCCTCGTTCCCATGAGATGCCATGAACTGCAAGAGAGGGGGGCAGTGTCAGAGCTAGGGAGCCCCGGATCCAGGGGCAGTGGTGGCTGCTGGGTAACTGTTCTTCTTTAGGCCACTGCAAGGTCACCTGACTCAGGATGTTGAGAGCCTGGACAGTTCTTGCGATAGGACTCTTGGAACCCTCCTGTCTCAGGGACACAGGCTCCCATTGAGCAGCGAAGGACAGTATATAGAAGTGCCCTAAAGAAAAGTCCCTGAGGATGTACCTCTGCAGGCTAAAATGCCTTCTACACAAACCAAACGGACCCGAGTTTGATACCTAGAACCCACGGTGGAAGAAGTGAACTGAGTCCTCTGATCACCATGGCATGTTGTGTGCCGTCACTTATTCGCACATTGTTCACAGATTTACACACACAATAACATAATAAACTAGACTTAGGGGCCAATGATGTGGCTCAGTGTCACGAAGCCTAAAATGCTAGATGTCGTCATCTGATCACACATGCCATGCATGTGTGCACCCTCACACACGCAATATTCACACACAAACACAGAAATCAATAACTGCAGTGACATTTTAAAAGCAACTCATGGACCCGCAAGATGGCTCAGTAAAGGTAAAGGTGCTTGCTGTTTATTAAATTAAAAATTAAAAACAACCGTCAGGGGCTAGAGATGGAGCTCAGTGGTGGAGCACCAGCCTAGAATCCCCCAGTGAGGGGTTAGTGATATTAAATACCAGGATCCATATTTGGAAATGAAATAAAACAAATAACTCTCAGGGTCTGAGACAATTCAGTTGATAAAGTTCTTGTCTCATAAATGTGACAGCCCGAGTTTGATCCCAGAACCCATGTAAAAAACTGGAGCCAGAGACATTCTCTTGCAATCCAGCAATGGCAAGATGGAAGGCAGAGGCAACTGGAAGCTCATTGGCCAGCTAGCTTAGCCTATTGGCAAAGTTACAGGCCAACAAGAGGCCCATCACAAACAAAAAGTGGAAAGTGCTTGAGGTAGGTGTGATGCCTGAGGTTGTCCTCTGACCTCCACACACACACTTGCACCCATACACACATGTATACTAGGAGACAAACAGCCAGCTCTCCGATTCTGTCTGAGTATGTTGTAAACCACAATAAAAAAAGCTGATCAGTTTGACTAAGCCAAGATAAAAAAATTTCCATGACAAAAACCACCATGAGTAAAACCAAGACACCCTTGAAAATCTATTTTCTGTGAGCCTGCTTCTTAGTGGGTGAGTTTCCTGAATGTGTCAAGAAACCCCAAGAGGAAAGCAGTGGAGACAGCAAGGCCACCAAGCGAGCAAAGAGCAGACTGAGGAGAGAGGACTCTCTCGGGTCCTTCAGCTCAACAAGAGGAAACTCCCAACCTCCCTGGGAAGAGCGCCCACACTGTCAGGTCAGCGTGGGCCAAGTGTCAGCTGGGAGCCCTGTGAGTGGCTATGGTGAGATCTGGCAAATCTCTCACCAGCTGCCAAGCTGCCTAGCCTCTGACCTTCCACCTCCACCCCTAAGACTTTAGGCCACCAATGAGTTTCCAGAGGCACAGATGCCATACTGTAAAAGAGCTTGGGGGACCCAATGTTACAGAGAGAAAGCAACCTGAGGCTTGAACTCAAGAGGCAGAGGCAGAGGCAGGAGGATCCTGAGTGCGAGTCTGCTCTGGGCTATCAAGAGAGACTGTGTCTCAGAAGTGAAAGAGAAAGAGAAGTAGGAAGTGCTGATTGATGTATAATCGCAGCACTCTGGCAGAGGTGGAGGCAGGAATATCAGGCATTTAAGGTCATCCTTGGCTACATATTGAGTTAGAGCCAGCCTGGGCTACATGATACCCTGTCTCTAAAAACAAGAAAAAAGGGTGTGTGTGTGTGAAAGATATAAGAAATAGGGAAAGAAAGAATAATCTAAGTGTCCATCCAGAGGGGAGTGGGCAAGGCCACAGTGGTCCACATACTCTAGAGACCATGGCAGAATACATGACAGACAAAGCAGTCCTTGTGTGGGGCTTAAAGACACATGCATGCTCTCATAGTGGCAGCCACCTCTCCAGAAGACACACGAAACACTGGTCCCTCGTGGCCTCTGGGGTATGGAGGAGTGAGAGGACAAAGTCAGGGGAAGGAGGGGCTCTCACTCCATCAGTGTTCTGCTGGGCCTGGTGACTGTACCCTGGGCAAGGCAGTAGCAAATTATGAAAACACACTTAATAGTGGGCTCAGGGGTGCATGCCGGTTATCCCAACCCCTCTGAAGGCTGGGATAGGAAGAATGTAAGTACCAGGCCACTGGACCACGGCACACATCTGGAGGTCAGAGGCCAACTTGCAGGAGTCAATTCTCTCCTTCCACCGCATGGGCTTCAGGAATAAGCGTACAGGTTGAACTCATGGTGTCAGGCTTTGCAGATAGTGCCTTTATTTACCTGCCAAACCATTGCACTGGCCACAGGGGGAAATTTTTTTTTTAAAGATCTTATACAAAAATCTTGACAAAAGTAAGCCAAATGTGGTGATGTATATCCACAATCCTACTACTTGGGAGCCAGAGATAGGAGAATCAGGAGTTCAAAGTCATCTTTGGATTCATAGCCAGCCCCAGGCTAGTCTGAGCTACATGAGACCCGGTCTCTGAAAACCAAACCGAACAACTAAAGAATACTGAGAAGAGTATATAAGCCTTGAGATATAAGATGGTAGAGAGCACAGAAAAAAGTACTGTCCTCTGGGAGGGTCTCTGTGGTCCAAGTCCAGAGTCCTCCAAGAGCCTGTGAACTGCTCTCTGGCCTTGGCTGACGCTCCCTTTCCCAGTTAGAGTCAGACATGGTCAGAGACAACAGAGTCTCACCCTCATTGTCTCTGCCAGTATTGCCCTATGGAATCATTGGGCCAAGGCCAGTCTGTCCTTAACACAAAGTCTGAGACCTCCTAATTGGCTGCTTTCTGTAGGACGGTGAAGAGGGTGACTTGGAAGATTCCCAAGTCTAACAGTGTATAATCCCCCAGCAAGGGGCTGGGGGTATGGCTCAGTGGTAGAGCACCTGCCTAGAATCCCCCAGTGAGGGGCTGGGGTGTGGCTCAGTGGTAGAGCACCTGCCTAGAATCCCCCAGTGAGGGACTGGGAGTGTTGCTCAGTGGTGGAGCACCTGCCTAGAATCCCCCAGTGAGGGGCTGGGGTGTGACTCAGTGGTAGAGCACCTGCCTAGAATCCCCCAGTGAGGGGCTGGGGTGTGGCTCAGTGGTAGAACACCTGCCTAGAATCCCCCAGTGAGGGGCTGGGGTGTGGCTCAGTGGTAGAGCACCTGCCTAGAATCCCCCAGTGAGGGACTGGGGGTGTGGCTCAGTGGTAGAGCACCTGCCTAGAATCCCCCAGTGAGGGGCTGGGGTGTGGCTCAGTGGTAGAGCACCTGCCTAGAATCCCCCAGTGAGGGATTGGGAGTGTTGCTCAGTGGTGGAGCACCTGCCTAGAATCCCCCAGTGAGGTTCTGTGGTGTGACTCAGTGGTAGAGCACCGCCTAGAATCCCCTAGGGCAATGGTTCTCTACCTTCCTAATGCTGTGACTCTTTAATACAGTTTCTCGTGTTGTGGTGACCCCCAACTATAAAATTATTTTGTTGCTACTTTATAACTGTAATTTTACTATGGTTATGAATCATAGTGTAAATATCTGATATGCAGGATATCTGATATGCGACCCCTGTGAAGGTTGGGACCACAGGTTGAGAACCACTGCCCTAGTAAGTGTTTGGGTTGTGGCTCAGTGGTAGAACTCTTCCCTAGTGTGCACAAGGCTCTGAGTTCAATCCCCATCATCCCCTGCCATGGCCCTCTATTGAACTCTGTGTCCTGGTCTCAGTCTTAACCTCAGTCTTAACTTTCCTCATGGGCATGCTCTGAGTCCTGGCCAAGCTTCCCTGACTTCTGCCCTTCCCTTCTAGATCCTGACTGGGCGTCCTACACCCTGGGTGTGTTCATCTGTATGAGCTGCTCTGGGTTCCACCGGAACATCCCCCAGGTCAGCAAGGTGAAGTCAGTCCGTCTGGATGCCTGGGATGAGGCCCAAGTTGAGGTATGGGTCAGGAGAAGGGTACTGGATGGAGTGAGGGGCCTGCGCAACCCTGTGTCCATGCATGGGGTGACCCTAGCCCCCTCATTTCCAGGAACTGGGTGTCTGGGGGTCTGGGCTGTCATAGGCTCTGGCCTGTGAGGGGTTCTGTTGCTCAAGGAGACTTAGGCTAGCTGAAACTGAGAGTTTCATTGTTGATTTTTCCTGGGAGCCATGTGGTAACAACAATCAAAGCACTTGTCCATCTGTCCACCCACATTCTTCCATCCATCCATCCATCCATCCACCTACCCACTCATCCTTTCATCTAGCCAGCCAACTAGTTATTCATTCATCTATCTATCCATCTACTTATCCATCCACCCACCCATCCATCTATTCACCCACTCACCCACGTATCCATTTATCCATCTATTCCTTCCTTCATCTACCCACCCACCTATATATCCATCCACCTATATATTCATCTACCTACCCATCTACTCATCCACCCACCTGCCTATCCATCCATCTCCATCTTTCCATACATGCATACATGCATCCATTCACCCATACATACCTACACACATACATACATACATACATACATACATCTATCCATTCATCTTACAAAAGCATGTAGGCATTTACTATGTGCCAGGCCAGGGGAGCTGAGCAAGGCAGAGGCATTGCTGCCCTCTGAAAAAGCTGGGGTGAGAAATGGGTGTGAACACAAGCCCAGGATACAGTGCAGCTGGTGTGATGCTGCTAGGAAGAGTGTGGAGCCAGCGTAGAACAGATCCACATGGAGTGTAAAGAAACACTGATTGGCTGGCTGGGGAAGCATATTCCCAGCATGGGGTGATAGATTCTACTACTAAGCCACACCCCAGCCCCTCACTGGGGGATTCTAGGCAGGTGCTCTACCACTGAGCCACACCCCCAGCCCCTCACTGGGGGATTCTAGGCAGGTGCTCTACCACTGAGCCATACCCCCAGCCCCTCACTGGGGGATTCTAGGCAGGTGCTCTGCCACTGAGCCACACCCCAGCCCCTCACTGGGGGATTCTAGGCAGGTG
>CAJQZJ010034231.1:1630326-1644091 GCA_907164525.1 Lophiomys imhausi
CCACTGAGCCACACCCCAGTCCCTCACTGGGGGATTCTAGGCAGGTGCTCTACCACTGAGCCACACCCCCAGCCCCTCACTGGGGGATTCTTGGCAGGTGCTCTACCACTGAGCCACACCCCAGTCCCTCACTGGGGGATTCTAGGCAGGTGCTCTACCACTGAACCACACCCCAGCCCTTCACTGGGGGATTCTAGGCAGGTGCTCTACCAATGAGCCACACCCCAGCCCCTCACTGGGGGATTCTAGGCAGGGGCTCTACCACTGAGCCACACCACAGCCCTCTTTACTTTTTATTTGAGACAAAGTCTCACTAAGTTACTGAGGATGGCCTAAACTTACTCTGTAGCCCAGGAAGACCTTGAACTATTGATTCTTCTCCTTCAGCCTCCCAAGTTGCAGGGATTACAGGCCTATACAGTCCTGCTCCAGCTAAGAATCTCTAAAATTTTATTAAATTATATTAATCTATTTTTTTACATTTTAATGTGTATGGGTGTTTTGCCCGCATGTATGTGCATTACGTGTTCCTGGAAAGGGTATCAAATCCTGGAATTGGAGTTGCAGATGATTGTGAGCTGCCATGTGAGTGCTAGCAATCGAACCTGGGACCTCTGGAAGAGCAGAAAGTGCCCTTAACCACTGAACCATCTCTCCGGCCCCTCATTTATTTGTTTGTATATATACATACATATACATGAATGCAAGTGAGTATATGTGCCATGTTGTGAAGGTCAGAGGACAACTTGTGGAGGTCAATTCTATCTTCCCACGATATGGGCCCTGGGGAATTAAACTCAAAACATCAGGCTTGGCTTTACTCATTGAGCAATCCTGCCAAGCAAGAATGTCTAATTATTTAAAAGACGGATATGGTCAAGAATTGGCAGGGCTGGAGAGGTGGCTCAGAGGTTAAGAGCACTGGCTGTTCTTCCCAGGGTCCTGAGTTCAATTCCCAGCAACAACATGGTGGCTCACAGCCATCTACATTGAGATCTGCCCGGGCATATATGTAGAGCAAATACTGTATACATAATAAATAAATAAAAAATGTTTAAAAAAAAAAGAATTGGCAAGGATGCAGAACATCTCGGATGGGCTGTAGGGTAGGGATATAAATTTGGTCGTGGCCTTAAAATCTCTTTCCTTCTTCCCTCCTTTCTTCCTTCTTTCTTTCTTTCTTTCCTTTCTTTTTTTGAAACCATGTCTCATATAACTCAGGCTGGCCTCAAACTTGGTATGTAGCTGAGGCTGGCCTTGAGCTCCTGATTCTCTCAAATAACTGTGATTACAGGCACACACCATTAGACTCACCAGCAACTGCGGATACAGCTGAATATATATCTCCTATATAAACCTGCCATTTCATTACTAGATGTTCACCTAAGGGCGAGAAAGACGCGCCCATGAAGAGATGCTTATATTTGTCTTGGTTATGCTTTTAGTTATGGGTATATTTCATTTTCTTTCTTTTTTTTTGAGAAAGGGTTTCTCTGTGTAACAGAGCCCTGGATGTCCTGGACTCACTCTGTAGACCAGGCTGGCCTTGAACTCACAGAGATCCGCCTGCCTCTGCCTCATAAGTGCTGGGATTAAAGGCGTGCGCCACAGCGGTATGTTCCATTTTCATAGGTGTGTTGTTTATATGTGCACACTGTGCTCACCTGCATGTGTGCATGCGGAAGCAAGAGGCTGACATCAGGTGTCTTCCTTGGTTGACTTCCACCTTGTCTTTTGACACAGACACAAGGTGTCTTGCTGCGCCTGGAGCCGGCCATCTAGTTCTGGGGATATGCCTGTCTCGGAGGAGGGGGCAGTGAATCCCGGTGATGGAATATGGCTCTAGAGACCTTTGCCCTTCCAAGTGCTGATTCATAGCTGGGCCTCTGTCCTGATAGCTGGACTGCTGCCCTGAGTGGGCCAAGAGCAGAAAGAGTGGGCAGCTCAAGGCGGGATGGAGTCCTTTCTCACTAATGCACCAGGCTTTTACATGGGTGCTGGGGATTCGAACTCAGGTTCTCATGCCTGCACACCTGTGATAGTTAAATTTGATTTTCAACTTGAGTTTGTTACTAGCAAAGCCTGCTTTGGTGTGTGTGTGTCTGTGTTGGCATTTTTCAGGATATTGAGGGCTCTGATCCAAGCAAGAGATTATTAATTCCTTGATACCTTTATGACATGACAGACACTATTATTGGGAGGTGGTAAGAAGCAGGAAATAGAGTCTGCTTAGAGGAAGCAGATGGCTTGGGGTGTGGCCCCGGAGACATATCTCACTCTGGCCCCTCTGCCATCTACTTCTTTCCTGTTTCCTGCCCATGGTGATGTGAGCTGTTCTGCTCCTCCACCCCCCTCCCCAGCACGACAGACTGACACTTCTGAAACCAAGAGCCAAGAGATCTTTGCTGCTTTAAGGTGCTTTTCTTGAGTATTTGGTCATGGCCACACAAATGCCTGACCAACACAGCATCCAACGATAGATAAACACGATGAACAACAGGGGCTTCTACCAGGAATTTAAAGCTGGTTTAACACTTGAAAATCAAGCAGGGTAGCGAGTGGTGGTGGCACACTCCTTTAATCCTACCTCTCAGGAGGCAGAGGCAGGCAGAGCTCTGTGAGTTCAAGGCCAGCCTGGTCTACAAAGTGAGCTCCAGGAAGCCAGGGCCATATAGTGAGACCCTGTCTCAAAACAACAACAAGAACAACAAAAATCTATTTAAATACTATAAAAACATGAAAGACTTCAAGATAAATATGACAATAGATGTGAAAGACAGTATATAGAAAACTATGAAACATTGTACATAGAAATTAAAGATCTCTAGTGTGGAAAGAAGTCTTATCTGGGTTGGAAGAGGCAAGATTGTCAACCCATAAACTCTTGGCAAATTAATCTATAGGTTCACTGTAATCTACACTATTTATTCCCCGGGGATTCTAACGAAGTAAAATTTCAATGAGTCTAGAATTCTTTTTTTTTTTTTTTTGGTTTTTCGAGACAGGGTTTCTCTGTTTAACAGCTCTGGCTGTCCTGGACTCGCTTTGTCGACCAGGCTGGCCTCGAACTCGCAAAGATTCGCCTGCCTCTGCCTCCCAAGTGCTGGGATTAAAGGCGTGCGCCACCACCACCCGGCTGAGTCTAGAATTCTTGTGTGAGCTCAAAAGGCAGAGAGACTCGAGGCTGGGGCATGGCTCGGGTGCTAAAGCACTCACAGGGGAAGAGTGGGGACCTGAGGATGGATCTCCAGGACACACACACAAGCCATGTGCATAGCACAAGCATCTGTGGCCCCTGTGGTCCTGTGGGGAGATGCGATGCAGAACCAGGAGAACCCCTTGAAGCGTATGGACCAGGTGCCTGATGAACACTGCAGACGGACGGACAGCAAAGAAAACTGCCGCAAACATGGGCAAAGATGAGGAGCCAGCCACAGGTTGCCCCCTGTCGCACACATAAATGCATCCCCATACATATGCACACATACTGCACATAAATAAATAATATTAATAGATAGATAGATAGATGTCAAATCCTCAAAGCAGCCTAGAAAAGAGACCAAGGCAGAACACAACAGCACCTGTTTTTAGAACTTATTGTTGAATTACAGTCCTCAGAACGGTGTGGCATTGGTGATAGATAAACAGAATCACAGATTGGAGTCCCAAAGCGCATCTGCCCTTCGATGGCATCTGAGAACTGACCGAGATAGAATCAATGGGTCAGCCAAGAAGGTGGAATCTTCCCACTGATCCTGCTGGGATGAGAAAACGCCTGCAAAAATACTTCACTGTGACATCTAGAACAAGAACATCGCTGTGGGGGGCTGGGGAGATGGCTCAGTGCTTAAGAGCACTTGCTGCTCTTGCAGAGGACCCGAGTTTGGTTCCTAGCACACATATCAGATAGCTCACAACTGCTTATAACTCCAGCTCTAGGGAAGCCAATATCCTCTTATTGCCTTCTTGGGCACTTGAACCCATGTACACACAAACACGCACATGCACACATGTGCTTACACACACACACACACACACACACACACACACACACACACACACACACAAGACCACACTTATAATCTCAGCACTCAGGAACCTGAAGGTGAATCTCCTCGAGTTTGAGGCCAGCCAAAGCTACATAGAGAGGCTCTGTCAGTCAACCAACCAATCAATGTCAAATAAAAATTTTAAAAACTTTTTTCTTATTTTACGTGCGTTGGTGTTTTGTCTGCATATATGTCTGTCAGAGCCCCTGGAACTGGAGCTACAAACAGTTGTGAGCTGCCATGTGGATGCTAGGAATTGAAACTGGGTCCTCTGGAAGAGCAGCCACTGTTCTTAACTGCTGAGCCATCTCTCCAGCCCAAATAAATATATTTTATTTTGTCTTTTTTTTCCAGAGCTGAGGACCGAACCCAGGGCCTTGTGCTTGCTAGGCAAGCACTCTACCACTGAGCTAAATCCCCAACCCCATAAATATATTTTAAAAGATACATTACTAGAGGGTCTGGACCAACAAGTGTAGTCCTCGCCCTTCATTAAGGTAACTTCTCTTTGCAACAGGTGAAGACCATTACAGAAAACCACAACCAATCGAAATGTGGAATTGTGGAGGCCAGTCCCAGTGGATACATCTACAAAATACTCACTACCCGAGGCTTAGGGAACAAGGCAGAAAAGGGGACAGAAAGATGGTAAAAGCCAGGTGATCAGGGGGTCTGCTGTGAGATTAGGTTTCCTAGAAACATCAGAAGCCCAGCCATAAAGTCTCATCAACATGACCATCCAATCATGAGCTGAACAGGAATGACACCAAAGAACAGGCCAAACTGGACAGGGAAAAACCCACAAACCCTCCACCCTATGCAAAGAGCTACAAGAAGCTGAGGAAAGGTGGAATCTTCCCTCTGGCTTCCCTTGGGAGCCAGAGAGGTGGTCCTCTCAAGGGAAGAGCACACCAACTGGTTGTCCAGTACCAAACGGTCAGCCCTAAAAACATACATGCAAGTAACATTATATGGACTCCACAGTTATACTCAGGAATATCTGTATATATAAATGCATATATCCACGCAATAATAAATGATGGGGAATGATCCATGTATTTGAAGAAGAGTGGAGAGGGCTTCAAGGGAGGGAAGGGAGAGCTGCTATAATTAAATTACAGTCTCAAAATAAACAGCAAAAGGTGCATTACTAAAAGCAGACTTGAGGGAAGAGGGAAATAAGTTATCTTGGTGAAATTAAGAAGACCCGTCAAGAGAAGAAAAGGTAAAGGGGCAGCCACACCCAGAGGAGACTGAGCGGACAGACGAAAGCGTGGTTGAAACTCAGCAACATAACAAAGAACAGAGGACAAAAATAGGCAAAGAGGCAGACACTTGCCCAAAGGGATTCTGCAGGCTACAGGAAGCACCCTCAATCATGGGGTTGCAAAGGGGCTGGAACATGTAACTGTAGTTTGGTGTGTGTGTGTTTGAGTGTGTGCGCGCGTTCACATGTGGGCATGTATTCGTGGAGGCCAGAGGACAGCCTAAGGGGTCTTCCCCTAAGCCCCATCTGCCTTGGTTTTGGCTTTGGAGCTAGGATCTCACTACTTAGCCCAGGCTGGCCTCAGACTCACAGGGTGCCTCTGCTTCCTAAGGGCTGGGATTAAAAGTATGTGCCACCACCACACTCAGCTTCCACCTTGACTTTTTTTTTTTTTTTTTAAGACTGAGTCTCTTGCCCCAAGTGGTAGCTCATGCCTTTAATCCCAGCACTCGGGAGGAAGAGGCAGGCCGATCTGTTCGAGGCCAGCCTGCCTGCTCTACAGAGCAAGTCCAGGACAGCCAGGGCTACACAGAGAGACCCGTCTCAAAAAAACAAAACAACAAAAAAATCTAAGTCTCTCACTTGATCTGTAATCAGTTAGGCTGGCCGGCCAGGGAGGCCCAGAGAATCCTCCTGTCTCCACCTCCCAAGTGGTGGGACTACAAGCTCGTGCCTCCACTCCTGGTTTTGGTACAGGCTCTGGGGAACAAAATCAGGTCCTCAAGTTTGCACCGCATGGCCTTCATTAACTGAGTCACCTCCCCAGCCCCTGAGGTTGTTCTCAGATCATAAAAATGATTGGCAGTTGAACTGTGGCTGTAGTCACTTCCTTCAGCTGGACACAATGGATTCACTGCAGTGTGTGATGACTCGACAAGGGCCCCCCCATGGGGACAGCAGGAACACATACCCTCCCTCACTTCCCACCACCACCCCAGGGCAGCCAGCTGGTCCAGGTCCTGGCACTGGGGTCAAGCCATAGGCTGAGCTTTCGTGGAAGAAGTACTGCCGGTGTGACCAGTAAGACACGTGCGGCTTGCCTGGGGACCCAGGCTGCTCCAATACAATACCCTCAAGTCCTTTGGATGGGGTCAGCCTGCCCCTCAGCCCCCCCCCACCACAAATGATGGATGCTCACTGGAGCCCAACACTGTACCACTTCCATGTGACCTCCATGTGCATGTGCATATATGCTTGTGCGTGTGCGTGTGCGTGTGTGTGTGTGTGTGTGACTGTGTACATGTTTCTGCATGTGTGTATGTGCATGTAGGGGCCAAAAGTTGATGCCAGACATCTCCCTCAATCACCCCACCTTATTGAGATGGGGTCTCTCTCACTGAATATGGAGTTCACCAATTCAGCTAGCTGGCCAGCGAGACTCAGAGACCCACGCCTGGTATTTGACTTGGGTTCTGGGATCTGAAGTCCGGTTCTCTTCTTTGCACAGCAAGCTTACCAGGTGAGACATCTCCTCAGACCCATCATAGCCTTTTCAAGGGAAATTCTGTCACTGGCTCGGTTTATGGAATAAAGCAAATATAACTCAGACAGGGTCAGACACCTGCCTGGGGTCACACTGTGATAGATCTGGGACTTGAAAGCCAGAAAAATTGTCTTCCAGGACTCAACACTGTCCTTGGGTCACCTTCCTGGTGCCTGCAGCTGGTCCTATTGGGACAGGGGAAAGAGGTCAGGGACCCTGGAGTAGAAGCAGATCCCTAGCTGGGCCCTTTGGCCTGGTTACCTGGAAAGATGTCCTCTCACCTGTGATCTCACAGGGACTGGAAAGGCCACCAGCACCTGGTCAAGAGGCAGATCTCTTGCTTCAGTTCTGGCAAGAGCCGAAGGCTCAGAGATGGGTGACCCCAAACCTCTGAACTCTTGTCATCTCAAAGAGTCTAATCAGGAACTCCCAGTGTGTCCGAAACCCCCGGCTTGGAATGGAAGGTGACAGGGGCTGTGGCTGGCTGCAGGCCAGGCCCAGCTTGGACTCCAGCCTAGAGATGTTCACTCCCCGCTGTCCCTTCAGGCAAGCCCTGGGCCTCAGGCAGACAGGGGCCAGCCCAGTACAAAACCACCAGTCCTTTCCCAGTCCCCAGATGTGGTAACACATCCCTACCCTGAGTCTCTGACTCCCTGGGGTCTGGTGGGAAGTAGGGGAAAGAAGGTAGAAGAGGGAGGTGCTCTGACCTGTGCACTTTCTTTACATAACCGTCCCCAGTGTCACTTGGTGCCAAGACTTAGAGTCACACTCAAATGGGTCCCTGCTGGGAAAGCCTGAGCCCAGACAGGCTTCAATCCCAGAAAACTACATTTATTTACACCAAGGAAACTGTCACAGAAAGGTAGCTGTGGTGTGGCCAGGAGCCAGCAGTGGGAAGCAAGGGTGGGCAGGAAGCTTGGAGGCCTTTCTGGAAGAAGAGCCCGAGCTCTAGTGGTGAGGAGGGGCAGCACTGGCTAAGAGGTGTGGAACGCAGGAGGGACAGCACAGGCAGAGCCTAGCAAAGGGCAGATCTTGGCTAAGCCCAGGGCAGCAGGTGTGGCCTCCTGCCTCACCCCATTCTGAAATCCCCTCAGCACTGACCTTGTACTGTAGGACTTGCAAAGATTCCAGCCAAGGGAAACCCTGTAGTAGGAAAACGGGTTGGCCTGGAGCCAGCCAGGCCAGTGAGGTCAGCCGGGTGGGTTCCTGTCTCCAGCACACAGTTGGCCTGCACTGAGCTCTGTGTCAGCCGTGCTCCGGCCTTGTGAACTGCTGTGAAAGGCAGAAGTGGCTCCTCAGCTGGCAGTCCCTGGCTCTGTCTGTCCAAGCCCTTCAAAGCCACCACAGGGCCTTGCCCAGCCTCGGAAGCTTCCCAACTGAGGCTCCCCTTGTTCTGTCAGTTTTGAGACAGGGTCTCACTGTGTAGCCCAAGTTGGAACTCGAGGTGCTCTTGCTTCCCTAAGGGTGAGATTTCAGGTGTGAGCAACACCTGGCTTTGAGGCTGGTGTGTGTGTGTGTGTGTGTTTGTGTGTGTGTGTGTGTGTGTGTGTGTGTGTGTGTAGGTGCTTATGCAGAGGCCAAAGGAGGACACTGAGTGTTCCATTCTATCTCTTTCTACCATATTCCCATTAGACAGGGTCTCTCAGTAAACCTAGCGCTAGGCTGGCAGCCGGCAAACACCAGCATTTGTCCTGTCTCTGGCCCTCATTCACACATATGAAGCCACATTCAGCTTTGTACACCGGTGCTGGGGATTTGAACCCGGGTCCTCGTGCTTGTGTAGCAAGCGCTGTTACCCATCAGGCCATCTCCCCGGGCCACCATTGTGGGTGGCCCTGGGCAGCACAGCCTGGAAGCTACCAATACAGAAATGGACTCCACCCAGATAGCACCCAACCCAGTTCCGAACTCAACAGCACCACCGGGCCCCTGCAGAACGTGTGGATGCCAAGTCAACCCTCAATTAACCAGGTTCCAACTACCTTGAGCCTCGGGTACTTACTGTCTGCCACCTCCACACCCACCAGAACAAAAGGCTTAAACAGAATCTTGGCCACTGAGGACCACTTTGGCCTGTCACTTGAGATCCTGGATGGGTACCACAACCCTCCAGGGTGGGCCTGTGAGTAGAGGAAGTTCAGGCTAAAACCAGAATTGGCCAGGTACCTCAGGAGAGCTAGCCAGGGTCCCCTCAGGCCCTCCAGGTGGTCCCTACATGGGTCCTGGCTCCAACAGATGCACTTTCCCCACAGGGGGTAGCAATCACCTGCTTACTGAATCTCACTGCTGCTGTCTGGGCCACTTATTAGCCATCCGGGATCCCAGGATACTTGGTCCGATGGCTTGGAGACTGTTCTAGGGTCCATGTCATCCCAGAACAAGCCACAAAAGTGCCCTGGATTGAGAGGGGCCAGCGATGTGGAATGGTGAGCCACAGATCACAGGCTGAGTCCTTGGCACCCACCGACACCCTTTGCTAAGTTCTTACTCCACCTGGGAGGGGGGGGCCAGTCTGACTCCCCAAGGGCATCAGCCTCCCACTCTGCTCTCCTCCTTCTGGCTCCACAAGGCCACACACCCTCCCCCTGCCCTGCCTCCCCTGGTCCCTTCAAGGTGACTCAGTCCCTCATTGCTTCCGGGAGCAGCTCTTAGGCAGGTCAGGCGTATTCTGGGGCTGAGCCAGGTGGCGCAGGTGTGTCCCCCTTGGCCAAGGCCTAGGCAGGGGGAGGAGTGGAGCAGTGGACCCTATCAGTGGAATGTGGCTCTAGCCGAGCCCCGTGGCTCAGCTTTAGAGACCTTTGCTCTTCCTAAGGCTGGTGCATAGCTGAGATCGTGACCAGATAGCCTGTTTGCTACCCAGGCTACAGGCAAGTGGGCAGCTCAAAGCTGGAGGGTAGGAGCCCTTCAAGAGAGATAGACTGCAAGGTTCTGCGGAGGTGGGACATACCCATAGCTGTCCCCCAGCAATCCTATATGGGGGTTCCTTTTCCTGGCCTATCATTGGCTGGTTTTTTTTTTCTACCACATTGGGATGGGAACACCAGCTTCCTATATAGTTGATGCTCAGTCAGCTTCAGGACCCTGGATGCTGGAGAGGTTCAGGGTCTCCTCTAGGCAAGGAGTGGAACACCCTCGCCCTTGTACCTCCCCTCCCAGTTCAATGCCTGCCTCCCCAGGTCCTCAGGTTCCCTGCTCTGTACCTCAGCTGGTCTCATGGATGTAAAACCTATTTTAAGAACTAGCTAGAAGTGATGATAACTCCATAAAAGATGGGGTTTTAAACGCCACTGCGCTTTCATGTAGTCAGTTAATTTTATCATATGTGGATGGTGCTGGGGGAGTTTTAGAAGCATTTACATGCCGCTGCGGCCCAGTTCTGCCTCTCCTCAGGGGGACACCCCACCCCACCTACACATCCCAACACCTGAGTGGCAGCCCTGCCCTCCAACACCATCCAGCACAGTCCCTCTTGGATTATTTACTGATGGGTGAGGGTATTTATTTATTTATTTATTTTTTCTGAGACAGGGTCTCACTATGTAGCCCTGGCTGTCCTGGAACTCACTCTGTAGACCAGACTGGCCTCGAACTCACAGAGATCTGCCAGCCTCTGCCTCTCAAGTGCTGGGATTAAAGGCCTGAGCTACTACGGCCAGCTGATTTTATTTTTGAGACAAGGTCTCACTTTGTAACTCACACTGGCCTCACACTCATGGCAATCCTTCTGCCTCACAGCAACCTGAGTGTTGGGATACAGGCATGTGCCAGCACACCTGGTTTCTTGGAGGCATCCTGTCTGCAACATCAGCCGGTGACCCTTGTACACAGTCAGAAGCTGTGACGCTTCCTGGTTGGTGTGCTTCCGGGCTCTCACTACCCCGGGTAAAGCCAAGCTCTGTAGTAGTTGTTAGAAGCAACCTCACACCTTCCGGCTTCTCCAACTCAGAGTCCTGAACACAGAGTAGAGCTCACGGCTAAATCCTAGCCCTCTTTCTTTTTTTTTTTTTTTTTTTTTTTTTTTTGTACTTATTTGGAGACAATCTCACTAAGATGTTTAGGTTGGCCGTGAACTTGTTCTGTAGCCTCGTTGCTTAGGGTTGAATCTGTGATCCTCCTGCCTCAGCTTCTCAAGTATCTAGGATTATTGGCCTCTGCAACCAGTTACAAACCACACAGCAGGGACTCTGGTTCAGTCTTTACCCCATCTAACTCTCATGTCATCCCTGTGAGCATCCCTTTCTGATCCCAAGTTCAAGGCCTTGGAGTCCTCTGGAACCATGGCAATGTATAGCCAGCACCCCCCGGGGAGCACTTCTACGGGCCTGCCTGTAGGTGGGGTGCTCCCAGAACTACAAATTAGTGCTCTATGGGAGAACCCTTCAAAGACCATCTTTAAAAGCTAGACACAGTGGGTGCAGGCCTGTCATCCCAGCACTCAGAAGACTAAAGCCGAAGCAAGCCAAGCAGGCCAGCTGGGGTACACAGTGAGACCCTGTCTGAAAAGACAAAACAGACAGGCCTGAAGCCATAGTTTCGTTAGTAGAGGCTCATGTACCGTGCACGCTGCCCTTGGTTCCATCCCCAGCACTGCATCAAACAGGGACGGACAGTGGTCCACGCCTGTCATCCCAGCACCCGGGAGGGAGGCCGAAGCAGGGGGATGAGTAGTTCCAGATCATCCTTAGCTACACAGTGAGTTCCAAGCCAGCCTGAGCTACATGAGAGCTTGTCTATAAATAAATAAATAAATACAAGATGGCCCAGAAGTAAGGGCGCCTCCAGGCAAACTGGATCTGAACTTGATCCCCATGACCCACATGGTAGAAAACAGAGAACTGACTCTTGCAAGTTGTCCTTTGACCAACATGTATGTGCTGTGACACGCGCGCACGCGTGCGCACACACACACACACACACACACACACACACACACACACACACGGGCAAAATAAACAATTTTTGAAAAATGTAATTCACTTGGTGGTTAGACCTAGACAGTCCTACATCTTTGGCCTGTTGCTCCAGAGTCTTCTGCACACCCAACTTATCTTTTTCTTGATCCTCTACCTCTCTGAACCAGATAGGCCCCTCCATCAGCTAGCTCAGTGGCAGTGTTCCTGTCTAGCTTCTGTTGGGTACTGTTAGGTAATAGCATGGTGTTAGCTCCCCCTAGTCCCCGCCAACCATGTGGCAGTGGCCATCCACCACCAGCAAGCTCCTGCTGCCAACTCCACCCGCAGCACCTTCTGCCTGCCTGCTTCGGTGTAAAGTCCCTGCCTGCCTCAGTCTCCTCACCCTGGGCACTGGCCATGTGCATGGAGCTGGTGGGGGGGCAGAACTGATCACAGGCTCTATCCTAGAAAGCCTCAGCTCCCTCTCCTGCTGTGAACAGCACGTCCTTCCACACCCATAGCCATACTTCTGGTGCCTTCTAGCCAACGCTGCACCGGGCTACCCTCTGCCACCCTTGGATGACTTTCCTGCCTTTTGCCAAGTAGAACTTAGCAAAATGACCATAAGTTTAAAGTTGCCAGTAGCCTAAAAGTCAGAGGCCTGGGTTTGAGGCTGTACCATCCACATTCAAGAAGCAAGAAGCATTTGGGCCTGGTCGAAGTGCCTCCATGCAGAGAGAAGCCTGAGGGTCTTGTGGCTGGCCTAGCCACCCTAGGAGTCGGCTCAGTGCTAGGCACAACCTGTACGCTTCAGGGATGGAGGGCAGAGGGACACTATTTAGGTTCTAAACAATGATTCTCAACCTCCCTGATGCTGTGACCCTTTAATACAGTTCCTCATGCTGTGGCGACCCCTGCCATAAAATGATTTCATTGCTGCTACTTTGTAACTGTAATTTTGTCTACTGTTATGAATTTTAATATCTGATATGTGCAACCCACAGGTTGAGAATCACTGGTGTAGGAAGGAGGGAGGCTGGTCAGAGCTGGGGCAGTGAGGACTGGGTCCAGCACTGACCCACGGTGGGCAGTCCTGACAAGCTCACACGGGGAGACAGTGGTTCTTTGGCAAGCAACCTCGTCATAGACAGCTTAAGGACAGTATGGATGGCACAGTGTCCATATTAGAGCGGAACACTACTCTGCTCTGAAAAAGAAGCCATTCTGACACCTGCTCCAACACGGATGAGCCTGCCATCATCATACCACCAAGTGAACCAAACCAGACTCCAGCCAGACAAACGTAGTGTGAGTCTACCCGGAGAAGGCTCCTGGAGGGTCAGATTCCTTGAGAAAGCAAGCAGAATGGTGGACCCCAGGGACGGGGAAGTGGAGAGATAAGGAAGTGGAGGGACGATTAGTGGTTATAATTTGTAGAAGGGTTTCAGTTTGGGAAGATGAGAAGGTCCCTGATGGTGGCCACAGTTGCACAGAATTGTGAAGGTGCTTACTGCAAACTGCATATCGAAAATAGAATGGTGTGTGTGTGTGTGTACATACATGTGCATCCATATTTAAACACACACACACACACACACACACACACACACACACCAAGTAGGCCTGGTGGTACATGCCTATAATCCTAGCTACTTGGAAAATGAACCAAGAGGATTGCAAATTCAAGCCTGGGCAGCTAGGCTATAAAGCAAATTTGTGGCCAGGCCAGTTAACTCAATGGACTGTCTCAAAACAAGAAGTTTTCTTTTTAAAGCATTCTGGATATAGTCTTGTCATAGATCCCTTGCCTAGAGTGCCCCCATTGAGGGTCTTGGGTAGAACACCTACCTATAATCCCCTCAGGGAGGGGTTGGGGTATGGCTCAGTGGTGGAGCATCTGCCTAGAATCCCCCAGTGAGGGGCTGGGAGTGTGGCTCAGTTGTAGATCCCCTGCCTAGAATCCCCCAGTGAGGGGCTGGGAGTGTGGCTCAGTGGTAGAGCCCCTGCCTAGAATCCCCCAGTGAGGGGCTGGGAGTGTGGCTCAGTGGTAGAGCCCCTGCCTAGAATCCCCCAG
>CAJQZJ010034231.1:1647486-1660340 GCA_907164525.1 Lophiomys imhausi
CGATCGTGTCGCCGCGCGGGGCCGCCCTGAGCGGAGCTGCGCGCGCGGGGACCGGGGAGCAACGCACGGCGCGCTCGGGACGGCGCAGCCCGCGGGCGGCCCCCAGCGGCGCGGTCAGGGAGCGGCCCTTCTCAGAACCCGGCCTCACCCGGTCCACCTGGGGCGCGGTCGCAGGGAACCCGCGCTGCGCAAGGACGGACCAGCCCACACGCAAGCCGTGCCCGTTGGGTTGAAGCTGAGGACGTGGGTAGCTCAGGCCAGCCCTGCCTAGGAATGACAAATTCCAATGCTCAAAGGATCGGAGGGCTCCACCCTCCCACGTGTCCAAGTCTTATACCTTCATCCCCGAGAGATAGGACAGGAGTGGCCACACCCCTCCTGATCTCCAGCAGGCTCCCTTCCAGAGCTGAGTATCTGATTCTTTGCTGGCCCTATCATTTCTTTTCAAATTCCATTTTGTCCCTCGATTATAAATTCAATAGCTTGCGGTTCAGAGGCCAATTGCCACACCCAGCTGAAAAACGAAAGCCTTTTTTGCCCCAAAGTCCCCCTGAGAGTCTGAGGACCCCTCTGCACCTTCCAGCTTGGACACCCCATCCTCCAGTCCCTACTCCTGTTACTCTACAGGATGTTGGTTGCTCTGTGATTTGGCCCGGAGTGTCCCCCACCCACAAAAGGCCCCTGCGTTAAGGGCGCAGTCCCCAGGGTGGCTCGATAAGCGCGCTGCTGGAACCTTTAAAAGGGAGGAAGTTAAGTCACTGGGACACAGGTCTCTTCCTCATGCTTTCTCGTGTTTCCTTGGGGGTAGAGGTGTCACTATTGTCCCACCATGTGTCTGCCATGATGCTTTAATGCACGTTATCTTTCTGAGCATCTAACTTGATGTCATGGACATTTGCAATCCTGGCAGACCCCAGCTGGTGGCTCTCTGCTGAGTCTGTACTGTACAGTCTGCCAGAGGCACCTGATCCTTGGGCCCTGGCTGCCACCCCATTGTAGAACTTGCCCTGCGATCAGGAAGTAGAATATGCCACCTGGTCCAGTGCATATTTTGGAGGTCAGCGTGCAGGCTGGTGGCACGGCAGGCTTACTCTTTAACTGATCCAATAATGTCTTTCTCCTGAAGCCCACTGGAGCCTGGGTAGGGACAGGTGGCACCTCCACCTCTGGGCCTCTTGCCAGGCTCCAGACCTGGCGCACAGCAGGAGCTTGGAGGATGTGAATTACAAAGATAGACTGATGGGGGCTGGGGTTGTGTCTTAATTGGTAGAGAGCTTACCTGGCAAGCACAGAGCCTTGGATTCCAACCCCAGCACCACAGAAACCAGATGCGCTAACAGACGCCTCTAATCTCAGTGTGCAAGAGGTTGAGGCAGGAGGATCAGTAACTCAAGGCCACCCTCGGCTACTCAGTGAGCTTGAGGCCAGCCTGGTCCAAATGAGAGCCAGTCTTGAATGAATGAATGAATGAATGAATACCAAAACAACACCACTAACAACAAAAGTAGCAAGAATCAAGACAAAAATAGACTGATGGGGTGGGCATAGTGGCACACGCCTTTAATCCCAGCACTTGGGAGGCAGAGGCAGGTGGATCTCTGCGAGTTCAAGGCTAGTCTGGTCTACAAAGTGAGTCCAGGACAGCCAGGTATACACAGAGAAACCCTGTCTCGAAAAACAAAAAAAATAAAAATAGACTGATGGCATTGGCTCTGTCCCAGGTCTTAGAGAAAACACCTAACAGACATTATTTGGTTTTCACTATTGTTTATTTTTGAGACAAAGTCTCTCTAGTGTTCCAATTGGTCTCACACTTAGCCCTATGCTTTTTGTTATTAATTCCTCATTTTATAGTCGGGGAAACTGAGGCACACAACAGCTTGTGTATTCATGACAGGACTAGAATGCCAGTAAACCTAGGGGACAAAGAGACACAGACCCGATCTCCCTAAACAGAATAAATTGCCCTCTGGAGAGAGAGGCCACAAGGAGGCCTTGAAGCATAAGCAGGTAGCCAGCAAGTGAGGTCTCCACACAGAGAAGAAGCTCCCACTGCCTGGTGGCAGCCTTCTGGGTGTGGCAAGACCATCATCATCGTGACGCAGAGCAACTTGACTAGCAACACTCCTTGGCCTTTCCATGAGACTCTAACAACTGCTCCCTTTTACCCCAGCCGTGCACGGTCTTGAGGTGCCAGGTGGAAGGTTGACTTGGGATGGGGACTCCATCTTTGCAGCTTTCTCTGAGTTGTCACCCATGCTGGAGTATGGAGGTTTTTGGTGAAGCCTCCCATGAACAGCCTGTACCTCTGTGAATGACTGTAATAAACTCCCTGGTTTACCAAGATATATGCAGGTAGATTTATTTCTTTGGTCTGTGTCAGTGCCTCTGGGCCAGAGTGTGTGTGTGTGTGTGTGTGTGTGTGTGTGTGTGTGTGTGTGTGTGAAGTGGGCAGACCCTGGATATCAGCTGCTGGGCCAAGACCTTCAGGGGCTCCTTGGACAACAAGTCCAGAAGGGCACAGGCCTGCTGGAGATCCTAGTGGGTTCTCTACTGGCTGTGGCCAGTGAGGGTGAGAGGGGCAGCACTCACAGAGAACCCTGAGGGAGTCAGGCTAGGCTTGCTCCCTGGTGGCTGCCAGACCAAGGCCTGTCAAGAGCAGCTCAGGGGTAGCAGGGCCCGAACAGGCACTCTGTCTTCATGCTGCCTACCAGCAAAGATGATTTGCCCATCTGAGCTTTCTTCTTTTCTGTCCTTCTGGTCCCCTGCTCTGCTGTCTAGGCCTATACTGAAGTCCCCAACCCTAGTTCCCTAGCCCTTTCCAGGCTGCGCCTGTGAGTCTAACCAGGCCAGGCATCTGCCTCCATAGAACATATGACCCACACTGGGAAGAGATCGCCTCACTCAGGGTTTGTCTCCTGTGGCATCCTGTGAGTGCAGGGTTTTATGCACAGCAGGTCTGCAAGCAGCTGCCCTCAGGGGCTCAGTAGCTGGAAGCTGAGCCTAGAGCCCCTGGAGAAGTTCAAGGTGACCATTCGAGCCTAACATCTGGTCTCTAAGCACCCTGAATCCCCTTCCCACTGGCCACCTGTGCCTTGAAACCCCGACTGCCCAGGAGACAGCCTCCCCTAGTAAGGAATTGTAGGTGGACCCAGAACTCCCAGCATGCAACCCGGTGTGTTCTGAGGAAGACAGAGGCAAGCCCTGACTCTCAGCTGTTTCCTTTCTTGTTATCACAAACTGACATTTCACTGACAGGATTTCTAAGACCACAAAGCAAGAATTGATATGGGCCATGAAGAAACCTCGAGGATGGTGAGATGCCTGGGTCTTTCGTTTAAGTGGTTTTGTGCGTGTGGTGCATGCATGCACACACGTTCATGTATGTACATGTGTGTGCGTGTGTGTATGTGGAGGCCAGAGGTTGATGTTGGGTAACTTTATTACTTGCGACTGAACCTGGAGCTTACCACTTCAGTCAGGCTGGCCGGCCAGCAAGCCCCAGGAATCCTCCTATCTCTGCCTCCCCAGTGTTGGGTTGCGAACACATGCTACTACTACCCAAAATTTTAAGACTTGCATAGAAGGCACCTTACTAAAAGCCATCCTCCCAGATTCTTGGTTTGATTTTTTAAAAATTATTTTTATATGCCAACATTTATTTTATTTTATTTTGTTTTTTTGGACACAGGATTTCTGTGTAGTACTGGCTGTCCCAGACTCACTTTTTATAGACCAGGATAGCCTTGAACTCACAGAGATCCACCTGCTTCTGCCTCCCAGTGCTGGGATTAAAGGCATGTGCCACCACACCCTGCAATTACAGAGAGCTGGGAACTGCCATGTGGGTGCTTTAGAAGAGCAGCCGATGCTCTTAACCACTGAGCCATCTCTCCGGCCCCTTTCCTTTTTTTTTGTTTTTTGAGACAGGGTTTCTCTTTGTAGCCTTGGCTGTTCTGGACTCACTTTGTAGACCAGGCTGGCCTTGAACTCACAGAGATCCACCTGCCTTTGCCTCCCGAGTGCTGGATTTAAAGGCATGCACCACCACACCCGGCTTGATTTCTCTCTCTTTTTTTTTTAAGATTTAAAATTTTTGTGTGGGTATGAGTGTTTTGCCTACGTGTATGGATGTGTATACATGCATGCCTGGTGCTTGTGGGTACCAAAGGAGGGCGTCATGTGCCCTGCCACTGGGATTACAGACAGTTATGAGCTCCCATGTGCGTGCTGGGAATTGACACCTGGCTCTTCTGCAAAGCAGCATCTCACCGGCCCCACTGGGGCAGTTTCTGAGACAGGGTCTTTTTTGCTTTATTTTGTTTTTGTTTTTCTCTGTGCAGCCCTGGCTTTCACTCCAGGCTGGCCTCAAATTCAGAGATCCTCTTTCCTCTGCTCCCTGAAGGCGTGCACCACCACCGTGCGGCTGAGACAAGGTCTTAACAGGTACCCCAGCCTGGCCTCAAACCTACAGCCTCCTGGCTGTTGGGATGAGAGGCATGCTCTAACCCCTCTGCCTTCCAGGGGCTCTTAGTGGATATGAGCTGTTGGTGTCAGTGGTGATAGAGCCTGTGGCTCAGGTGCTTCTGGAAGCTGTGACCTCCCTCAGCTACAGATGGGGGTGGCAGGAGATCAACATGGTGAAGGCCTTGTTATCAGAGTCTCTCAAGGGACGTAGAAATATGAACAGAGAGACCCTGTGGCCTGGCCAGGGAGAAGGACAGTTGGTCGGATTCCAAGTCTCAAGCCAGGATAGGGAAACTGAGGCTTCTGAAGGAGGTGAAGGTGAGGCCAGGACATTGAATGACCACATGGTGGGCATCTGGTTGTGGACCCATCCCGGAGGTGGAGGGAGGTTTTCTGCGAGGTAAGAGGCAGTGGTGAGAAGGTTAGCCACGGAGCCTGGGGGAAAAGAAAGTCCAGGAACTCACAGTCCCCGAGTCAGTGTGAACCCCCAGAACTACAGGAACAGCCCCACAGAAGTACCCCCCACACCAGCTAGTAGACTTATGGCAGGAGATAAATTGTGCCCTCCAAAAGACATATTGGGGCACCTAACCTAGGTGCCCGCAGATGTGGCCCTATTTGGAAACACGGTCTTTGCAGGTGTTGTCACAGTTGGCTGAGGTGGACTATGACTGGGGTCCTCATTTGGAGAGGACATGTGGCCTCAGATGTGGAAGACCACACGGCAAAAATACACAAAGATCAGGGGTATGTCTGCCAAGCACACTGAAGCTACTGCTCCCCAAAGCAGCTCTGGCACCCAGACTGCCTGAAAAAGATTCTGTGTGGAGCCAGCAGAACAGCCATGATGGCGCCCTGACTGCAGCCACCAGAGCCTCCTGGTTGGAGACTGAGGAGCCAACTTGGCCTTGACTTTCTTGCAGTTTCTCAAAAGACCCACAGGCAGGTGGGGAGAGTTGGTCAATTCGGGAGCTGCACCCAAGTGCCTCACAGCTTGGGCAGCCTTGACCTGTCCATCTCCCAGGGGCCTCTTCCGCCTCTCCTTTTCCCTTCTCTTTGTCCAGATCAGTGGGCTCCTAAACATGCCTGTTGGGTCCAGACATCAGCTGGCTACCTGCCGAGGGGCAGCCTCTAATGGAGACCTAGTGGTGATGCCTCTACCCTTCAGGGGGCAGCATGTAACATGCCAGACAGGGGGGCTGGGGCTGGACCCTGAGTCAATGGGGGACCTCAGGGCCTAGAGCCACAAGGTCCTGGGGTAGGGGTGCTAATGGATCTTGCTGTCCAACACTGGAGTCCCGCGTGCCTGGGAGCTGTTTCCCCCACCCCTTGTAGTGATGGTCTTTTCCCCTGCCCCCAGCTCCCCCCACCCCCGTCAGTCCCATTACCTCAAGGGTGGCCTTGCTAGGTCACAGTCATGACAAAAAGGATCTGATTTTTGAAAAATCCTTTTTAGTTAGCATACAGAACGATGGGTTTCTTTTCCTTTGTTTTAAAACTTGGTGTCATGTAGCCCAGGCTGACCCAAAATGCATTTGGTTTTGATTATTTATCTGTTTTCAGACAAGGTCTCATTTATCTCCGGCTAGCCTGTAACTCTATGTACCCAAGGGGTGACCTTCAACTCTTTTTTTTTTTTTGGTTTTTCGAGACAGGGTTTCTCTGAATATCTCTGGCTGTCCTGGGCTCGCTTTGTAGACCAGGCTGGCCTCGAACTCACAAAGATCCGCCTGCCTCTGCCTCCCAAGTGCTGGGATTAAAGGCGTGCGCCACCACCGCCCGGCTAAACTCTTTTTTTTTGTTTGTTTGTTTTGTTTAGAGGTTTTTCCAGACAGGGTTTCTCTGTGTTTCCCTGGCTGTCTTGGAACTCACTCTGTAGACCAGGCTGGCCTTGAACTTGCAGAGATCTGCCTGCCTCTGCCTCCCAAGTGCTGAGATTAAAGGCATGTGCCACCACTACTCTCGGTCCTCCTGCCTCCACCTCTACAAGGCTGGGATTACAGGTATGCGCCACCGAACCTAGTTTTTGTGGTGTTGGGGAATAAACTCAGAGTTTCAAGCAAGCTAAGCCAGCCCCAGACCTGCTCAGCTACAGCCCCAGCCTCAGTGGCTTTGTGATTTCCATACATGCATGGCCTTGAACGTCACTCATTTTCACCTATCGATGTCTTTGCCCCACCCCCACCTCTCCCTGAGAACCAGTTTAATTTAATGTATTTGCCCCAATCTATTCTAGGGTGGGGAGGGATACAGGTGACTTCCCAGATGACCCTCACTCCAGTTTCTCTGGTGGGTCATAACCTGAGGGCTCTTCCAGGGTTTCACTGCTCTCTCAGAGAGGAGCTGGGCTGGGGGAGCAGGGCGGAGCTTGGAGTCCACTCTTGCTTTTGGCAGGATCCTCCCACAGAGGGTCAAATGCTTGGGTAGAATACAAGGCTGGGATGTGGGAGCGAGTGAGGGCTTCCAGAAGAATGCCTGTCTGAAGCTACTGCTCCCCAAAGCAGCTCCGGCAGCCAGTGCTGTGTCAGCCGAGCCCCACCCCCACCCCCACAGACAGCATCTTGTTCTCATAACAGAAACAGAAAAACCAAATGGAAAGATGATCTGCAGCAAGGAGTGTTTCCAAGGAGTGTTTCCTGCCCAAGGGAGCCTTAAAGGAGACAGCAAATGTGTTACTGAGAACCAGGCTCAGGCTGCCAGGGCATGATTCCGCTACAGCCCAGAGGCCAGGCCAAGGGACCTCTGATGCCAGACAGGAGTGGGAAGCCCCTCACCTGGGAACAAGCCAGCTCGGGCACCATGTCCAGAAGAGGGGAGCACTTTGGAGTCTCTCGAAGGATAATAGAAAATAGGGACCCCCAGGGCAACAGTGAGTGCTAGGGGTCACAGGGTGGACTTGAGGGAATTTAGAATTACTCTTTCAGACTTGAAATGTAGGCAGTCAGTAGAATTCTTGCCTACTATGCAAGAAGGTCAGGATATCACCTGAGCACTGCATAAAGTGGGCATGGTGGAAGACCCCTGTAATCTCAGCGCTGGAGGGATGAAAGCAGGCAGATCAAGAGTTCAAGGTCATCCTCAACTACATAGCACATAGCAAGTTTGACCAGTCTGGTCTCAGATAGATAGATGATAGATAGGTAGATAGGTAGGTAGGTAGGTAGATAGGTAGGTGGATGGATGGATGGATAGGTAGGTAGGTAGGTAGGTAGATGGTATTTCTGTTTATTTCCCAGATGAAACTTGTGGACTGGGTGGCCCATAGGAAGCAGCCACAAGATTGATAGGTAGACAAAGGCAGTAAGGGCTGGGCATGTATCCCCTAAAATGTCCTTCCCTCCCCAGTCTGGCAATGGGAGGTGACCTGACCATCTATTCACAACCCTCAAAGGGAAAAGAAATGAAGGGCCTCAGGCTGGGTACACACACCTGGTCTGGGACCAGAGGCTCCTGACAAGATGCCAGAAGATTCTCTCCTTCTCCCAAGAGTAACTGTCCCTGAGCATCAGATTTTAACGTTTTATGCAAACTGGCTCAGCCTCAAGGAAAAGCTGAAGTCGGTTCATACCAAGCGGTTATCCTCTAGATGAACCTCTCACGGACTGCAATGCCACAACTGCCCAGCAGGAGGAGACAAAACACAGCGTTTCCTTTCTCGAGGTACCTGCACTGCCGGTGAACGGAAGTTTCCTAAATGGAGCTTCCTCCTTGCTGGAGGATATTTGGGGGGGGTGGGTGGGGGGGGTGGAGTGGGATTTGGAGATAATTGAGGCAGGGTCTCTCTATGCATCCCTGGCTATTCTGGCGCTCATTATATAGATCAGGTTGGACTCGAACTCGGTGAGCCACCGGCCTCTGTGATCACAGGTGTACCCCCACGCCCTACCCTGGCCTGCCACCTACCCTCTCTTGAGGATGCATTCCCAGGTTCTCGTGTGAGGTTTTATACCCTCTGCTGGGAGGATGTCTCTTCCCAGCATCCACCCTGCAGGTTCTGATAAACTGTCCGAATTCAGGACCCAGAGAGTCAGCTCCTGGGTCAAGCTGCATGGCTGGACTGAAGCGTCCCACGGAGTCTTGTTGAGCCAATTCCCACCAGCCAGTGTGACCCAGTGTCTCTCCAATGCTTTAAATCTACCACTGAGAATGAAAGGAAGTTATGGTTCCAGATGCAGAGACCTCAGAAGGGCCATGAGAAAGGACCCGGGACAGTGCCCTGCTGCCCTTGGGTCCAGACTGAGTAGCTTGGGTCCAGACTGAATATCTCTGAGCCTGGCTGGTGCTTAGGACTAGAAGTCTGTGGTGACAGTTTTGAGTGGGCTGAGCGGACCTGAGGAAAGGCTGGTAGTAGCTGACCCTGAGCTGTGGGGTGCAGACTGGTTAGTGACACTTATGACCACACCCTCCTGATACCTACTGGGCCACTGTGTCTCAGCCAGGCCTGATGGATCCCAGGTGCCCAGTGCCTCCCACAGCCTCTGCTGTGGCCCTACACCTGTCTAGGGTGGGGCATGAGGTTTCTCTCCCCACCCTAGCCCTGGCCTCCAGGGGTGATCATGTGCCTTACTGCTCTCCCCCAACTCTTATCTCTAATCCCTGCTCCACACAGCCCTCCAGGCCAGACTGGGCCCCTGCTCCTTTGTCCTTTGGACTGGGGTGGGGACAGGCGTCTCTCTGGTACAAAAGAGGGTGGTACAGGGCCCAGGGAGGGAGAGCTAGGTCAAGCCCAAGCTGGCCAGGTCATGAGCCAGAGCCCTGGTGAGGGGAACACATTCTCAAAAGCCCAGAGGATGCAGTGGAGGCTGGAGGCTCCTTCAGTACAAATGCTCAGGACTGGCTCCTCAAGGCCCAGATAGCAGAGGGAACATCAGGGAAACACTGTCCCACCCAGGAAAGGCACAACGGGACCCCAGGCACAGGCAAGAACCTTCTTTTACTCCTTGGTCGGCACAGGCACATTGCCATCTGGCTAGATTACACATCCCAGCTCAGGGCTGTCCTCAAGATACATATGAGCAGGTACACAGCTCACACTGTGGTGGCCAGGGACCTGCAGCTCCATGGGAGAGCAGGCAGGCACCTCTTCCCCAAGTGGAGTCATGTTCCCATAACTGTATTCCCGCCTTTTTCTCTGGCTAGGTTCATGGATTGCATTTAGCGGCTGTGGCTTTGTGTGGTCAAGTTCTGTGATGGCTGCTGACACACACACACACACACACACACACACACACACACACACACACACACGACTCACCCATGGCAGGCAAGGTGGCGCTAGCCCTTGTGCTGTTATTTTCTGCTGGAGACTCCACAGACCACAGGCTGAGTCAGAGGGTGTTGGGGAACCTGACAACCAGAGGCAGAATTCTCTGTGGCGACTTTGTGGTTGGCTGCTCCATGGTGGCTGGCTGCTCTGGGTATGTGGGCCAACAGAAGGTGGTGGGAAGCAGGATCAGAATCCAGGACCCTGGAACACATGCTACCCACACCTCCCCTCAGCCCAGCAAGCTTCCCAGCCTCCCAGCCTCCATCCTTCTGCAAAAAGGTGGCCAGTGCAGGTTCCTAGTATCTCAGCAATCTCTCAGGCCCCTGGGTAAAATTTCATGATATTTGATGTCCGTCTTCCCTGAAAGAATTAAGCCAAGGGTGACATTTGCCCAGGCTATCAGCAGGGGGAGGGACTTGGTGGAGGTTTCTGCCCCAGGCCCTCTACTTTATAACACTGGGCGAGCACAGAGCTGTGAGATTTGATTTCACGCCTCTGGAACAGAACAGGGTTTGCGATTTCATTCTCAGTGCTACGACAAAGCCACTTGTTCGGTGGCTTAATAGAAACTTCTTCAATGTCTCTGGCAATAATAAAATCCCTGAGTTCTCGCCCGGGCAGGCATTCATCTCACTAAGAGATTTCATCTGAGCACAAGGTGGGTCGTTCACACCTACCACATATGGGGCTTGTCTTTCAGAGTAGATGGAGGGAGGCCAAAGGGGACAAAGGAAGATCCTTGTGGGTTGGCCCTATGTTGGCGCACCTTATAACTATTTATTAATAACTCTAAACACCTTGTAGCCAACCCACCCGAGGCACATTAGAAAGGATACCAAAATGAAGATGTTCTCAAGTGTGTTTCCTTGGGGCAACTCGTCAGCCAATGCCAAGGGAACTCAGCAATCTGTAGTGCTAATTGCTGCACCCCCTCACACCCTCCACTCCCCTCCACATCCCGCTGGGGGCCTGGGGGCCGAGATCTCTCCCATCCATTTGAATTAGCTGAACTGCCTCTGGGCAGGTGCTGTGCTGAGTAGCCTCTTCTGCCCACCCAGCTTTGTCAGTTGCTGTACACCCACTTGAGGCCACCATCTCTTCTGTCCGTTCAGCCTAGGCGCAGGCCATTGGAGCACGCCCACTTGGGGTCACAGCCTCTTTCGTCTGTCCGGCCCCACCGAATCCACTGGGCAGGTGCTGCCCTCCTAGGGGCCTTGTTCTCGGGCTGTGGCTTTTCACTTGGGCTCCACTCAACCCCGGCAAAAAGTCTCAGCAAGTCTCGGCAGCAACCTTTGTCTAGAGTCTTTCAAAGTGAAGCAGCCATGAGAAGCAGTTCCAATCAAAAAGTCCCTCTCGGGTTTCTGGGCCTTCTTTTTTATATACTTTCTCTAATTATGCACCAAGATGTTTTCTCATTGGCCAACCTTTTGCTCTCCTCCTGAGGTAACCTGTTGACCAAGACCATGGGCTCTCCCAGGTGTTCCTCACAGTCTTTAGGCCAATTTTCTATGCCCCTTTTATGAGTCTGTTTTTCATCAGTATTCATTCAACACAATTGTATTTCCAAAGAAATCCAAACTTCCAGCAGAGCCCAGCCCTAGTCTCCAATACCAGGTGAAGACCATACACATTTAACCAGGGTGCCTCCTCAACTCCAAGACTTCCTCTGGCTGGATGGGGTAGCATGGGCCTGTAACCTCCAGCACTCTGGAGTCAGAGGCAGGAGTTCAAGGCTAGCTTGGGCTGTGAGACACTGTCTCAGTTTAAAAAATTTTAAGAGCCTACTTGCTTCATCATCACACACACTTAACTTGGAAAGGCACTGAGATTAGCATGTGCCTGCCTATACAAGGAGGGAATGCTAATTCACCAAGCATTCTATATTTTGTGTGTGGCATATGTGCGCTTGTGTGTGGGTGGGCATGTTCATGCATGTGGAAGCCAGAGGAGGACATCAAGCGTCCTGCTCTGTGACTCTCCTCATTCCCTTGACATACGGTCTCTCACTGAGTCTGGAGCTAGGCTAGTGGCCAGCAAGCCCGGGTGATCCTCCCACCTCTGCCCCACACTGCTGAGGTTACAGGTGCATGTGTGCCCACATCTAGCTTTTTATGTAGGTGCTGCTGATTTGAACTTGGGTCATGATGCTTGTACAATAAGCGCTCTTTGCCCACTAGCCATCTCCCTAGCCCTAGATGTTCCTTTTAAAAAGAAAGAAGACAAAGATGAGGAGGAGGAGGAAGAAGAGGAAGACTGGTCAGTAGTGGTGGCGCACACCTTTAATCCCGCACTCGGGAGGCAGAGGCAGGTGGTTCTCTATGAATTCAAGGCCAGCCTGATCTACATAGTGAGTTCTAGGCCAGTCAGTGCTACGTATTGAGACCCTGTCTCAAAAAAACAAAAAACAAAAAAATCCTCCAAAACCAAAAAACCCAATCAATCAATCAATCAATTATCCAATCAATAATCAAACCAAAAAAGAAGGGTTAGGGTGATAAATCAGCAGTCAAAGTGCTTGCCATACAAGCATGAGAATCTGAGTTGTATCCCCAGGACCCTGTAAAAAGGTAGGTATGGTGGTACACTTGTAATCTCAGTGCAGGGTAGGCAGAAGCAGGAAGGACACTGGAGCTCACTGGCCAGCCCACCTAGTTTGAAATGATGTTGACCCCTGGCCTCTGAAGACACATGCCAGTGCATAAAGACATGCACATGCCAGTGCATAAAGAAGAGAGCTGAAAGCCGGGCATTGGTGGCGCACGCCTTTAATCCTAGCACTTGGGAGGCAGAGGCAGGCGGATCTCTGTGAGTTCGAGGCCAGCCTGGTCTACAAAGTGAGTCTAGGACAGCCAGAGCTGTTATACAGAGAAACCCTGTCTCGAAAAACCAAAAAAAAAAAAAAGAAGAGAGCTGACAGGAGTGATTTTCCCCCAAAAGCATCCACAATGTTAGAATGACAAGCTGCCCCCACTATCCTTCAGGCAATGAACACTTGGTTCTAAGGTGACTTCAAGCTAGCCCTCAATATTCAGGGAGCATTGTGGAAGATTGGCAGGCCCATACTGCACACACAAACACACACACACACACACACACACACACACACACACACACACACACA
>CAJQZJ010034231.1:1676339-1722713 GCA_907164525.1 Lophiomys imhausi
ATAGATAGATAGATAGATAGATAGATAGATAGATAGATAGATAGATAGGAAAAACAGACAGTTGGGAAGTGCAGCCCAGGGTCAGGGTTCAGGACTGGTGAGCAGGTTCAGGGCCAATGAGGAAGAGACTTGGCTGGTGTGTCTAGAAACGACTGAAATGGGACATGGGTGCAGATTGGGCAGCAGCCTGGTTAGGGTGTTACTGGGGTATGGCTTCTTCCCAGCACCTGGAGGTGAAGGTATGCTGGATGCAGGGCCACTAGCCAGGGCTAACAGGCTCAGTGGGGGGCGGAGTCCTTGAACTTTGTTCAGGAGACGTTTGTTTGCAATGAAGTCCGCACAGCTGCAGAGCTGGCTTGAGGTGACTCTTCCTCACCTTTCCTAAGGTGGATCAGGCTAGACTCCAATGTGGCTGCAGGAACTAGGTTCAGGGCTCCAGGCCCTACCTCAGGGCTGAGTCTGAGAAGCAGGGTTCTGGCAGGCCCAGCCATGGCTCTTGGTGAGACCCACACCAATTCAACCCCTGCTTTCCCATGTTCAGCTTTTTGTCTTAGAAATGGGGGAGATGGAAGTCTGAACAGCGCCCCTCCTGGGGAGACTGGAGGAGCTCTTGAGTTGGGGTCCCCTCCAACTCATGAGCTTCCAGTGGACATACATACAGTCCCGCTGTCCTGTTAACCCTAGCTCTTGGAGGATGGGTGGAGGCTACCTGCCTGACGCCTGTCTATGCCCACCAGCTCTCAGAACGCTATGGGCCAGTATTCACACTCCACCTGGGATCTCAGAAGACTGTGGTGCTGTCCGGCTACGAGGTGGTGAGGGACGCCCTAGTTGGGACTGGGCACGATCTGGCAGACCGGCCCCCAATCCCTATCTTCCAGTTCATCCAGCGGGGTTGGGGTAGGTGGACATTGGGGTTCCCTGCCAGATGGGAGGGTACTTGGCTTCCTGGACTGGTACTGGGGAGGAAGAGGATCATTCCATTGCAAGCCAAGAGGATTATGACCCAGGGTAACCTCAGAATAGGAGGGGCCTAGAGTCGAGCCTGAGCCCCCCCCCCCCGCCCCAGAGTGGGCCCCCTGTTCCCTGCATACATCATCAGGATGGGGTGTGGCTGTACTCATGGCTCATGTCTTCCTGACAGGCATCTTCTTTTCTTCTGGAGTTCACTGGAGGGCAGCTCGCCAATTTACAGTGCGCACGCTGCACAGCCTGGGTATGGGACAGCCTCCCATGGTGGATAAGATGCTGCAGGAGCTGGCCTGTCTTCAAGGGCAGCTGGACAGCTATGGAGGTGAGTGGGGAACCAAGATGCCCTTCCCCAGCATCACTACCCACCTGAGACTTATCTTCCCTGATCTCCAGGCCAGCCCTTCCCCCTGGCCTTGCTGGGCTGGGCACCCTGCAACATCACCTTCACACTCCTCTTCGGCCAGCGTTTTGACTACCAAGACCCCGTGTTTGTGTCCCTGCTGAGTCTCATTGACCAGGTCATGGTCCTGTTGGGGTCACCTGCCATACAGGTGAGAGGTTGCTACCCTACAGGAAATTGAGCCCCAGATGAACTTATGTGTGGGGACCAGCTCTGGACCATGAGATCAGGGATGGCTGGTACCCAACACTCTTCCCTCCTCCCCCCAGCTGTTGGTCTTGTTACCTTTCCAACAAGGAACCCTGGGGCTGGGGATGTGGCTTCATAGGTAGAGCACTTGCCTAGCATGCATGAAGCCCTGAGTTTCCTTCCAGCACTACAGAAGCTGGGCATGTGGTGGACACCTGTAATCCCAGCACTCTGGAGAGGGAGTTGGGAGGATCATAAATAAATTCAAGGTCACCCCACAGTTAAGGACAGCCGAGGCTACACTAGACCATTTCAAAAGACAAGACAAAACAAGGAACATGTGACACTGGCCAGAGACAGACATTGGTCAGCATGCTTTGCATGAACCAAGCCTCATGCTCTCTGGCAGATGGGACATTTGGACCAAGGAGCTGCCCCCCACCCCCCTTTCCCAAACCACCTATAGGAGTAGATACAGCTGCTAAAGGTGAAGTAAGCATCCTTAATGGTATTGTGGAGCCCTTGTTCCACAGGTCCCTCACACCTAGGTACCTTTTCTTTTATGTATTTTTTGAGAGATGGTCTCTCTAGTCCTGGCTGCCCTGAAATTGTCTGTGTACACCAGGCTAACTTCTAACTCACTGAGATCCACTTGTCTCTGCCTCCCGAGTGCTGGAATTAAAGGTTGTGCCACCATGACTGGCTAGGCACCTTCTTGACCACACTCTCTTCCTTAGAGAAATCATGAGTCCTTCAGATGTCAAGTGCCCTAAAGTTGAAAGAGTCCCAGCTTTGGGCTAGATGCTAAAGCCTTGACACAAAGCACACAGCACTTAACCCTTAGAGTTGGGCCCTGGTTCAGGTTGAGGCCCCCACAGGGACGAGGGGGAGCAGCCATTGTGGTAAGCACACCCTTAGGCTTGGGTTTTTACACTCCTGTAGTCAGAACAAGCAGTGAGCTCAACTCCAGAGCACTCTCTGGGGAATGGAAGAGGGTGTCTCCTAGGATAGCCGAGGGAGTAGAGATGGTCCTCATCACTTTAGAGAAATATGTGGTATTTTCTGCCAGTAACTGCCAATGTAGGGGCAAGGCAACTGGAATTCTGAA
The DNA here is from genome assembly GCA_907164525.1 of Lophiomys imhausi. Taxonomy (NCBI): domain Eukaryota; kingdom Metazoa; phylum Chordata; class Mammalia; order Rodentia; family Muridae; genus Lophiomys; species Lophiomys imhausi. Next base: position 1,679,009 of record CAJQZJ010034231.1, read on the forward strand.
TACTTATGGCACCAAGCCCACTCTACTGTAAGCTGTACATTGGCACTCCCCAAGACCTGTGAGCCCCCATAGCTGTGGCCCTTTCTACATGTTAGCCATTCCTACCTGCCCCTCCCCTTCCCCAATGATCCCCACACAGCCATCACTCTTGAGTCTTGCACAGAGCCATCCAAGTGTAACAGGTCAGCTGGCTCCTTCCTGAACACCCTGAGGTTTCCTTCTGACTCCTGGACTTCCAGGAGGGCGACAAGCCTCCAGTACTGTTGGCCTGGTGCCCTCTTGTGGCCACGTGGCAGCATTGCCCTGACACGCTCATCCAGAACCTGGAGCCAGATGCACCTGCTGATGGGTGGATTGGCTTACCCACAGGAACTGTGTCTGTCAGCTCACCTCTACCCTACCCCACTCTCCCACCCACCCTCAGCTTTTCAACACCTTCCCCTGGCTGGGGGCCTTGCTGCGATTACACAGGCCTGTCTTGACCAAGATTGAAGAAGTGCGCGCCATCCTAAGAACCCTCTTGGAGGCTCAGAGACCACCCTTGCCAAGTGGTGGCCCCATGAGGAGTTACGTGGAAGCTCTCCTTCAGCAGGGCCAGGTGTGGACAGGGCCTGGGCTTCCTCAGAGACCTGTGGGGGTTTTTGGGGACCCCAACTCAAGGGTGGGAAGTGAGGAGGATTCTTTCCCATCTTCTAGGGACCTCTGGGAGTCTTGGTCTCCTCCTCTGTGGAACTGACCCCTGAGAGTAACTGCAGTGAGCGTTGGGGTTGGTGGGACCCTCAGTAAATGCCAGTTCTCTTTCCACCCGGCCTGACTTCTAACCCATCCTCCCGGGCCTAGGACTGGGCTGGGTCCACAGGTTGGGTTGGATCTACAGAGATTCAAGCCCAGTTCTGACCAACCGCCCTGTAGGATGACCCTGAGGACATGTTTGGTGAAGCCAATGTCATGGCCTGCACACTGGACATTGTCATGGCTGGAACAGAGACCACGGCCGCCACCCTGCAGTGGGCAGTCTTCCTTATGGTTAAGCACCCACTTGTGCAAGGTGAGAGTCTCGCCATGGTAAGGGTGGGACCCCTAGGGGGGTCAGGGATGGGCCTTCCCTGACACAGTGCTACCCTCTGGCCTAGGTCGCGTGCAGGAGGAGCTAGACCGAGTACTGGGCCCTGGGCAGCTACCCAAGCCAGAGGACCAGCGAGCACTACCCTACACCAATGCCGTGTTGCATGAGACCCAGCGGTACATCACGCTCCTGCCCCATGTGCCCCGCTGCACTGCTGCTGATGTTCAGCTGGGTGGTTACTTGCTCCCCAAGGTGGGACTCCACTTACTTTTCCCTTTGAATTGGGGTAGATAGGGGACTTCCTGGGTCTCATAGTTACCTGTGAGAGAGGCTGACACCATGTGGTGCAGGTGGGAGTAGAGGGCGCTCCGTCTCCTTCCCCTAGCTCTGAGCAGATCCGTCTACCCTGGGTCCCCTCTGCCCTACAGGGAACTCCTGTGATCCCTCTGCTGACCTCAGTGCTGCTGGACAAGACACAGTGGGAGACCCCAAGCCAGTTCAACCCAGACCACTTTCTGGATGCTGAGGGGCACTTCGTGAAGCGGGGCGCCTTCCTGCCTTTCTCCACCGGTAACCTGCTGGCCCTCAGCCTTCGGGGTGTGCCCACAGCAGCTCTAGCTTACCCCTCTCTCCTCCAGGAGCTGGACTGGCACCCTACATGGTGCTTCCATTTCCCTTGCAGGACGTCGGGTCTGCGTTGGGGAGAGCCTGGCCAGGACAGAGCTCTTCCTGCTGTTTGCTGGCCTCCTCCAGCGATACCATCTGCTGCCACCTCCTGGCCTCAGCCCAGCAGACCTAGATATGAGGCCTGCCCCAGCCTTCACCATGCGGCCACCTGCCCAGACCTTGTGTGCAGTGCCTAGATCCTAGGTTGCTCACACACTTGAAAACTACCCGAGCCTAGCCTACCGCTCCCCCAGGGGGCACTGCAAGTGATGGGGCTGCTGCAGTATCCCTAGCAACAAATGATTGGCAGACAGTGCCTCCTTTACCTCTCTGGACTGCAGCTTGTGCCACAGTGGACAGTGGTGGGCCAGGCTGCCCACCACTGTCCACTGAAGGTTGGAAGCTGGCCTTCAATCAGGAAAGCATGTGGGGCTGACGTATCTGCCCTGGCCTGATAATTCCAGAAGCCCTAACCCACCTTCCAAGCTCCTACACATCAAACACTACAGACGGCTCCCCACTCTGGTCCCCAAGGCAGCCAAATCGCCAGAGTACAGACTATGCTCCAGACACTTCATTTTTTCTTCCCCTTCCCCACCAGGCCCTTTTTTGACATCCCACCAGGCCATGGGTGCCCCCCATTACAAGATGCCCAGTCTATGGCCCTTCTACAGTCCAAAGTGTGCCCTCTCATCTCCCTATCTAGGCGGAGCCTGCCAGTCAGTCTGGTGTGTTCCACCTTTGATTGGCACCAAGGGGACCCTAGGGGCTGTCTGAACTTGACTATAGGTGACATCTCTGTTCCTTTCTTCTGCTGCGACAATTGACATTCAGTGGTCACCTGGTGCAAGAATGCTTGGAGGAAAAGAGCCCCTTCCAGCTGGCGTCCTAGAAACCTTCACCAGGTTGCAGGTGCCAGTTCTGACAGTAAGGAACCATCAAATTTCCCCTTTCAACTCGGCTACCAGGAAACTCAGAGCTATGGTTCTTGATCCTGCCACCCTACTCCTTCTTTGTGCTGTTTGCATTCCTTGTTTCTTAGTGTGCTCACTCAAGGCTTTGAAATGCTCAGGCTGAAAACCCTGCTGTGCATGTCTGTCAGGACAACTTGCCAACTCCAGCAGCATCCCTGCAGCCCCTAATGTGGCCACAGACAGCACAGGGCTTCGCCCAAGTGGGGAATGGCAGGGCTAGATGCCACCATGAGTGTCAAGAGCTAGCTGGAGTGCACGTGTGACCCAGACCATGTGTCTCTTGGGTCCCTCCTGGCACCAAGAGTCTGGTGGTTGCTGGTGACAGGTCAGTGCTGACTATGGGGACAGAAACAAGACCCCTTTGGGCTCTGATGGCTCACTGGTTTGGTGCTTTAAAATAATTAAGCCTGAAGTTACAGCAGTGTCTGAGGGACACAGGAAAAGGCTGGGGTCAGGGCTTTGGAGGTGAGGTCGGGTCTGGCTACAAATAGCCAGATTGCCTGAGCCCTGTGATCCAGATAGAAGTCCATGCTTTGGCCGGCTACCCTCTCTTCCCACATGAATGCTGTACTGGGTCACCACGCCCAAGTGCTCGGGACCTGTGACAAGTCGGTTACTTTTTTTTTGAGAACAGCTTCCTCTAGGCAGCATTGGCTGTCTTCCACGCCCATCTTAATGCTTTCACAAGAGTCAGGGGCAGCTCCACTCAAGTGAGCTTGTAGGGTCTGAAGCCTGGGGGTTGCCCCAGTGAGAATCCTCTCCTCTCCTGAATGACATCTTGTTCCAACCAGGAGGATAGTGAGATGACAAGCTTAAGCTCCTGGATGTGGGGACAGCCCTCCGGTGGCAGTCGGATCACAACAGACAGCTCTGGCCTCACAGGCTCAGGATGCTGTGAACACCTGGGCCTCCAGGCAGCTGAGGGCAGCGTGGCTTCAGTCCAGCTGGCCCTGGCTGCCCATCTCTCCACTGTGACGCACGTCCTGTCCACCTGGAGCTGGGAGTGGGTGGTGGAACTCTGTCCTCTGGACCTTGGATTGGAGCAGCTGTCATGACCGGAAGGAGACCCTTGAGGGACGGGGCCTGTTAACATTCCACGGAGGAGAGGGATACATGGGTGGGAGGATCACCTGATCCCCTTGGATTCCAGCCATCATTCCCTCCCAACTCTTCAACTGTGGGCCCCAACCCTATGGGGCAGAAAATACTTGGTAAGCAGACATCTCTGTGCAACAATCAAAAACTAGAAGTAAAAATGTGTAGCCTGACAGTTGTGGTGCATGATTTTAACCCCAGCACCAGGGAGGCAGAGAGAGGTGGATTTCCCAGTTCCAGGGCAGCTTGGTCTACAGACTGAGTTTCAGGACAGCCAGGGCTACACAGAGAAATCTTGTCTAGAAAAAAACAAACAAACAAACAACCCCCCCAAAAAAACCCAAAAAATTTAAAAAGGGGGGGGGGGAAATGTGTAATAATCCTGATTGTTTCCTGGTGTCACATTGCTCAGGGCCAGATATTATCAGTATCAGGGCCTAATTTTATTTGGTTTTTTGAGACATGGTTTCTCTGTGTGTAGCCTGGCTGTCCTGGAACTCAGAGATCTGCCCACCTCTGCCTCCCGAGTGCTGGGATTAAAGAGTCTCAAGACTTTAAATACATTGGTTTCTGTTCTTAAAAACAGCTTATGGAGAACAGGCTTTCGGTGTCTTGGCACCTCAGAGCTTCTCATCAACAAACCCTTGCTATCTGTGGATTGCGCTGTGTTAGACAAACAGTCATTAACATGCAAATATGGCTCATCTTTGGTAAATGGCAAATTACATGTATTCAGAATTGTTTTAAAATAAATTTCTTGTGATCTAGTATATATCAGATCTGTAACCCCCTTTTATATACCTCTATATCCAGAGGTGTGTACAAATTACTCTGATGCAAAGGGCTGGTGAGTGAGGTCAAGAAGCTTTGGCTGCAGAACACAGGAGACTGAAGGCGGACATTGCGTGGCTCCCAGGAGACCCCAGTGAACTCACTGCTCACTGGCCCAGGCTTGCACCGAATACTCTCTGGTCTGCCGATGCCTTCCCTATGTGGCATCTACGGAGGATTCTGTATGGTGCGAAAGAAAAGTCACCCAGTGGGAGTGAGGTATGAGTTCTGAGGGTGACAAGGGTCCATACATAAATGCTTAGTCATTCTGTTCCCAACACGCTGCTGAGACTTTCAATGAGAAATGAATGCTCATACTGAGGGGGAGCACATGGACAATGAAAGTGAACAGGGATCATGGAGCAGCAGCCTCTGGAGGCTCAACATCATCCACACAGGCCCAGGGCCCTCACTCCAAGCCCCCAGTGGGGTTTCCCTGTAGACAGGTTAGCTGCATGCGGGCTGTACTCCAATGGCCCCTCAGACTGAATATGTAGGAGACCCACCACAGCCATACCAGGGAATCCCAGCTGATGGAGAAAGCCAGCATCGGCCAGTCTCTAAGATAGCCTTGGTAGAAAAAAACAGAATCTGTTCACAGCCACTTTAGGGCCACGCATGTGGAAGTGGCACCTTGGAGCTGCTTCAGGGAGACCAGGTTCAACTCTCAAGGCACAAGGACCTGCTATAGCTTATAGGGAGGGGGATGGAAGTTCCTTTTAAGGCCATTGGAAGGAAGTCCTCAAGCCAGAAGGACCTTCTGGTGATCTGCTTGCTCCCACACTTGTAGGAAGCGATAGCCAGTGTGTCCTGAGGGCCCAAGGCCGCTGCCTCCCACTAGGAGAGCAGTTGGAGCACCTGCCGGAGGCGCTGCATCTTCCCCAGCTGAGCATCTCTGGCCGTGGTGTCAGCCTCGTCCAGCTCCTGCATCAGGACCTCAGCCTTCTGCACTGTCAGCTCTCGGGCACTGCCCTTCAGCCCCTCAAGGTAGCTCAGCAGGGTAGAAAAATGCTCCTCAGGGACCTGGAGGGAAAAGAGGACAGTGTTGAGGGCTGGGGCATGGGGACCCTGAGCAGTGGGCAGGCGAGGTGCTCACATGGAGACCAGCAGCAATGGGAGCCTGGGACTTTTCCCTGTGCTTGCCTATTCATCCTCATGATGGTGTCTCCCAATAGAGCCACGTGCAAGGGACCCCAGACCACCCTGCTGTTACTTTGTCAGGACAAGAAGTGGGAACATAGTGGGAAAGAGACCAGTGTGCTGGCGTGACCCTCCTGTGCCTCAGATAAGTTTTAAAACCTTTTTTTGGAGACATCATTTCTAGCCCCGGCTGGCCTTGAACTTGTTAAGTACACAAGGATGACCCCACACTCCTCATCCTTCTCCCTCTCCCACAACAGTGCTGGGATTGCGGTGTGCACCACTACACCCACTTTATGCACTGCTGGGATGGAACCCAATTCCTTGTGCCCACTAGGCAAGCACTGGACCCACTGATCCTTAGGCCAGCCCTTGACTTTGTTTCTATTTCAAGATGGTCTACTTTCACTGCATCCACCTGAAGCCCTTATACAGAAGGGAGGCCCACGCAGCAGGTGCAGGTCCTGGTCTGATGCTGACAGGCATGGCTCTCACTTGGTGCCACTAAAGGGCCCACACGGAGTATCCTATACCTGTGTGACAGAACAGGGACACTCAAGGGAACTACCTGAGCTGCCCTGGGGGAGGGGTGTGGAGATACAGAGGTCTTATGGACGCTCAGCACCAACAGGGCAGCTCCAGCACCTAACTTAGCTGTGAGGTTCTGCTTCCAAATTCCATTCCATTCCAGGAGCCAAACCCTGCCTTGAGGAGAGCTCAGCACACCCACACTCTTGTACTTGTGAGTAGGCAGGTGACACCAAGGAAAAGGAAGCGACCCAGGGTCCTGGCATACACAGGTAGAGGGAAGATTCTACAACACATGAGAGCTCATGGTCTCCATGTGCCCATAGTCCTTCACCTGGGTCCTGCCTGCTGTATATAGATCCTGTTACCTTGGTGGCCTACCCTCTGAGCAAGGATTCCATCTATGTGCCCGCCTGCCATGAATAGGTCTTGCCACCTGGAAGACCCAGCCCCTATGCAGGTGCCCATGTCTGGGTGCTTGTCTGCCATGCAGGAACCTTGTTTTAAATGTCCACCTGCTGCGCATTTACCCTTTCACCCATGTATCCAACTGTCCATTCAGGGCCCTGTCTAGGGGCCCTCCTACCATTCATTGACTCTTGTCACCCGAATGTCCCACTTCCCACAAAGGGCCCCCACCTTGGCCAGTCTACTGTGTACAGACCTTGTCCTCATCATACATGTGGAGTAAGAGCCACGTCTGCCTTGTCTTCTGGAACCTCCAGCTCTCCTGCTTCTGGGCCCACCTGGGAACCAAGACAGACACCTCAGGATATGGAGGACATTCCCAGGGGCCCCCCTCAGCACACCCACTGTAGGAGTTCCTCAGTCCATCTGGAGTGTCTACATTTGTAACATCAGGGATACAGGGTCAAGGTCATCGTCCAACTCTATATTTCTGTCACTTTACAACATTAACAAGAGCACTCTAAACTTCTTGAATTCATTAATTCTTTCTGTTGTTTTTGAGACAGTCTTATATAGCCAAGTTGGCCTCAAACACTCAACATAGCTAGGCTCATCCTCCGCCTCAGTCTTTTATGTGTTGAAATTATAGAAATGTGACAACATTCCTGGCTCAATTGTTTATTGTTTCCTTTCCATTTTCACGTGTGCGTATGTGTGTCTAAGCATGTTTGCAAGTGTGTGTGTGTGTGTGTGTGTGTGTGTTGGGAATCTTCCTGATTATAGGCCTGAGGTTGGGAATCTTCCACCTTATTCCCTGAGGCAGTGTCTCTTAATCAAACCCAGAGATGGTCAATATGGCTAGTCTCCTTAGCCAGTTTGGACTGGGGATTCCTTATTTCTGCCTTCTCAAGATGGAATTACAGACAGGCTTCCACACTTTTATGTGAGTTTTGGGGATCCACACTCGTACCCCCCAGCTTCTGTGGTAAACACTTGGTTCATTAATTCTTCACTTAGGTTTCTGCCTAGGCTGGCGAGGGTCTGGAATATGCTATCATTAGCACTGAAATTTCCTTGCAGGCCCCTGAATGACTGGGCATGATCCCCAGCCCTCCCACTAAATCTTTACATTCTCCTGGGCAGAGGCAACAGGAGGGAAGGACTAAGCCTGGTGCCCAGCCTCGTACCTCAGGCCCTCGTTCTGGCTCTCACAGCTGCTGCACAAGGCTCTGAGGCTGTCCACTGAAGTCACAGTTCCTACTCCACCTCGGGGTTGAGCTGGGCTCTACCTAATTCCTCCATGAGTGTTCAACCAAGAACAAGGAAGGACTCAGGCTGTGTGAGGACCCCAGGAGCAGTCAGGGGACACATTTTCTGACTTGTGCCCCATTTTACCATCCCTATAACACGTATCCTTCCATTGATCTCACAAATCCTAAGTCTCTGAGAATGGTTTCTCAAGAGCAGGAGGGATGCAAAGAGCCAGGATCAAAGTGGAGCCAGAAATTACATGCCTGCCTTTAATCCCAGCACTCTGGGAGGCAGTCCCTGTGGCAGGCAGATCTCTGAGTTCAAGGCCAGCCTGGTTAATAAAGTAATACTGCAAGGAATACACAGAGAATTCCTGTTTTGAGAAACCAATAAGCAAAACAAAATAAAATAAGATAAATCTTAATGGGGGGAAAAGATACACCTTAAATTAAAAATTTTTTTTTTTTTTTTGGTTTTTCGAGACAGGGTTTCTCTGTTTAACAGCTCTGGCTGTCCTGGACTCGCTTTGTAGACCAGGCTGGCCTTGAACTCGCAAAGATCCGCCTGCCTCTGCCTCCCAAGTGCTGGGATTAAAGGTGTGCGCCACCACCGCCCGGCTCTAAAAATTTTTTTAAATTAAAAAGAAAGATTTAGATTTGGATGCTCAAAAAAAAAAAAAAAGATAAATCTTAAAAACAAAACACCTGGATACAAAATTAAGATTATATTTGGCCACATTGGTATTGATCTTTGTATATTGATACAAAATTAAGGGTAACGCTTCTTAAAGGTATTGTACCTAGTAATGCTTAAAAATGAAATGTAAATTTTGGCCTCTTGCTGCCAACCATCATAAACTGTTTAGGATAATTACGAAATAGAAACTAATAGTCATGCAAGCGTGTCATTTTGTTAGTTACTATGACAGTCTATCACAGTTATTTTTTTTGTTTTGTTTTGTTTTTTCGAGACAGGGTTTCTCTGTGTAGCTCTGGCTGTCCTGGACTCACTTTGTAGACCAGGTTGGCCTCGAACTCACAGAGATCCGCCTGCCTCTGCCTCCCGAGTGCTGGGATTAAAGGCGTGCGCCACCACCGCCCGGCCACAGTTATTTTTTAAGCTACTCAGAAATCAAGTTGCTAAGAGACAAGCAACATTTGCTTATCTAAATATAAGAGATAGATAGGGCATCTTCAAAAACCTCAAGAGATCTGCAGAATATGGCATTCAAAGATGTTTTCTTAAGATTTTTTTGATATCGAGACATGTCAGCTCCTGACAGCACCCCCTATTCTACTCCAACTAGAAGATCAACATCGAAGAATCTCCAGTGGGAGATGGTTGAATTGGTGGTAAGCCTTTCTCTTGGCAAACAAAACAAAACAAAACAAAACAAAACAAAACCCCTTGCTTCAACTGTAGACAGACTGCTGTCCAAAAAGGACAAAACTTGGAAGCAGGTAAGTCAACAGCCTAGCTCTGCCAAGACAGGGTAGGGAAGTCCTTCATAATTCCTGCTCTACAATCAATGTCTGTCAGAGAAACGAGCCTAATGGCTGAAGATTGATGCTGTAATGTATGGAGAGAAAATGGGAACTGTCCAGGCAGCCACTGGTATGTCATTTCTTAGTTTTGGAAGCTGCAGGCCCTGCACTTCTTATATTATCAGATATATTTATCCCTCTCAGGTCTCTGAGGTGGTTGAAGAATAGATAGTTAGAGTCTCATAGTTAAATTTTGAGTTGTTTAGGAATCAAGAGGATGTTCTGGATCTAAGAAGATATTTTTAAAATTGTGAGGCAAGTTAGTATGAAAGCTGAGTTAGATATAGAACTTTAACTCATGGAGATGGTTAGATAGTAGAATTTTAAAGTCAGGCGCCAAATACATATGGACTGGACATTGGGAATGTATGCTAAGCCATATAACCCTCATAATTGTGGCCTATTTATTTCTGTTGTTTTGTATTGTATTTATAGTTATAAGAGAAAGAACCATTTGTTGGACTGAAAGGGAGAGCTGTTGGGGGGAAAAAAGAAATACCTTAAACTAAAAAAAAAAAAAGGGAAGAGGATGGGGGGTTGAGGGGGAGGAGGGTGGAAGGGTGGGACTGGAGGGGGGAGTAGGGAGGGGATTGTGATTAAGATGTAACTTGAAGAAATAAAAAATAAATTATTATTTAAAAAAAAGAACAGGCAAAAAAAAGGATTGCAGTTAAAACTGCAATGAATTTTGAGTGAAGAAAAAAACAAAACACCTGGAAGATTCTTAGCTGCAGGGTTGTCACAATCTGCAACACACCTTATTCAGGGACATGTCCCTCCTGCCTTCCAGAATACCCATTTTCAGTGCTCAGTCAAGATTAGGGTATGCCTGTAGGTCTGGCACACAGTGGCCACAGGACACCTCCACAGGGTAAAAAGAAGAGGGAAGCCCCTGAGGGCAGGGGCTCACTAATAACAGCCAGAGGAGGACTGTGCTGGACAGACCAGTCTCTACTCAGCACGTGGGCAATGTTAGGGTGTTCTGGATTCAGCCCTCAGTGCAGTGGTGCTTACCCTTGGAGGTACTCCAGGGCCAGAACGGCAGCTGAAGGCTTGGCTGGCTGAACCACAGCAATGCCTGCCTCCCGCACCCTCTTCTTCTCCTCCTTCTTCCGTTCCTTCTTCAGTTTCCTTTCCAAGACCCTCCTCTCTTCGGGGGACAGCTCAGGGCCGGCCTCCTGCACCTGAAAGTCAAGGACAGGCAATCGAGTTGGATGTGGATGCAGCCCCAGGACAGGAGGCCGCCTGCCCACCCTCTACAGTCCACAGGAGGCAGAGAAGGTTGTAGGAAGCAGGAGGCAAATGTGGCGGGAGGACTCGCCTCAGGTGCTGGATCCACCCCCACAGTGTCAAGTGGACTGACCACAGTCCCATTCCTTCACAGTTCCCTGAGCCATGTGCAGTGACCACAGCAGCCATCAGAGGGCAGCACTCCTGGTCACGGTGGCTAAGGGACACCTCTTGGTGAAGCCCCTGCAGAGTGGGAGCTGGGCTGTGGTGGGCTCTGGCCTTGTGGAACACCACTTCTGGAGGCATCTTGACAAGGAACTCCACGCCTGCCCCCCACACGCTCCCCTAGGTGCATAAGGGAGGACAGCACACGGGAGGTATTCAGCAGTGGTCTTGAGGTCAACCTACTTTGTCTTTCCTGGAAAAAGCAGAACCAATATTGACTCTGATGTCGCTAGCAGCCCGGAGAGGGCGTGGGCGACATGTGGACAAACCCAAGTACACCACCCTAGCCTTTCCAGGAAGGGCGAGCGCCCCTACGATTCCAGGCTCCCATTGGTCCGACCCCCAGGGTAGAGTAACAGGACAAGGCAAACAGAAGAGCCCTGGGCATCCCATGCCCACAGTCCAGCCACAGGACACTCACACCTGCTCAATAAGAGCAGTTCCTTCTCAGTCCACAGAGGAGCCGGGACAGCTGGGACAACAGGGACTTCAGAGATTACAGTAGGGCATCCTCCCCCCACACAGTAGCCTTTGCCTGGGGCCCAAGGCTAACTCTCACTTCCCTCCCCAACAGTCACCCTGTATTCCCTCAGCTGGAGAGGTCCCAATTTGAGGAGGCATTCTGGGCAGGGTGCCTCAGGGCCCTCTGGAGACAAGGAAAGGAGTCTGGGGGTTAACTTAGGCCCTGGGGGTGGAAGGGGAGTCTGGCTGCCCTGGCTACCAGCTCCAAATGGCTCTGGCTGGGTCCCAGAGCCTGTGTGGCTAAGTGTTATGTAAACTGCAGCACTGGAGACAGCAGACAGGCCTCCCTGGGCAGGCCTGCCTCTGACCCCACAGCCGTGTGGTCGAGCTGCACGGCACCACCAGGCCAAGATCCATCAAGGGAACAGGCAGAGCAGTGGAGCAGTTAGAAGCATAAGCTGGGAGGGTGGGAAGCATGGGCCTCCCATTGTCTACTGGGCATGAGCTGTGCACGCTCCAGGCCCAGGATCCTGGTCTCCAGATGGGCCTAGGGATGCTTCCTGCTGACACTGGGCTGGGGACCATCATACAAACTAGAAGCTCTGACAGCTCTCTGAAGTCTCCCGGAGCTCTGCAGCCTGTGGGCCCTCCAGGAAGGAGAGCCATGGTGTCTGGATTGAGCTGGTGCAAGAGAGACAAGGTGACATAAGAAAAAAAAAAAGGCACAATCCAGTCTCTACTCAGGCCTCACTGAGGTAGCAGAGAGACTGCTGGAGTCTGAGTGAGACACTGCATGAGGCGATCTCTCACCCGGGGACTGAGTCCACACTGAAGGGATGGCTCAGTTTCCAACCCTTGCCTGGGAATCAGCCACACTGGAGCCTCTTGTCTCAACAAGATGCCAGCAGCTCTTCTAAAACAGACCTTCTTCTACAGCAGTGGTTCTCAACCTGTGGGTCACGGACCCCCAAACCATCGGGAAATGCAGATATTTATATTACAATTCACAACAGTAGTGAAGTCACAGTTTTGAAGTAGCAACAAAAACAATTTTAAGAGGCTGGAGAGATGGCTCAGAGGTTAAGAACACTGGTTGCTCTTCCAGAGGTCCTGAGTTCAATTCCCAGCAACCACATGGTGGCTCAACACCATCTATATTGAGATTTGGTGCCCTCTTCTGGCCTGCAGATATACCTGCAGACAGAACACTGTATGCATAATAAATAAATAAAAAATATTAAAAAAAATAATTTTAAGGTTGGAGATCACCACATGAGGAACTGTATAAAAGGGTTGCAGCATTAGGAAGGTTGAGAAGCGCTGCTCCACGGCAATCCACCTCAGTGCTCCCCTTGAATGCCTTCCGTCCCCAAAATCTAACATTGTCCTTCCACTGGATTTCTGAGGGGGATCGTGGTGGCCTCTGTGAAGACTAGAGGGACGTCTGTCTCTATCTGTAGCCACTGTAGTAACCACATCTCAATGCTGTCACTGTCTGTAGTTCGGGATAACGAAGGCAACGGGAGTTGGGACTGTAACTCAGTTGGTACAGTGTTTGCCTAGAACTCAGGACACTGCGTTCTGTCCTGGTCCTATGTAAGCCAGGTGTGGAGGAGGCAGGAAGATCAGGAGTTCAAAGTAATTCCGCCCATCTGTCCCCACGGTATCAGCGCTGGGATGACAAACAGGCACCGCCGGAAGGCTTCCAATGTATACTTGTGGGACCCAACTCAGGTCCTCATGCTTGTCAGACAAACACTGGGCTGACAGCCATCTCTCCACTTCCTGTTTCTATTTTGTTTTATTATTAATCTTTTTTTAGATTTATGTACATAAATCTCTTGCCTGCCTGTACAAGCACCACACGTGTACTTGGTGCCCTCTGATGTCAGAAGTGGGTACCAGATCCCCTGGAACTGGAGCAATGGATGGTTGTGATCATGTGGGTATTAAGAGTTAAAAATTGATCCTCTGGAAGAACGACACGTGCTCTAGAGAGCTAAGCCATGTCTCCAGCCCTCTGGTTTTTAAAAAGGGACTTGATATGTGGCCCAGTCTGGCAATTCTCCTGCCTCTGTGGCCTCTGGAGTTCTGGGATTAGAGCTACCACACTCAGCTCTCTTTTCCTTTTTTTTAAAGACTTATGTAGCTCATGTTGGCCTTAAATTCACTTATAGCATTGCACACACATGCAGTTAAAAAAAAGAAAAGCACCCACAGGGTTGTGGGAATGGCTCAGTGGTTTAGAGCACTGTTGCTCTTACGGAGGACCTGGGTTTGTGTCTCAGCACCCATATGGTAGCTGGCTCCAACTGCCTACTATAATTGCAGGTCCAGAGGGTCCGATGTCCTCTTCTAACTGTGGGCACATGTGTAGTGCACATACATATATGCGGATAAAACACACACACATTTATAAAATAAAAAGTCTAAACAATAACTTTTTTTTTTTTTTGGTTTTTCGAGACATGGTTTCTCTGTGTAGCCCTGGCTGTCCTGGACTCACTTTATAGACCAGGCTGGCCTCGAACTCGCAAAGATCCGCCTGCCTCTGCCTCCCAAGTGCTGGGATTAAAGGCGTGCGCCACCACTGCCCGGCATAAACAATAACTTTTTAAAAAAACATAAAGTGCTGCTGCATCAAGAACGGTGGCTGGGGACCTCAGACCTTTCTTTCATGCAGCTCCTTGTCTGAACATTTCCTTATAAAGTGCAAGGAAACTGCTCCGTATTAAGCCATATACCCCCTAAGTTCCATTTCCTTTCAGAAATGGCACTAACTTCACTTGAAAAGGCCCCATGCCCTTGGTTCAGGCAAAAACCTCGAACGAGTTCCCCAGGGAGCTGATCTGAAGGAGACTGGCTCCCAATATGGGGGACTTGGGGGTGCTGTCTGTCCCATGGTAAAATGAGGACACTTGGATGGCCAGAATAAATGGAATCTGCATCCTGTGGAGGACCCTTGTGTGGGTGATGGGCTGGGCACTTTGTCAGCACTACCAAAGCCAAGGGGCAGGGAGGAAACCAGTTGTTCTTGGTAGGCTGACACTTTGGGGCCACAGGAGACCCAGCAGTCTCCCAAATGACACACATTTGAGGTTCCTCCACCCATATCTGCACCGACACTCATGGTTTACACTGAACTGGGGCTGGAGGGGCAGGCGGCCTTAGTCCCATGCTGACAAGCCAGGTTTGCTGGGCCACTCCGGAAACCGAGAAGGAACTGGATCAGTCCCCACCAACCTCGGTAGCTAAATTCAAGGCTGCCTGGCCTCACACCATGTGTGTCTTCTCAGGGAAGTGGCTGTTGTCACTCTCCTGTTCCCCATGACACCCTGGAGGACCTGGGAAGACTAAAGGGAGAACAAGAGGGCCCATGACAAGGCGCCAGTCCTAGCTTGAGGCATGAGAAAAGGCCTTTATTATCCCCAAGGATAATCCTCTTGGATTAGAGGACAGGTTTCAAGTACAGGACTTTCCACCGCTGGGATAGCCCAGTCCATCTGTCTGCTGAAGAGCATGATGGGGGCGGGGCTAGCTGGCAGCACTCTTCCCCATTGCCATCAGCAGGCAGGTGGTATGCAAACCCAGGATCAGCCTGGAATCCAGGGTGGCGGCTGCGTGGGCTTCTCTTGTTTGTTCACAGGTTTAATCGAGAAGCCCTGGCTGAAACGCGACTGTTTTTGAAGCCTCAGGGCCTGAGGAGACACATGAGGGTGGGTGCTGCAGCACAACCTCACTTCAAGGACCCCGCCATGGCCTCAAGTCCCTCCCTTGGGCTCCATGGGGCCCAAAAGAGGCCTTCTGTGTAGAAGGCAAAGGGCCCACTGTTCTTCCCGAAGCTCACAGGGCAAAGAGATAGTCTCCCTCTACACAGAGCCAGAGAAATGGGGCTGCTGGCCTGGCCAGGGTGTCACCTGTGCAGGGGCAGTGTAACTGGGTACATTCTAATAGGGATCTGTGCTGGCCTGAGCCCCCACGCAGTCAGTACCAAGAGTTTTTGAGCATCCGCTGGGTTGGTCGTCTTCATCAAATTTTTGGAATTGCAGAGGTGGATGGTGAAAGCTGAGGGCCTTCACCAGCTGCCCCAAATGGGGACATGCCACTTAATTTTTACCCCATGTTTCTCTCAGGAAAACGATCTACCCATGGCAGTGCTTCTACAGCAAGAGAACACCTTTGGCTCAGTCAATGTGGTCAGCATGGGGCAAAGCAGGACTCTTGTTCTATCCTCATGGCCCAGTGGCTCATCTGGACGCCATTGTTCAAGGCTCAAGAGCCACGGTCTTACGGCCCTTGCTTCACTCTGTATGCTAAGTGGACACTCCCTGCTTGCCAGACTTTTATTTTTCAAAACAGAGCATAAATAATACTCAGGAGGATTGAGAGTCCAAGGCCAGCCCGAGTTCTGCAGTTCTGGCCCCGAAATAAACAAAAACCTCAAAGGTTAGGTGCATGGCTCAGAGGTAGAGGGCTTGCCTATCAGGTCCAGTGCCAGGAATACTTTGTGGGGGTCCTCTTTCTTGGCATGACCAAGGTAGTGGGAAGGTTGCACATAGGTTGAGGGTGGAACAAACCTCTCTTTTTTTTTTTTTTTTTTTGGTTTTTCGAGACAGGGTTTCTCTGAATATCTCTGGCTGTCCTGGACTCGCTTTGTAGACCAGGCTGGCCTCAAACTCACAAAGATCCGCCTGCCTCTGCCTCCCAAGTGCTGGGATTAAAGGCGTGCGCCACCACCGCCCGGCTCTGAACAAACCTCTCTTGTCTCCACTGGATCTACGTGAACAGAACAGCTGCACTGGGCTGTCATTCGACCCAATTCATAAACAGAGTCCCAAGGCCATGGCAGGTGGGCTGACTGACAGAGCCCAGCACCTGCTCTGTCTTCTACCACATACCCAGGTGGTGGCTCGATGGCTGGAGGGTGGTCTCTAATCCTTAACACTCCTGTACCCATTCACCAGCCACTGTGAATGCTTTAAGTATGGCCTACAGGAGACAGTGGGGCCAAACGCCAGCCCAGTAGAGCCTGAAAGCCTCTTCCCACTCCTCAGCCCACAGTCACCCCTCCTCCATCCACTCGGATTCAGCCCAAGTCTAGGGTCCCAAGAGGGGTGCAACCTTGAGAGCCCATTCTCGTTGACAGACCTCAGCAGACTACTGCCCAACTATGCACACACACACATAGCAGCAGCAAACTTTTCCGAAAACGAGAGAAAACCAAAACCACAACAAAATAATGAATAATGAGGATGGAATGGGCTTTAAGTGAAGCTTTTTATTTGGAGATAATTATTGAAACACAGGTGGATGTGGGAGGTGCCCCAGGGACAACTGCCAGGCCACATGCTCTCTTTAATCAGGTCACACACACAGGGAAATACCTGGAAGGCTCACTGGCTCACTTCCCTCCCTCCTCAGTGCTTGCTTAGATTAAGGTGATTAAGACACCAGTGGTGTGTACCTTGCTTCACGGCTGCAAAGAGGAACCAGAGTCCCTTCCATTCTGAAGCACGCAATGACCTGCGGAGTTGCACGCTCGAGCTCAGGTCAGTACTGTGGGCGCAGCCTGCTGCTGTAAGCACCCGGTGGTCTGCAGGCAAGTGTCTGTGGGCAGTGCAGGGGTGGACACCGGCTCTGTCGTCGAGGCGCTCACAGGCAGGAATACGTGAGCTCCTGGAGGACAGGGACGGTGGCCACCCCGTCCAGCTCCGCATAGCTGTGCTCTTGGCACCTTCATGCCAAGGCAAGGGTGACACTCACCTATGACACCTATGGACTTCCTTCTAGAAATGGCTTTTTTTTTTTTTGATAACAGAGCCCTGGCTGTCTTGGACTCACTTTGTAGACCAGGCTGGCCTTGAACTCACAGAGATCCACCTGCCTCTGCCTCCCAAGTGATGGGATTAAAGGCGTGCGACGCCAACACCCAGCTAGAAATGACTTTTTTAAATGCACAAAGTAGCATAAAAGATGACTGCCAAGGCACTCCTGCTTCCTCAACGAACTGAATGGTGGAACTGAGCAGCAGATCTGAGGTCTCACCCGGGGAAGTAAAGATGAAGGAGACCAAGCCATCACCGGCTGCCAAAGGACACAAGGACCCCTAGAGGTGATGCTGTTGCTGCCACTAGGCCCAGGTTCTGCCCAGACCACAGCCCCTTCTGCAGTCATGGCAGAAACACGTGTCACTTGGAGGTTAAAACACAGACAGGCTAAAACCTGACCTTGGACCTCAGACTGAAGGTAGGAGAGTCTGGACCCCAGAGAACCACCTCTTTCCCATCCCCAGTACAGATCACATGGCCTCTAGGCTGGGAGTCCCCAACTGTAGAAGGCTTTCTTGGTTCTCTGGCCTCAACCCACCTGACTCAGGTTGACCCGCCCCACTGACAAAGTTACAAAGGTCCCACGGGTTTTCTAGGTACTAACCCCACCATTGGCACCTCGCAGCCTGCCACGCACATGCCTGCCATCACTGTGTGCCCAGTCCCACCATGGGAGCAGACAGACACCAGGCACTTGAATAGATGGGCAGGCGTGGAGACTTCATTGACTAGGAAGAGGGGCTGGCCCCAGAAGATAAAATCCATCACCTCTGTCTCTTTGCCTGGTCCCAGTAGCTCAGCTCTGGATCAAGTTCACAGGTGAAGCCCAATGTGTCTATTAGAGCAGCTCCTGGGCCAAGAACAAGGGCAGAACCAGTTCCCCCCACCAGAATCACACACGGGGGGGGGGGGGGGGGGGGGGGGAGGACAACATACACTAGGATGGGGGACAGATGGGCAGGCTCACACTCAGGTCTACTCAGAAGCAGGAGAAAGTGGCCAATGGGCAGGGCAGGCGGCCCTGCAGCCAGGGAGATGGAGAGCTCTCTGATCAGACACCTGCATTCAGAGACCCTGAAGTGAAGTAGTGAGGCTCTCAGACGACAAGGAAGCTACACACAGCTTTCTATATAGGTGAGCATGACAGAACTCCATGCAAAAGGAGGAGGCAGGCAGACAGGACCAACTTTCCACTGCCACTGCCACATACAGAAATGAACGTTTCCAGTTCAGGAAAAGCCTGCTGGGACAGAACCTCTGCACTATGGAGGGGCCCACCACATCCCTGGAGTGGCAACCTGCTTCCTTCACCCTCTTTTTTAGAAATGTCCCAAAGAGGCTGCTTGGGCCCCCTCCTTTTGTAGCCCCTTCTTTCCAGCCAGGGCTAGGCACCCACTTCCCCATCTCTAGAGCTTCACAGCTTGCCCACCACATAGAGATGGTTGCTCCCACATGTCTGCCTGGAGCTCCTGGTTTCCACAAGCCCACCTCCAATTCTAGTTGAGCCTGTGGGTAGACAGACAAGTCCTTCGATTTTGCCTTTCTCTGTTACATTGGCTCTGTTCACATGCAAAACTGCCCGGCGGACATTAGGATCATGGAAGTTTTCCTGCAGTGCCCGAGAAAGGTCAGCAACACTCTACAAGGTCAGATGGCTCTCTTCACCTGCAGAAAGGGACTCAGTAGGAATCTAAAACTGTACTGTTTCTACGACAGAAACGTGAAGACAGCTCTGGGCCAATGTAGGCAGAGATGACCAGAAGAAACACAGAGGTACAAATCAAAAGACACTGGCACTATCCTGGACAGTTGTCACTAGTTTGTTTGTGCTGATCTTGCTATTTTAATGCAAACCAGACTCCTAAAGCTTGAAAAGCCCATTAGGCAAAGTGGAGAGTCATCCAAGGTCTGGGTGCACAGAGTTGCAACTGTGCAGAAAATGGTGTCTCGCAGGAAAAAAAAAAAGCCATTATGTACAATAAGACTATCAAACACCAGGCTCCTGCTTTAGCGGGGCACCCTGTGACCCTATCCTTCTGCTCCCAGCCAGGTGATGTTGCAAGTGACAGCCTGTAAGCAGAGACTGCAAAGTTCTCACCTCAGGGCCCTAACTTAACCACCTTACCCCCTCTGGATTTTAGGAGTTCCTCCAGAAAGGTGCACTTGGCCCACGAGCAGTTGAGAGGGTCTGCAATAACTTCTGTCCCTTAGGAGAAAAAAAAAGAAACACAACAGACTACTGGGACAGACAACAGCGAAATCAACATTACACAGGGAGTTCATTAAGTGCCCATAAAGTTTGTCATTATGCCCCTCCCACAGTTCACACACAGTTTTTACTTGAGTGCCTGTTTCTGGATTGGGGCTCTCTGCACACATCGCAGACACCATCGACTGTCCACACGGTGGGCTGGTTAAGATCGGGCTTTGAGATCGGGCAAGAGATCTCAGAGCCAGTCGGCCGAGGGCCCTGGCTGGTCAGGGAGCGGAGCCGAGTGGTGGGGACACCCGGGCGACCTCGCGTGGCTACAGGGTGAGGCCGCCACCCAAGTCTCTAGAACACCTGGCGCCGCCCGCACCCGGCCGCGCACTGACCTCGCTCGTAGGCAGCCGGGAATCGCTGGCCCGGGATGTGGGGACACGGCACGCTGCACATCAGCCATGCCGGGAGTTGGCCGGAACCAGATCCAGTAGGCTGGAGAATGACGCAGGCGCGCCTGCGCCCTCGGCGGGTGGGCGTGGTCTCTGCCGGTGCACGTGCCCGCCCTGTTGGGCTGCGGGTTTGTCAGGGGAATGTGGGTGGCCATAGCCAAGGAAAAGCGAGGCTGTGGCTGGGATGTGTGCTGTGGCTGCGCCTTGCTCCAGCTCGCCGGGGACCTGGGTTCCGTAGCTCCGGACACAGAATTTGCAAATTAAAACAAGGGTGGAGGTGGGGAGGCTCATAGCCTCTTGGTTGGGAGCACTTGCTGATCTCGCAGAGGGCAGATTGGGTTCCCAGAACCCACAAGTATCTCGCGCGCACCCCCTCCCCCCACACAATGAATGAATGAATTATCAAGGGAAAAAGAGAAAAACTCAGAGATCCTTCTGCCTCAGCCTCCAAGTGCTGTCACAAGACACCTTGCTAGGTGTGCACACAAGGACATTAGGAAATGACCTAGTTAGTTGGTGGTTAAGAACACATTGCACTTTCACACCAAAGACCTTGACCTTGGCAGTGAAGGCAATATGGAGATGCACCAAGGCCATGAGGCTGTACTCTATTCATAAAGCACTGGGAGAGAGGCCCTCCTACGTGAAGGCTGCCAGGAAGCAGGGCTGGCATATCTGGAGAGATGTGGGAGGACCCTGCAACATCAGAGCTGGCCACAGACAAGGCAAAGGGGACACAATGTCATGCTCCAGTGGGGACATTTCGATAGTTAGATCCTGTGTTATTCTTCCAGCCAGGAAACCCCTATTTCAAATTACCAAGCTGAAAGTAGCAAAGGTGAAAGGGGAGGGGAGAGAACTCACCAAAGCATCTTTTGTGCTTTGTCTACTCTAGCTAGTTTTTTGTCAGCTCGACACAAGCCAGGGTCATCTAGGAAGAGGAACAGCAGTTGAGAAAATGCCTCCAAAAGATTGGCCTGTAGGAAAGTCTGGGAGTGCATTCTTTTTGTTATTTTTGTTTAGTGCTTGATATGTGAGGGTCCAGCCCATTGTGGGTGCTGCCATCCCTGGGCAGGTGGTCCTGGGTGCTGTAAGAAACCAAAGTGGGTAGGCAATGGAGAGCAAGCCAGTAAACAGCTCTTCCATGGCCTCTGTTTCAGTTCCTTCCATGAGTTCCTGCTCTGACTTCCCTCTATGATCATGTGTGACCTGAAAGACCTGAAAGAAGAAATAAACCCTTCTCGCCCCAAGTTGCTTTTGCTCATTGTGTTTCAACACAGCAACAGAAAGCCTAAGTAAGACGCCTGGGATTGGTTGGGCAGCCCAAGGGACCTCCTGGACAGGACCTGAGCTACTGACTGATGGTGACAACCTTGGGGAATGAACCCGGTGGTGGGAAGCCCTCCCTGGACCCAGTGACCTTCCCTCAGATCAGCATGGGTTTTGTCCTGTCTTCCTTTCATCAGGGTGCATCAGGCTAAAACATTAGAACCTCAGGGGTGGATGTAGCCTAGAAATGAAGTGTCAGTCTGGCCCACATGAGACCCGTCCCCAACACAACCCAGCCTGTCTCCTCAAGCCTGGGTGGAAGCCACCTTGCTGCTCTATGAGCTCAGTGTGGATGGTCTTCAGCATGTGCACATCTATACCTGGTTGGCCAATCTGAGGACCTGAGACATCACATACATTTCTTGGGAGAGAGACAGCTGCTGCCGCTTACCTGACAGGGTGAGACATGGAGTGACTGAAGAGCAGAGTCCATACACCTGCTGTACCCCCGTGCACACCATGAGGGAAGTGTTGTTTTATCTATATGGCCTTTTTTTCCCCCTTCTTTTTTTGTTTTTTTGAGACAGGGTTTCTCAGTGTAGCCGTGGCTGTCCTAGAACTCACTTTACAGACTTGGCTGGCCTCGAACTTACATAGATCTGTCTGCCTCTGCTGCCCGAGTGTTGGGATTAAAGGAGTGGGCCACCATATGGACTAAAGGTGTGGAAAGAGAAAAGACACCTCTCAATACAGGCAAGAAGGCAGGTACGTATACTTAAATTAAAAAAAAAAGAAAAGGTAAGGAATGCCAGGATTACAGTTGCCTGCCACCATACCTGGCTTTCTTTCCTTTTCTTCCTTTCTTCTTTTAAAACATTCTTTTTAGACTTGTTATTTCATGTGTGTGGATGCTTTGCCTGCATGTATGTGTGTGCATGTGCTTTGTGCATGCCTGGTGGCTGTAGAGGTCAGAAGAGGGCACTGGATCTTCTGGGACTGGAGTTACATGTGGTTGTGAGCCACAATGTGCATGTTGGGAACTGAACCTCGCTCGGTCCTCTGCAAGAGCAGTCAGCCAAAGCTCTTAATGGCTGAGTCATCTCTCCAGCCTACCCACCCCTCTTTTTGAAGATAGGATTGTTCTGTATAGCCTGGCAGTCCTGGAACTCAGACCCGGTTGGCCTCAAACTCACAGGGATCCACCTGCCTCCGCCTCCTAAGGTGTGTGCCACCTTGCCTCAATTCCTTTTGGTTTTATTTCCATGTGGGTTTCAGGGATTGAATTCTGGTCATCACATTTGCATGGCAAGCACGTTTACTCACTGAGACATCTTACTGGCCTAGGGTCTTACTCTCTCTATAAACATTTATTTACTTTGGTGGGGGTGGGGTGGTGACCATATGCCCTTGCAGAAGAGCACATGGCATGAATCTCAGAGGGCAAAGGGTAATTGAAGGAAATTGGCTCACTCCTTCTACCATGTGGGTTCCTGGGTTTGAATTTAGCCTTGGTGCCAAGGACCTTTACTGGCTAAGTCTCTGCTGATCCTGGTCTCACTCTTAAGCTCAGGATTGCTTCAAACTCATAGCAATCCTCTTGCCTTTGCCTTCACGCCCAGCTGGAGCAGAGCATAGTCAGGCTCTCTGAATACAACCGAGTGCTGCTGCAGGGGATCAGAATCAAGGTGGGTTGAGCTTTTACTGACCCCTTGTACAAACCCTTTCAGAACTTCAGTGAGAGACGGAAACTGTTAGGAGGGGCTGGGGATGGCTTGGTGGGTACAGTGCTTGCTTTATGGACATGAGTTCCCAGGTTTGGATCCTCAGTGTCTTCGTTTCTTTTCCTGTTGTGATAAATACCCTGACAAAGGAAACTTAAGAGAGAAAGAACTTATTCTCGCTCACAGCTCAAGGTCAAGTCCACTGTATCAGAGAAGCCAAGGCAGCAGGGCAGCTGGCAACATGGAGAAATGCATACTCAGCTCCTTTCTCAATTTACACGTTCCCTGTCATGGGATGCTTCTGCCCATAATGATGGATCTTTTCACATTAATTAACATACCCAAGATAATCCAGAACAGGAATATCCAGAGGCCTGTCTCCTGGGTGATTCTAGACTCTGTTAAGCTGACAATTAACACTACCCATCACACCTGGCTTCCAAGTAAAGAGATGGGCATGGTTCACTCTCATTAGTCCTGGTACTAGGGGTGGGGACAGGAAGGTCCCTAGAACTCTCTGGCCAGCCAGCCTAGCCTAATTAGTGAGCTCCAGGATCAGGGAGTGTACTGGCTAGTTTTATGTCAACTTGGCACAAGCTAGGGTCATCAGAGAAGACAGCCTCAATTGAGAAAATGTCTCCATAAGATTGGGCTGTTGGCTAGTCTGTAAGGGCATTTTCTTAATTAGTTATTGATGGGGGAGAGCTCAGTCCATTGTGGGTGGTGCTATCCCTTGGCTGGTGGTCTGGGTTCTACAGGCTGAGCAAGCCATGGGAGCAAGCCAGTAAACAGCACCCCTCCATGGCCTCTAAACAGGACAAGGAGAGAGAGAGACTATATACCCACACTATTGGTTGTGGCTGGACCTGCTTCAGTCCACCTCCTTTCGACACTCCACAGGCTCCCCGAGGGATCCCCATTGAAGGACACTGCCATAGAAACAACTCCTTACTAAACCTCAGTAAATTCTACATTACTCAGCAGCCATTTTTGCATTTTTTTCCAGGATGGAGTAGGGCACTTTTTGCTTGTAGCCCAGGGGATGGCCTATGGTTGGTATAAAATGAACCCTTTATTTTTGCAGCTCCTGTGCAGCAATGAGCTCAAGCTAACATGTCTCTTTTTGCCTTTTTGTTGTTGTTTGTTTGGTATTTAGACGCAGGGTTTCTCTGTGCATCCCTGGCCATCCTGGACTCACTTTGTAGACCAGGCTGGCCTCGAACTCCCAGAGATCCACCTGCCTCTGCTTTCCGAGTGCTGGGATTAAAGGTGCGCATCACCACCGCCTGGCTTTCTCGCCTGTTTTTGATCATTAGTAGAGTAGGCAGGGCTGGTAACATGATGAGAAGACAGGACAAGGGACTGATTAGGGCACAAATAACAAAAAGAAGTGGCAGAGACAAGGAGAGACCTCAGAAGAACAGAGGCTGGACTAAAGACAGGTGACTTTGAAGAAGGAGGGATAAGCGGCAGGCTGAGGGTGCTAGAAGGGTGCCAGGAAGCTGCCAGCCTCATGGAGCACTCAAGGCCCAAGAACTATTCTCATTAGCTGCTGCCATTGTTTTGCTGATGGTGGCTGTCTTTCTTATGGCTCCATTTCTGCCGTTAAGCAGCCATTTCAACATCTTCTTGACCTCTGTGCCTCAGAGGACTGGTGCTCTGCTGGCCATTGGAGGCCTCTTGTTTTTCTTTTAGCATGTGGTTGTGTGTGCAGTGTGTTCGTTTGTGGGTGTGTTGTTGTGGAGGCCTGGGGTTGACAGCTGGAGCCTCAGCTCACTCTCTCTCCATCTGATTGAGTCAGGGTCTCTCACTTGGGCTCATCAACATGACTGCTATAGTTAGCCAGCTTGCTCCAGGGAGCCCATCTCCACCTTCTTAACATTAGAATAACAGGTCCTGCCCACCAGGCATTTACTGGGTGATGGAGATCTGAACACGGGTCCTCACACTTGTACAACAAACACTTTATCTGTGAAGCCATATCTCCAGTCCCTTGCCAGCATTTTTTCCTGTGGCAGGGAGGGGAGGGTTGAGACAAGGTTTCTCAGTGTAGCCCTGGCTGTCCTCAAACTTAGAGATCTGCCTGCCTCCACCTCCCAAGTGCTGGGATTAAAGGTGTGCGCCACCTCTGCCCAGCTCCTTATCAGCTTTTTATTAGGCCCAATGCCACAGCACTAGGGGAGCAGCTGTCTGTCTCCCAGCTGAATGAGTAACCTGCTTATATAGTTAGAGAAGGGGCCAGACCGCAGTCACAGCAAACCTAGCATGCAAATGAAGGCTTCTCTTTGCACCAATCACAGGCAAATGTCTTTCCAGGTAGGTCAGGCTGTTCCTCTGGTAGGCCGAGGGGATGTGCCCGCCCTCTGGCTAAAGAGCAAATTGTTACAGAGTCCTCTTGAGTTCTCTTAGGCTTTTGAGAGCAAAAGGTCTGGTACAAGCTGTTTGCAAAGGTCCTGCCTTCAGGAACCTGGAGCAATCAGCTTTTATCATTTGAGAGTTCAAGGGTCATTCACTGGGCCCATCTATCTGACTGACTGTCCCTTTGCTCAAGGCAGCCAGGCATGCCAGGGAGAGCCCAACAGCTGCCATTTAGGGAGTCTCCTTGGTCATCTCCCAGTGTCTTTGTTAATTTACAGGGAAATGAACATCTTACCAGATGTAAAGAGTTTATCATTAACACTATTTGTGTTATGATTTTTGCGGCATTAAGACCTCATCTGCCCAGCAAGAGGCGAGTGCCTGTTTCACTGGGGTCAACTCAGAAAACCAACCAGACCACCCCTGTTATACATGAACCCCAGCTTCAGCTACTGACACTGTGTACAGGAGTGGGGTTTCCTACGCACTATTTTACGGGCCTCTAAAAGTCCTACTTTCTTCCAGGACCAAGGGTTGAAGGTGGGTTAGCATGCAACCCTGTGTGTTTTTCATGGACTGCTGTCCTTCTTCTGCTCTGTTGACACTCAGCTGGAATGTTTCCTGTCACTCAGTGCCATAGAATGGCTGTAAGTGACAGGGGCCCAGGCAGAAAAGGTGACCCTTTGTGGAACTGCCTCAGAGGGAGGCAGACAATGGAATTGGGACCTGGAGGTATCATACTCCGGGGTGGGGGGGGTGGGGGGGTGGGTGGTGGTGGTGGGGTGGTGGATGACGACACAGTATCTGTGCTATGTGGTGTCACTTCTCTTAGCCTCCTACCTAGTCACAGTGAGAGTGGCTCGAGTGGCCCTGGCAGCTGGGGAACAGTATCTTTGGCATACAGACCAAGAGAGGGCAGGCTGTGGGCAAAGTCAGACATATACATCTCTATTTTTAGCACCTGCCAGCCAGAAAGCCACCTCCGTCTGCTTCCCTTCTCTCTAGCTGCTGCTGCTTGTGCCTGCATTGATCTCTGTGGGGTCAGGATTTGCAGGTTCAGGGTACCAGCAGGGCTATGGCAGGTTTGTCTTGGTGCAGATATCCAGAAGCCTCAGGCTGGAGACAGTGAAGGGGAGGCTATGGGGAGCAGGGCTCCCAGGGCTACAGAAAAAGCTAGGGGCTTGTGTATCCTGGCAGGCCCCCATGGTTGGTTGCTCCTACCCTACTTGCAGGCAATTCCTGCCATTCCTGGCGTCTCCCTGAGGGTCTTGGCAACTGCTCACAAGCCTGTGACTTGGTCTCTTAGAGGACACTTGTCAGGGCAGACGGTCCATTAGCTGCTAGCCCTGGATACTCACTCCAGTTTGTCCCCAACAGAAGCACGGTCTTCTAAGTGTGAATTGTGCCACTGCGTGCCAGGCTCTCATCTGCCAAAAGCAACTAAAAATGACATGGGGATCATCTTGAGGCCAGAAGGCCTAGTTACAGCTGGAGACACATCCTGGCCCTCCTTCTCCTTGTGTTACTAGTGGGAAGATCTGCTTCCGCCGAGGACAGAAAAAGCCATGGCCGGCAGCCAGGGAAGTGGAATCTAATGAAAAGGAACAGATAGGGTACCAGGAAAGGACATGGGCACCTGGGCTGACCACCTCCCCCACTCCCAGCTCAGCTCCTCCACTTTTGCTTATTTGGTCAGACATGATGGCTCTTGCCTGTCATTCTAACACATGGGAGGCTCAGGCAGGAGGATCACAAATTCAACACTAGCCTGGGCTATAGAGCAAGACCCTGTGTCAAAAAAAAAAAAAAAAAAAAAAAAGGTTTGATATATGCTAGGTCCTCAATGGCATTAGGTTATATTCATATACTTCTAGAAATAAAATTTATGTTTGTTTATTGAGAGAGGACCTCATGTAGATCAGGCTAGCCTTAGAATTGCTCCATAGGCAAGGTTGGCCTTGAGCTCTTGATCCTCCTGCCTCCTAAGTGCTGGCTTATGGGCATCCACCACCATACTTGTTTATATGGAGCTGGGATGGACCCTAGGTTTTATGCAGCTTAGGTAAGTGATCTACCAACTTAGCTTAAAAACATTCCCTGGCCCTAGCCAGTGTGTTCCCTAGAATAAAATCTACCCAACAATGCGCAAATGCACAAGAAAAAGTGGAGAAAAGGGGGAACCAGATGGTGTCTGGTGAGGACACATGTAACCCCAGTACCACCCCAACCCCCAGAAAGAGCAAATGCAAAGTCTTGGGAAACAGGGCCACTCGGGTTCCTGCCCAGCACTCTTAAGTGCCCTTGCCGTGGAATGCAGCTGATCTTATCGACTGCCGCTCCAGAACAGCCAGGAAGACCTGCCAAGTCCCAAGAATGTGGCCCGGGAAGGGAAGTTCCGGCGTTTCCATGGTGCTTGGCCTCAGCAGGGCACTGGGCTGCAGCTTGCGATGAGACTCGTGACCACAGCGTACATGGCATGAAGGAGGCCTGAGCAGGGGCCGTGCCTGACCCTTAGGAGCCCTCCCGGTCAGCACAAGGGAGGCCATGTCCATGCAATTTTCAAACGTCGACCCCAGAGCATGAGGTCAGACACAGTTTCACACATCCCTACCACGTCCAAGATGTCTACCCTGGGAGCTGGCTTGCACAATGGGAGGCCAGCCTGCAGCATGGTCAGAGGCTGCAGGGCCCTCTGTAATGGTTGCCCTCGCTCTGAACATCTGTTCTGCGCTTCCAGTCCTGCTAAGAGGGCAACCAGTGGGCCCTCCGCACTAGAAGGCTAAGTTAACCTACAGCAGGGTTTCTCTGTGTAGCCCTGGCTGTCCTGGACTCACTTCATAGACCAGGCTGGCCTTGAACTCACAGAGATCCACCTGCCTCTACCTCCTGAGTGCTGGGATTAACGCCAGGCTGTTGTTTTTTAAAGACAAGACCTCATATATCCCAGGAAGGGCTTCAAGTCACTATGCAGCCAAGGAGAGCCTTGAACTTCTTTCTGATCCTCCCTGTTCTACCTCCTGAGTGTTTGGACTGCATGTGTGCACCATTACCGCCGGCTTATGTGGTGCTGAGGAGGGCTTCCTGAATTTAGGCAAATACTTTAATGGCATCCTTTCCACTTTCACGTTGGACAGCGGCTACACAGTGGGTCAGGCTGCTTTCCCGGGACAGCTCCACTTAGGCGCCTCTAGGACCACGGGTCGTGGAAACCACAAACTTGGGGGCAGGTGAACGGCCGGCCTGAGTTACAGTGGCCTGGCTGGGCACGGGGACTGTCCATTCGGGCTGGGGGGCGAAGCCTGGGAGAACTAAGCATCCGCACCAAGAGAAGGGCGGAGCCACAGGAGCTGTGGGTCGGGAGAGGGGGCGGGGCCTGGAGGTGTTGCTCGGCGGGCGGGGGCAGGACCAGGCGAGCGGCCCCGGGGGGCGGGACGGGGTCACGTGTGTACACAGCCCCCACGGCGTGTGCGCCGTGAGCTCCGCTGCCTCCTGCGAACCCAGCTGCCCGCCCGCGGCCGTTGCGCCGGGCCGCTGCCCAGCGAGCGGTGAGTGGAGCCCGGGGCGGGGAGCCCCGAGACCTCCGGCCTGGGAGGGAGGGGACCGTGCCAGGCTGCGCTGGGCGGACGCCAGGACCCGGGCGCGCGGTCCTGAACCCGGGGCGGGCGACAGGAATGCTGCCCGCGTAGGTGGACGGGTTCTCCTGGGACGCATCGGTTACCGCCTTCGTCCCTTCTGATGGTTAAGATAGACAGGAGATTTGGAACCTGTACGTCCCTTTCTGATGGTTAAGAGCGGCAGGAGATTTGGAACCTGTGCGTGGAGATAGCGGAACTTGCGCCATTCGCCCTGGACAGTCACCGGGCCCAGGAGGCAACGCTAGCAACTAGAAACCCCAGGCAACGGGATACAGCTCCTGTCCGCAGGCATGTTGACCAGGGCTAACTTAGTACCCGCTGTCCAGAACAGCACCTGCCACTTTAGTGCTGCCAGTCTGTGATTATGGTCTTGAGAGTTGCATCCCTGCTCCTGTCCTGACCCAGCAGCTGGACATCTATGTCCACCCCCATATCCCTGTGTATATCAGATGCATTGGTAACCTGAGGACAAGGTAGCTTTAAAGAACTGTAAATTAATACCACTGAAACGGCTCTGAACATGTCCCGAGGCCACTCATACATAGGGGACCAGACACTGTCTCTGAGAGTGCAGAGACACTATTAATAATTACACCAAGGGTACGGTCACATTACCCATGACCTGTCGTGTGGATCTTTGAAGAAATACCACAAAGTCCAGATCTCCAAACCAGAACCTCTGGTGTCAGAGTAGACTTGGTGTCCCTGTGACTCCTGAATGGGTTCATGAAGAAAGGTGAGACACATCAACCCAAACCTGATGTGAGGGCGTATGGAGATTTAGGTCAGGATGCGTAGGCTGAACAGGATAAATGCTATGTGCCAAGTTGGGGATGGGAGGTTGCGCCTGTGTATTCACAGGCTGGAGGAGTGGCTTGCTGCTCCCTGGCCTTTCTCTCCTCACCCCATGGTGTCCCTTGGAATTCTGATGTGCTAATGATTCCCTCCTTTAATGACCCAAACATACACAGCAAGGCCATGCCTCTGGGAAGTAGGAGACCATTCCCTACAGGTCTACAAAGTGCTCAGGACTTAGGTTTGTTTTCCTTAAACCTGCCCTAGTTTACTTCCTCTTGCCTGCAGGCTCTTGGCTTCCCTACAGCCAAAGCTGGGCTTTCTCTAACCTACAAGTCTGGCTGGCCACCTCTGTCCCTAGGCTCTCAAAAGTCCAGGGCTCCACATACCACAGAGGCTTCAAAGAGCAAAGGGGACTCAGAGAAGTGGTGAATTTTCTGTTTGGTTTGAGATGTTGCTGACAGAGGCCCCACCCCAACCCCTCATCCTAAGACAAAGCAGAGGGGCGGGGTGACATGGAACAGGCAACTTGTGCACCTCATTGTCCACCCTGGGGCCCCCTTTTGTACATACCAGCAGGAGGAGTGGCTAGGAGTTTCCCAATTTGACTTAGGACTAGAGTGAGCCCAGCAACGTTGACTGCTGACTGTTGTGATCAGGGTTAATGTGACAAGATGAGTAAAAATAACCACCAGAGCCCTGATAAGATCTGTGCTTCCTGCGCTTCCCTGCAGGTGAAGGCACGCCCAGTTTTTTGTTTGTTTTTTTAAGCTGAAGTTATCGGGAGCCCAGCTGGGGGCGCGTGCCAAGCCAGCGACTGAAATGCAGACTATCTGTTCTGAGTTTGCTGCTTGCAGTTCTGAGGATGCTTCTAATTTATTTTTGTTGTTTCCTTCCCTGTCTTGTGTCCGAAAAGGCCTCCAACCCGTGTTAGTCAGGGAAAGAAGCCCAAGTTAGCAAGTGAACTACAAGCAAAAGAATGGGTTCTATCTTCTTCCAGGGGAAATGAAGCCCAGG
This sequence comes from Lophiomys imhausi, assembly GCA_907164525.1. Lineage (NCBI taxonomy): Eukaryota > Metazoa > Chordata > Mammalia > Rodentia > Muridae > Lophiomys > Lophiomys imhausi. Next base: position 1,709,704 of record CAJQZJ010034231.1, read on the forward strand.
GTCCCACATCGGCACGCTGCCGGCTCCGAGGCAGACGTAGTTTTGTCTTGGTCTATCTACCTCCTACCCAGCTTGCCTGCGGCTGGCAGCAAGCAGCTCTCTCTGTTCGAGAGGGTGCTGTGCTCAGTACATTTGAGACGGGCTGCCTGGCCCATGCTCCTTCCTGTGCATTGTGAACCTGGAAAAGCAACCGGCTATGAGAATCAAAACCACTCGTGTAACGTCACTCAGCTTTCTTATCACATGCCAGGAAGGCAGGGGTGGCTACAGGAATTAGCCTGCGCAACCCATGTTCGCAGAAAGCCTGCCAGAGCCTCTGCCTTCCTGAGCGAGAGTTCTTCTGGCTAAGTGTCGTCTGCCAAGGCTTCTGATCGTCACCACAAAGGGACATAAACAACTAGGAGACATTTTTGAAGCACTTTGTTTTAAAACATGCAGCCAAAGTTGAGTCTCCTGGTATACAGCAAGACTTATTATAATAACCCATCAGGGCCTACAGCCCGATGGTCATTCGCATAGAAATCTGAATGGTGAAGGAGTTAGGGCATGGCCACAGTCCTGTACAAGGGGTACTGGGTCCAGTCTGCTGTCCTTTCATTTACATATCTCCAGCCAGGCACTGTGACACCGCAGAGAAGTCTCCCCATCTGCAAAGGCTCCACACTAGGACAGGAGATGGTGTGTGTGTCATGCAGTGCCTGGCTGAGAGCCTGTGGGGACATGGGTCAGAGAGGTGTTCCCAAGATCCACCAGATGAACAGGGAGCAAGGACCTGGGTAGGTCAGGACCTGTAATGAAAACAGTTTTTTCCTCCTCTCTCTTTTTAATGGTATTGGGGATGGAATCCAGTACCTCACTGAGCATGGTAGGCAAGTGTACTCCTGCTGAGTCACTCTCAGCTCTCACTGGGGGATTGTAGGCAGATGATCTCCTGATAAGCCACACCTCCCAGCTGTATTTTTACTTTGAGACAGGGTCTCTCCCAAGTTGCCTAGGCTGGTCTTGTATTATTACTCTGTAGCCCAGACTGATTTTGAACCTGGGCTCTTCCTGTCCCAGCCTCCCGAGTAGGCAGGATGCCAAGCTTGTGCCATCACATCTGGTAGACAAGTGGTGCTGGCCTGAGTTGTGCAGCAGCAGGCTGCAGAGATGCCCCCCAAAACAACAGAGGATGGAACTTCCCAATCAACAGGCAAGAAATGAAATACAAAGTGTTGTATGAGTCTGCTCTGGCCACTTAGGAAAAGGAAGACCCTCTGGGTCTGGGTCTACCAGCATTGTCAGTCTCTTCTGGGACCTGTAGCCTCTGGGCTGCTTCTGGCCACCCAGTATCAGTATCACAGGAGATCACTATTTTTCACGGAGTCCAGTCATGTTGTTACTAGAGAAAATCACTAGTCACAAGCTAATTTAGACCCTGGGGACTCTTTTTTAAATAAGGCACACAAAAAAGATGTCATCTGTCTCACCTTTGAATGCTTTCACGGCCAGCCTGAGAATGGACTCTTGTCCTTGTCAACTTGACCACGAGCAGGGTCACTGGTGTACATGTGCTGAGCAGGGAACCCTTTGAGGGGTCCAAGTGGCGCAAAGAGCCTTAAGAGTTTTAAGTTATGAGCCTGAAGCGACACTCACCCCCTGCAACTACTTCCCTTCCCAGTTCCACATTCCTTGGAAATTGGTGATGTAAGCTGGTGAAGCCAATTATTTACTCGGTGGTTTGATACGAGAGAAACACCAGGAAGCTAACTGTGCAGTCATTAAGCCCCAAGCCAGAGCCTCTGCCACCCGATGGCCACATAGGAGTAAGCCGGGTGCCCAGAGTAAATTCTGGAAGGTCTTTCTTGACATTTGCCCTGGTGGATGCACCCCCCCACCACCCATGAAGGCTCACGTGTAGCGTGTCTCATTCCCAGCCTCCCTCTGGTTTTCTTTTCCTGTGTGTCAGTTGACACCGAGTCTGAGCGAAAGGTCACAGGACCAGCTTCTGTTGCTCTCATGACAGCCAGGGAAAAAGACTAGATCTGCGCCCAGTGCACCTTGCTGGTACCTTATCCCTCTCCCCCCCCCCCCCCCCCCCCCCACCCCCCCACATTCCCCCCTCTTCCATCCTCTTTTAAGATTTATTTATTTATTATGTATACAGTGTTCTGTCTGCAGGTATATCTGCAGGCCAGAAGAGGGCACCAGATTTCATTGTGGATGGCTGTGAGCCACCATGTGGTTGCTGGGAATTGAACTCATGACCTCTGGAAGAGCAGCCAGGACTCTTAACCGCTGAGCCATCTCTCCAGCCCATACACACCAACATTCTTAGGAGAAGCTTCCTAGTCTAAACCTGGGGGAACTGAGGGACTGCCTAATCAGAAGGGCCTAGTCTGTAGGCAGCGAGGCTAGTAGGAGAGCCTCAGCCCCTGTGCCTGCCTGTCACAAGGAGAGGGGCTGAGCTTCCCAGGCGGAAGTTTCACGGGTCCAGCTTCACACTCCTTCTTGCACGCAGCATACATCAGGTCTAATCAGAGTTTGTAGGTAAGGCTGCTATTCAGAACCTGGCATAATGGCTCACGCCTGTAATCCCAGCACGCAGGAGGCTGAGGCAGGAGGATCATGAATTCAAGGCAAGTGTGACCCTCAAAGGGAAACCATGTTTAAAACACCACCACCTCGACCACTGCCACAACCCTCTATTTAAGGCTAGCACAACTGTGGCTAAGCACCCTGATGTAGCACGTTAGGGACATAGAGGCCCTCGCTTCCCTGTGGGGACAGCACCCACTGGGTACCTGTCCCTGATCCATTCTATCTTTCAGGCCTTGGCCACTCCCAACTTAGCCCTTGCCATAGTTAAGGAAAAGAGCACCTACACTGCGGTTTCTCTGATGCTTGGGACCCCAGGTCCTCTGGTTTGTAGCATGTGAACCTGCTGTTGACCACAGGTGCTACACGGTGGGCTGTGCAGAGGGACTGGCATCACAGGGTGGTGTTCCACTCAGACCTGCCTGCCTGCTCCCACTCTGAGCCAGGGCCTGCTGGTTGGCAACAGAGTGCCACAGAGTGCCCAGGCCAGGTGTGCTGAGATCATCTAAAGGTGAGCCAGGTTACTGGATATACTTGGAATCCCAGTACTCAGGGAGCTGAAACAGGAGGGTTCACAATTTGAGGGCAGCCTGGGCTACCTAGTGAGACCCTAGTATCAACAAAATCCAAGACCCCAAGTTATGTCCTCAGGGCCTAGAGCGAGGTGGGAAACTCCTGACCTGGACAGGTCCTTCTTAGGAGTTGTGAGTCACCTGAGAATGGCTATGTTCCTGGCAAGGACCCTGTCTTGCAGGTCTCTATGGTCTAGGATCCAGACGGCGCTTGCTTCCTTTAGTCCTGGATGGCCCAGAGTCAGGGACAAAAGGGGAAGCCTGTGGGAGGGTGTGGATGGATCTATCCTCCCTTATGCTAACTGGGCCACAGGAAGGCATCCCTGCCTTCCACCTTGGAGGACACTGGACATGAATTACTGTTCAGCAGGAGATTCACAGCCAAGTCCTCAGAATCCCAAAAGGTGGTGTCTGAGGGAAAGAGAGCCACGGCCTATGTGCCCACCAGCCTGTGCTGCTCCAGGTACTAATTAGGCCTCACCCCGCCCGGATGGAGGCGCTGCTCATTACCCAGCCTTTCTGTCAGTCTCAGAAGGATGAACAGGTTGGCTGAGGTCATCCCAGACTCAGCAAGGCGGCTTGGGCAGGACACAGGAATGCAGAGCCCCAAGTTCTTCCCTGGTGGCTATTCTGAGCTGCCACCCTGGCTGGGGTGAGGGACAGTCTTTACGCTCACTCTCATTCCCTCCAATCTTCTATCGACACCTTGCTCAGACCCCAAGGCAATCTCAGTGCCCTGTAGAGTTGTCACACACAAGAAGAGAGCCTCCTCTCTCCTTGGCCCTGATGTCTGGTCTCCTTGGTCCTGATGTCCCCTTGCTCTGATCTCAGCCCTCTGTGACACCTGGGCCCTGTTCCTCCCTCTGCTGCTTTGTGGGACAGAAGAGGAGAGACAAGGAAACCAGCCAGCTGAAGGGTTCAGTTGAGTGAGAAATCTCTGGTCCCACAGACAGCCAGAAGTGAGGCTGGCCTCCTTGCCCTCTCCTTCATCCTCTGCTAACTTCACACACTGGACTGTATGAGTCTTCACCTGAGGTTGTTAGTTGTTGCTAGCCTCGTGCGTGCGTGCGTGCGTGCGTGCGTGCGTGCGTGTGTGTGTGTGTGTGTGTGTGTGTATGTGTGTGTGTGTACAGGGGTGTGGAAGCCAGAGAACAATACCCATGTCCTCTTCCACTATTCTTCATTTTATTTTTGAAGACAGTCTCATTGAAGCTGGAGCTCAGCGATGCATCTAGATGGGCTGGCCAGCAAGCTCTGGGGATCTGCCTGTCTCTGCCTCCCCCATGCTAGAGCCATAGCAGTCAGCCCCAGCTACTCATGCAAATGCTGGAGATGAGGTCCTCCTGTTTGCACAGCAAGCGCTTTACCAATGCATCCACCCCACCCCCTTACTTTTTTATGAATGTAATTAAGAAAACAAAAGCAAGTATGAAAGGGAGCAAGTGAACCACTACATCATTAATGAATTCATTAACCAACTAATGGCAGTCCTCTCGGGTAGCCTGAGGCCTGAGCAGCCCTAGCTCCTTTGTGCTCTTAGCCGGGGTTCCCTATGCTTGAGGGGGGGTGGGGGGGTGGCCAGGATGAGGGAAGTGCTGACCTATGACGGGAGTGAGTTTGGACCTGGTGTTGGTTTGGGGCCTGGTATTGGTCAGATCCTGAGGGTTAGGGGGCAGCACCTCCCATGACCATGTGGGTAAGGGAGGGAGGGCATGTGGGTTTCCACAGTATCCTCTGGGGTAGACACATCTGGGGTCAGTGGAGCCTGAAGCTAGCAGGCCAGCTAGGGGGAGGCTGGGTCTTCAGAGTCAGGGAGGTCAGAAGAAACCAAGAGCCCCACTGGTGGCATAGGGGACCACTGAGGGCTGGCCGAAGGACTTGGCAAGGTTGGGCCGCAATTGGGAGGATCCTGTGGCTGCCAAGACTGGCAACCAGCAGGAGGAATGACAGGGGATTGAAAAAGGAGATGGGGTCAGGGGCTGGCCTGGCTTGAGAGGTGTGATTTGGTGATGTGTCTGTGGGGTGTGGGAACCAAGAGAGACCTGGGTAAAATTGGCAGGAATTGTGGGGGATGGTTTCGGGGGTGGGAACAGCCAGAAGCAAGAATGGAAGGAAGGAAGGTGTGATGAGAGCAGGGTCTGGTTGGATTGGGAGGAGGAGGCCCACTGGAAGGATGGCTGAAAGGTGAGGAGCAGGCGGGGAGTTCCTGGCAACACACAGCACCCTCAAGCTTGGGCCGGGCCAGAGGGCAGTGCTTTGTGACTGGGGGGAATGTTTTCTCCCTGGTCTGCTGAAGAGGGGCTAGCAGTAGTTGCCAGGACCCTAGAAGTTGGGTTATGAATGAACACTGCTCTCTCAGGCAGCTTGCAGATGAAAATGGGCGGAGTTGTAACAATGCTGGAGGCATTCTCTAGGCTGGGCTTCCATCTCTGCTGTCTCCATGTTGGTGCATGGGGTGTCACCTCCCTGGAACCGCCCCATCACTGGACAAAGTCAGACATCGCCTGGCAGGCACAGAGTATACCTCTGTGGTGACTACCAGGCGATTTTCCCCCAGCTCCCCCACTGGTTTGTGATCCAGTTTCTCCGGAAGGAAATTACCAGATGGCCTGGCTAACTGGAAAGACAGCCTAGCCCAGGTTAGGGGGTGGAAACTGAATCATTGTTCACAGGCTACAGGAAGGCCATCTTCCCCAGCAGCAAGGGGAACAGGAAGGAAGCAAAGATGCAGGGAGACAGGAGCCCTAAGAGTACATCCCACACCCACACACTATGGGGCCAGCCTCCCTAATACCATTCTACAGCAAGGGAGGGTCATCGGCTGAGACCACCGGACTCATTGGGACACACCTACCATTAGATGTCCACAGCCTCAACAGATGGAACCCCACTGTAGGGTACCCCAAGAGGGACTGGCTGGACTTAAGGTCCCCATGGCCAGAGCTCTATAGCCAAGCACAGAGACTGGCAGTGTGGTGCTGGGGAGGTGGTTGCTGCTCCGAGCTGTCAGGCCATCCCTCCAGCTGTTCCTTCCCAAGCTGCAGCCTACACCTTATTGTGGGGAGTGGGGAGGGAACACTCTCAGGGTGGCCACAGGGACAGCACCAGGGCAGAGAAGGTGGGATGTAGGCTGTAGTGACACCCTGTCACACCTACGCCTCTGACGTGGATGGTGCAGGCCAACGCAGCCACTCTGCTCTTGGGATCTCCCAGTTATGCCTGCTGGGAGTAGGGGCAACATCACAGCAAGCAACAAAGAGTATCATTTTTAGGAGATAAGTGAAAGCAAGCATTATTCTGGCTTTTTTTTTTTTTTCATCTGAAATAAAAGTTCTGACGTGTAACAAAATTTCAAACAGCAGTTACCCCTAGCTTTTAGATGAGGCTTATCAGCTGGTCAGCACCCATAAGCTGGCAAGAAACACGCCCCTCTGCAATGCCTACAGGCTGGATAAACAGCACCATGCAGCTTTCAGATCTAGGGGCCAGGCCACGGCAGGTAGCACACGAATATGGAGGGAATTCTAACCAGACAGCTTTCCCTGAAGCCCAGCTGCTTGCCCAGGGCGGGCCTTGAGTCCTACCTCCTGCTCCACTTCTCACTGCAGGCCATTAGCAGTCCAGGCAGCTGCTGTGCCCACTAGGATGCACGGGGGGACACAGTGGGGCAAGCAGCCCTGCCAGACATGCATTCCATTGCCAAGTAGTAGCTCCTGTCCGTACTTGGGACACCCAGCAGGACGGACGGTCACACACACACATCTGGAAATGCACGTGTGGGGGGACTTCGGACCCCCTGCCTCAGTTCTTATGTTTTCAATTCTAAGCCTGCCCTGTGCCACTGCTGTGCCTCCAAAGAGCCTTGTGTGTCCCTGGGCCTGCAGTGAAAGCAGCCAGCATCTCTATGGCGGAGTCTCAGTGAAGTCCAACTATTTTGTCCTTAGTTCTACAGACAAATGTCTGTTCAGTTCCTCAAGGGAAAAGGGAACTTCAGGACCGGACGAAACTGCTCTGGGTCCTGGGATCTGAGCTGCCTGTACCCAACCTGGAGGCCCTCCCTGCCCGGGGGCTGGATGCTCTGTGGGGCAGATGCAGAGCTGTCCTCGTCCCCTTCCTCCCCCCAGCACAGAGCAGAGGATGTGAGCACACTGGATCTGGAGGGGCGGACTGTCCAAGTGCCGCCTCCCGAAGCCAGCTGTAAACACAGATAGGGAGGGGCCTCTGTGCCTGCCAAGAGAGGCAGCAGCTTCGTGAGTAACTAACGCCAGGAAAACAAGTGCGGCAGCAGGAGTGTACGCTGCTCAGCGCATGGCTGGCTGCTGCCGCAGAGTGGCTGGGGTTCCTGAGAGATAGGCTCTGGCCCTGCCATGCTGCCTGCTGCTGGCCTCTGGAGCCCACAGTGCAAAGGAAGGACGGACTTGAGATAAAGGTAGGAGCCTGGCAGCTGTCACTCACTGCTGCTGGCTGAGTGGGGCTGAGGATGAGGAGGCCAGGGAGGGCAGCCACATGGGAAGAGAACTGATGGGCTGCTACCAGTGAGAGTCGCTGTCTCCACGCTGAGGAAGAAAGGGTTAAAAGGGGACCAGGTGGGAGAATCTTCATAAAGCCTGGGTCAGCCATACTACACAAGACCAGGGCAGGAGGAATGTGGCTGTGGGCTGGTGACCTGGAGAGTACAGAATACTCACTTAAATCCACCCACAGTGTCCACAAAACACCCACTGTTCCCTGAGGACTGTGGCACTGTGGTCTGGTTCAGCCACCATAGCCAGGCAGTGTAGGAGACACCCCTTTGGGGGCTGAAGGACCCTTCACAGGAGTCCTATATCAGATAACCTGGGCCTTCTGTGCTAAGTGCTCAGGGGAGGCACCACAGAACAGAAGGAAACAGAAAAGCCGTTCCTGAAGAGGTAACCAGAAATGACAGAGATGCTACAAAAAAGGCACGTTCAGGAGCCGGCCAGGAGGATAGGGCTGGTGTACACCGGCCCTCCAGTGGCCAGTTTCTAGCCCCTGATGAAGCAGGCCGGGGTCACCAAGAGAAACCCATGTCTGGTGGAGGGCAGGGCCACACCCCACTCCACGGCCTTGCTTTTTGTTCATCCACTGCCCTAGCTGGGGCACAGGCAAGGACCGCGGTGTCCTAACTCAGTGACTTCCCGTCTGAAGGAGGCCTCCAGCATCACCCGCTGAGCTGAGCGGAGCCCTGCGCACCTCACCTAGGGAGGAAGACGGGCCAACATCCAGAAACACATGATACGGCTGGCGTCAGAGCAATGGCTACCATGGGGACAGTGGGACTCTCCATTTTCCTCCTAATGAGCCTCCCCATCCCACCTGGCCCCTGCTGCCAGCCTGTGCCTCTGTAGTGTCCCTCGTGGTGGCAGAAAGACCCCTGACACACACATTTACTGCTCTGACCCACAACACAGTGCCCTGTAGGCTGTGTAGAGCAAGTGGAGGACAGCCCTTAGGTTACACAGCTTCCTCCTAGCGGGGGGCCCAAGGCAGGCGGGACCAGTGCCAACACTAGCAGCTTGGCTTCCTAGTTTTGTCCCTGCACTCTGGGAGCAGGGAATGTTTTTTCCTTTTTTGATTTTGTGGCCAGGAGGTCCTGTTGGGCCAAAGTATGCAAAGTTCCCCCCCTCAACAACTGGGTGTCCCCGAAGAACAAGTGAAGGGGAACGCTCTCTGTAGATCCACTTGCCAAACTCCCATTCAGTTACTTTAAGATTGACTGACAGCCTGAAGTATGGGCTATGTGCTGCCCCAAGGGTCAGTGACCCTGGGAGTGCAAAGGAAGGCCTGGCCTCACCCAGGCCTCCCACATCTCCCAGCATGGATGGACTTGGGTCCCCACAAACTCAGCAAGCTTTAAAAGTAACTACAAAAGGCCAGCCCGTCTGAGGGAAATTATGTGGGCACAATGGAGTGCCCAGGCTCAGCCCCCAGGCTGCACCAGCCTCAGAAGCGCCTAGGCCTCCTGCTTCTCTACACACCTTTAGGGCAGTAGCAATTCCAGGCCCTGCTCATGGGATACAGTGTGGGGGCTACAGGTATGCAACACTCGGATCTCACATTTACTCTCATGCACATAGCCTGCTCCTGTATGCCACATACCCTCCCGGCCCCCGTGGCACCAGGCAGGCGTGTGTCCACGCCCTACCAGATGACAGGTTATACTTCTTTATGTCTCTGACATGGAGACAGAGTGGGTGGAGACAGGCACCAGGTGGGGATGGTGGTTGGGGCAGCCTGGCAGTGCCAAGTGGTTTGAGGTTCTGTGGGTTTTGTCCCCAAAGGGCCACCCCCCCACCAGCGCCAAAAGGCGGCAGTAGCTCTGCTGGTGGTGACGAGCCACGGGCATAGTACATGGTACATTGTACATGGCACAGTCACGGCATAGGAGGGCACACGTAACATACTTGTAACGGTTTCTGCAAAAGCCTCTCTGGTGGGTCACCTGGGACCCCGATTTCCTTGAGAAACAGTCCAGGAGTCTCACCATGGCTATGAATGTCCTTGAAGTCTCAGAGACCAAGCTACAACAGCCTGGCCTGGAGGCTCCAGCTTGCAGACACACACATGCACACGCAGGCATATGCACACACCTGCGCAGGAGAGTGTGTCTCCTGGAGCCTGGTGATTAACTCTGGCTCTTCTCTTTCAACAGAGCTGCGAAGCTGGGGTGAGCTGCCATGTGGAGCTGTGGCCCACTCAACAGCACAGCGTGGGGTGAGGAGCCGCTGTGCCGGAATCTGCGCCTGGGGCTGTGGGTCCTCTCGCTGCTCTACCTGGGAGCAGGTGTCCCTGTGGGCTTAGGCTACAATGCCCTCCTGGTGCTGGCCAACTTGACCAGCAAGAACAGCATGACCATGCCAGATGTGTACTTCGTCAACATGGCCGTGGCGGGGCTGGTGCTCACGGCACTGGCACCTGCGTACCTGCTGGGCCCTGCCCACTCCAGGTGGGCCCTGTGGAGCCTCAGCAGTGAGGCCCATGTGACACTGCTCATCCTGTTCAATGTGGCTTCCCTGGTGACCATGTACTCCACCGCACTGCTGAGCCTTGACTACTACATCGAGCGTGCCCTGCCACGCACTTACATGGCCAGTGTGTACAACACCCGGCACGTGTGTGGCTTCGTCTGGGGAGGGGCAGTGCTCACTAGCTTCTCTTCCCTGCTCTTCTACATCTGCAGCCATGTGTCCTCTCGAATCGCCGAGTGTGCCCTGATGCAGAACACGGAGGCTGCTGACGTCATCCTAGTACTCACTGGTTATGTGGTGCCAGGTCTGGCTGTGTTGTACGCACTGGCGCTCATCTCGAGGATCGGGAAGGAAGACACGCCCCTGGACCAGGACACCAGCAGGCTGGACCCCTCGGTGCACAGGCTGCTGGTGGCCACCGTGTGCACACAGTTTGGGCTCTGGACGCCTTACTACCTGAGCCTGGGGCACACGGTGCTGGCCTCGCGGGGGAGGACCGTGGAAGGGCATTATCTGGGCATCCTGCAGGTCGCTAAGGACTTGGCCAGGTTCTTGGCCTTCTCAAGCAGCTCTGTGACGCCGCTGCTCTACCGTTACATCAACAAAGCCTTCCCCAGCAAGCTCCGACGGCTGGTGAAGAAAATGCATTGTGCTCACCGGCCCTGCTCCCCTGACCCTGCGGGGGTACAGCAGGTGATGGCGCAGGCGTAGCTAACCCCTCCCCCGGACGCGTAGCACTTTGTTCCCTAAGCACGAGGTTCTTCCATCCCCAGGAGACATGCTAAAGCCAGGCTAGCACAGGAGGCCCTTTGTCTTCTGTGTATTCCCCTAAAAGGCCAATCTTGGTCTTAAGCTGCATTTTGGGGAAGCGGTGGTGCCTTGTGCGAAGAGGCTGCTTCTAACTAACCTTCCTACCTTACCCCCAAGGTGTGTGCCTTTCTCCCAGGGACATCCTCACGGTCCATGCCCTCAAAAGCAGGCTGACCTTCGGCCTCGCTGGAATTTGGGCTTTCTAAATGAAGATGCAATCTAAAGCCAGTATTTATACTTCGTATTGACACAATACTTGATTCTCCTCTTATTATTATTATTTTGTAATAAAAAGAAGTGTTAGAAGAATGCCTAGTGCTAAGATGAAGGCAGTCCAGGGGGACATGGCTGTCGCTGATGGCAGTGTTGGCAGCTTGAAGGCGGGACAGTGTGCCCATCATGGCTGCGGCTACACAGGCTGACAGTGACAGCTATGGGACACTGAACTTCTCCTTAACCACACACGCCTGGTGCTTCTCCTCTACTGAGAAATGACTAGTATTATAGGCCTGTCTTTCCAGTGCCTTTAAGTGTGCACTGGAAATAAATGGGAGAAAGCCCTCTTTGTGTGTGTGTGTGCCAAAACTGGAAGACCTCCCCAGGTCCTCCAGAGATCTAGGTGTGGTAAAGTGTTAGCCAGGCATGGAAGGGAGAGGCAGGCTGGTATGAGGCCAGGTGCCCCAAGATGACCAGGGACTGGCATCCGGGGTAAGGGCCCTGCCTGGCCAGTTTCACACAGCTGTGGGGCGGCACACACTGAGGCTGACCTCCCACGGGTGTCTGGGTCCAGGCCTCACCCACGTGCCTCTGGGACCTCTTAACCATCCTTGTATCTGGTAATTATTTACTCCAACATGAGCATGAAAAGAATGTCCCCCCCTTCCACCACTGTCACCACCCCACTCTCTAGGGTTACAATGCAAGCCCACAGGCCCCGCTCCCCAGCTCTAAAGATCTTCATAGGATCATCTGACCTGCCTGTCTGCAGAATGCTGGTGTGATCCATATTCACTGGATCTGTAGTTTTATATGTTCTATGCAAACTACATCTCCCCAGTTGATAACTGCCCCAATTAGTCTCCCTTGAAAAGGAATTAGGGAGATACACGAGGTCCTCAGTCCTAGCTATGATCCACTGGACCTGCTCTGTGGGGCCCAGTTTCTCATGAGTAAATCACAGGGCTGGATTAGACGGGAGTCTCTAGAGTTGCTTATGGCTGGAGAGTTTTGTTTTGAGGTCTTTCAAGTGGCAAGCCTTACTTTCCCTTCTCCCCAGGTACACAGCTGAGAAAAGGCTCTGACACTAATGGCTGCCAGGCTTCCCATCCCGATGGCCACACTTAATGCTTGCTGAGGAAACAAGAACCCTCACCATAAGGGTTCTAGGTAGGCCTCGCCTGTAGGCCAACTGTAATTCTCCTATGGGTGAGAGCAAGCCCAGGGATCATGGTCAGGGCAAGCAAAGGGCAACCTAAGCTTTGTAGGTCATAGGGGAAACAGGATCCAGGCAGGCAGGACTGCTTGTAATGTTGGTGTCCTGGTTTAAAGCAATCCTTGACCATTTTACACCCCTTGCTCCAGGTAGAGGTCTTTGGAGGGGCTCTGTGCCCTGGAATCCTCCACCCCAGTCATCTCCTAGCAAGATGGGGAGAGGCCCAAGTCATGTTCATTTGTTGCACTTTCTCAGTGGCCTTATGTACAAACTGGCCAGGTTCTAGGGGACCCTTGATGCACTGGAAGCCAGGACCCTGTGACTGGTCTCAACTGTATAGTCAATTGTCCCGCGGGGATAGCTCAGTGGACACCTACATGCCTGCCTGGGTCTTCCTGGTGGAGCCACAAATGGCCAGAGTACTGGCCATCTGCAGTGCAGACCCTTTCCCTGTAGACACCCCCTGGAGCGAAGCGCCCTCCCACCCAGGACCCCGTTCCTACCACCTGCCTCCTCCATGCCCAGCCTTCCATCACAACCGCCCAAGCACTGCAGTCACGGGGGCTCTGTGCTAGGTTCACCCTGGGGGTTCCTAGTGTCTGCTTCCCAAGTCTTCTGCCCTGCACCCCC
>CAJQZJ010034231.1:1722723-1733061 GCA_907164525.1 Lophiomys imhausi
CCCCCAAAGTAGGAAAGAAACTGAACCACAGAGAAGAGGTTACTGCAATGATGTGTGTGTGTACGTGGTGTGTGTGGTGGATGTATGTATGTATGTATGTATGTGAGTGTGTGTGTAGGTGTGGTATGTGTGTATATGTGGTGTGTGGTGTGATGGGTGTGTGTGGTGTGTGTATATATGTGGTATGTGTGTGTATGTATATATGTGGTATGTGTGTATATATGTGGTATGTTGTGTATGTGTGGTCTGTGTGTGGGTGGTGTGTGTGTGTGTCTCTCAGTGATGCATTCTTCCATGAGTTTAAGATACCAGGCAAAACACACTTTTCCGCAAGGATCGTGATCTTGGCTGTTAACACTTCTTGATGGTTATAATTTACAATGAATGCTCTTATTTTCATTAACTCACAGCTTGTTGTGTGTCATTATTTAGGATTTCAGAAAGTGACCTTTCTTGGGTTTCCTTCACAGTGCCACATGACACGACATAGGAAACAAGACCCATTGCTCACTGGGGCAGATATACGTAAGAACCAACAGACACCTGTTCTGTTAGGGAAAGCATTTGGCAAAGGTCAGAGCAGAGAGAAGTTATGTTAAACTGCATCTCTGGTTCTTGGGTTTATTTAATCCTATGGGACGATGTGGGCATTCTCACTCCTGACCTACAGGTTCCACCTCAGTGGCTGGATTCATTAGCTGAAATTCTGTGAATGTGAAAAAGAAACTACTGATGAGATTCACACATCTGAAAAATATTAAATTATTTAACACTCTACAACACCGTTTCTTTCTTCCTTTCTCTCTCTCTCTTTTTTTTAAATGGTGGGAGGAATTGAACACCAGGGCTTTGCACCAGCACCTACTGCTAAGCCACAGCCAGCCCCAATGTCTGAATTCCTAAAATGTGTGTTTCTAGGGGTATGTGATGTGTATCAGGAACCAGCAAGTAAAGCCCCTTAAAACTGGTTGTTTCTTGAGATGACTCAGAGGTTAAGAGCACTGACTGTTCTTCCAGAGGTTCCGAGTTCAATTCCCAGCAACCACATGGTGGCTCACAACCATCTATAATGAGATCTGGTGCCCTCTTCTGGTGTGCAGGCAGAACACTGTATACATAAATAAATGAAATCTAAAAAACAAACAAATCACCCAAAGTTTTGCCAGGCATTGTGGTGCACACCTTTAATCCCAGCACTCTGGAGGCAGAGGCAGGTGGATCTCTGACTTCAAGTCCAGCCTGATCTACAAAGCAAGTTCCAGGACAGCCAGGGCTACTACACAGAGAAACCCTGTCTCACAAAAACACAACCACCACCAGCAGCTGTTCTTCCTGAGGACCTGGGTTCAATCTCCTGTACCCCAACCATGTACATCTCCAGTTCCAGGGGATCTAACACCCTCTTCTGGCCTATGTGGGCACACACATACACGTAAATAAGTAACACAAATCTTTCTTTAGAAGATTGTGTCCACTCATAAATCTCAACATTTTTAGTTTACTCTGTTGTAGTTTGGCTAAAGAATTACATTAAGCTGATAAACCAACAGCTGCTCAGATGTCACATGGCCTGTGGTTGCAAGCCTTATGGGTGACAACAGGAACTAGGACTTGTTACTCAGCTAGCCACAGATTAGCAAGGGAAAGGCTACACCCATGTACCGTCCTACTTCTTCCCCAAATGTCACCCATCTTTAGGGACAGGCTGAGGGTCTCCTCATGACTTAGCAGTTCCCCCAAGGCTCCTGACGCATATGGCAGGGTCCGTCCCAGCAGCAGCTCACCCCCCCGTGCACACGGGGCTGGGTGGTAAGTGAGCAAATGGCAAACCTGGGAGTGATGCTTACAAAACAGAGCCGGTGCTCTCAGTAAAGAACACGCTGCCTGGAGGATGCTGTGAGCTTGCTTGACTTTCGGAATGAATGTGCAATTGGGGCTGTGCTTTTCCTGGTGTTCTTACGCTAGGTCAGCTCCAACAAAACCAAGAGCTTAGGTCAGGGGAGTCCAAATCCAATGGCTCCAACTTAACTCGGGGCAAGGCCACTCTGGAGGATCTCATGGTCCTCTCTGAGTTTGGGCACACCGGAGTAGTACAAGGACTGGACCCCCCCCCCCCAGTTGAGTCTCCTGGGCCGCCTACATTGTTAGATGTACAATACTCTGAAAGCTACACCACTGAACCATGTAGGTAATGGGGAAGATTCTCTGATTGCCCTCAGCAAGTGAGATGTCCCTGCTGCCACAAGGACAGGGCACATAGCCTCCAATGCTGCCCAGTGTGTCCCGCAGTCTGCAGTAGGGACAGGATCATGGGTGCACAGGGAGCTTCCTAAGCTGGGAACACTACACCACTACATGCACTTTAGATCTCAAGAGGGAAGACAGTGCTAACCACATCCTAGCCCTAGTCACTGGTTCCTTCTGGGGTGCACATTAGGCCCCCGGGGTTTCTTTCCTATCCTACTCTGAGATACACCACAGCCAAGTCAGGGATTCCTTTCAGAGGAGGGCTGGATGACCCAGACTCCTGCCACTCAGCCCCCAGCTGCCCCACAGTGAGGGAGCCCAGGGTGTTCCTGACTCATATGTCAGGTCACAGTAAGTAAGGAAAAAGGAAGGATTTAAAAACCTACCACTGCTGGAAAGTTACACTCAGCATGTGTTCTGACCACCCCACTCCCTCCACTCTCCCTATTTCCAATTCTCCGTGTGTGTATGTGTGTGTGTGTGTGTGTGTGTGTGTGTGTGTGTGTGTGTGTATATACATACATCTGTACTTTCATGGCCTGCGTGTTCACAAGAGCCAGCGTGGAGACAGCTTGTCCTCTGACAGGCAGTGGTGACAACACAGACAGACATGACCCAGCACCATTCAGCAGTGAAAGAATGCCCACCCACGTAAACGGCACCTCAAATCTAAACAGTCATCCTGAACACACAACAGCCTGCCTCCCTGGACCGGGAAAGGAGACACTCTCTCTGGAGCCAGGAGGAACTTTCTAGAATGATGGAAACAGTCTCTCAATGGGCCATTGGATATGTGGAGAAGTTAGTTAGCATCTGTCAGAACCCATGAGCCAGGAACCTGGAGATGTGTTAACTGGGTCATGACTGACCCTCAGTGTCTCCTGAGGAGGGGACCAGGATGGCCAGCCCCATGCCATCACCATCATGGATGGCATGAGCCTCGGAAACATACCGAATGCTGTGAAGTGAAAAGTGCTTTCAAGCTATGAGCAGAGTAGCCTGTCTTGGGACTTCCCTGTCTCTGAGACAGGCTTGTTTCCAGAGCTCCATCCAGTGGCCGTCGATGGACTTGCCGTTGGTGCCATTGGACTTCAAGCCTCCACAGGCTGTACAAGCCAGGTGCAGGAGGCAGGTGCCAGAAAAGGCAATCGCTATCAGACAGTGAGGCTCTCACCCCAAGCAGACAGTGTTGGCACCGGCTAAGCATCTGAGCAATCCCGCTGATGTACCTCCACTACAGTCCAGATTTACATGGAGAAACGTCCTGATTTCTAGACTTTCTGAGCGTCAAGTTGGGCTCCTACACAACACTACCAAGATCCTTAGCATATGTGGGTCTGGGGATGATGGAGCTTTCAGAGTTTTCAGAGGGATGAAGACTCTGTCACTGGCCATTCCTTCCCTCTGCTGTGGAGGATACTTGCAGTCAGGGCTGCTCTCTGGAAGCCCAGAAGGCCCGTCACAATCTGCTGAAGCCTTGGAGGCAGGCCCTTGGCATCCTAGCCAGCAGGGGAAAAGACCCCACGTGCTCCAGTGGCAACGTGCGGCTGGTCAGTGTGCAGGCATACGGGTGGACTGATGACCACGGTGTGGGGCTCGCAGGTCACACTTGCCATGGCAGACACTGCAGTGAATGTGGGGGACATAGGCACAGCCCTGTTACACAGCAGTCCCACTGCAGGGGGCTTATGAGACTGAGGACACAGGCTTCACTCTCAGTGGCTTCTTAGGAGGAGTCTGTCTTGTGAACCTGGCACTCTGTCAGGTGTCCCTAGTTTCCCCTTCACTGTGTCTTCAGGAAAGCCCAAGCGTCCTGGCCCCACTAAGTGAGGCCCTACTAGATTATTTAGCTATGGGTTCTCAAGTCCTGGGTATGAGGTGCAAGCAGCTGGGAGAATAGGAATCTTAGGTCTTAACGGATCCCTGACGCTTTCTTGGTCACCCACAAATACAGGTTGAGGTCTGAAGCTCTGGAAGACAACAGGCAACCCTGAGGCCACAGGAAACCCTGCTTTGACTATTACCAAGCCCAACGTGATAGTTCATATCAACTTGATAGATATTAGGATGCAGCAATGAAACAGTAGCTGATACAGTCCACCCAGCACGGCAGGGGCCGGGCTGCAACTACACACGTTCACACAAACATGCAGCCCCAATGCAGCTCTCAGCACAGTGAGCTGGGGGTGGTGACAAGTAGCCACAGGTGCAGACGCAACTCAGGATGGTGCCTGCCCAGGGCTCAGCATGTTTGGGTCACACCGTGGCTTCACCCTGAGATTCCCTCTATCTGACTCAGGCTGCACAGCTAGTGCGGCCGAGTGTTAGAGCCCCTCAGCCCACAGCCAGGAAGGGAGGTGGAGAGCCGAAATGTCACACAGGACCCCCAAGGCCTGTCACTAAGGAGGAGGCAATGGCGAAGGGTGATATCCTAGTCAGGGTTGTTATTGCTGTGAAGATACACCATGACCAAAAGACAGCTGGGGAGAAAAGGGTTTGTTTGTTTTGTAGTTCCACATCATTGTTCATCACTGAAGGAAGGACAGGAACTCACACAAGGCAGGAACCTGGAGGCAGGAGTTCATGCAGAGGCCACAGAGGGGTGCTGCTTACTGGTTGGCTCTCCATGGCTTGCTCAGCTTGCCTTCTTATAGGACCCAAGACCACCGCCACCCTCAATGGTTTGGGCCCTCCCATCAATTACGAATTAAGGAAATGTTCTACAGGCCTGTTTACAGTCCGGTCTTCTGGAGCCCTTTTCCCGATTGTGGTCCCCTTCTCTCAGATGACCTAAGCCTGTGTCAAAGCTGACATAAAATCAGCTCTCACAGGTGGAGTGGCAAGATGAGCCTGAGGCTCCAAGCTCAGTACAAGGTGAACAGAACCTGCATAGGCTCTTAGGGCTGGGGAAATGGTCGGCAAAGCACCTGCCTTTCAAGCAGGAGGATTCCAGATCCAACATAAAAATACCAGGTGTGGTAGTGGGCTTCCCAATCACAGGGCTGTGGAGAGAGTTAGATCCCTGGGGCTCACTGACCAACCAGCCCAGCGTAATTGGTGAGGTCCAGGCCAATGAAAGACCCTGCCTCAAAGAAGTGGGTGGAACTCCTGAAGTTGACTGGTCTCCATGCACGTGGGCACCACTACCACCACCCCATCCCATCTTAAGTAATCCAAAAACCTGGACAAGATTTCTAGGAAAATTCAGAGTCCCACAGGGAAGCTGCACGTCCTTGGCAGACCACACCATCCTGTGACAGGAAGCCAGGCAGAGGAACCAAGTGTGATGTCAACAGCACCCGGGAGCTGCCTCAAGCTCCCCACTGGCCTCAGCAGTGACATTAGGGAAGACTGAAAAACTACAACATAGTGGATCAGAAACCAAGAATCACCCAGGACTCCACAGAGATGTGCACTCATTAGATGTCAAGGGACAAAGAAAAGAGGGTGACAATGGACGAGCCACAGGAGGGATGTGGCAGTGGGCACTCCAAATAGTTAAGGAAAGAGCTGGCATGATGGTCCTCTGAGAGGCTGAGGCAGGAAGATGGGAAGTTCCAGGCCAGCCTGGGATACCCTGCTTCAAACAAACAAGCCAACAAATCAAGCTGGGCGGTGGTGCATGGCTTTCAACCCAGCACTCAGGAGTAGTGGCAGGAGGACTGGGAGTTGAATGTTACAGAGAGTCAGATGTGAGCCTCAAATCTGTCCCAAAATTCCTAAGAGGGACCTGCAGCTGTCACTACATAGCCAGCCAGGTGATCACTTGGCATCATGTTGGGGACACAACACAATGTAGCCAACACTTCCTTCGGGGATCCTCAGCAGGCTCAGTCTACAGCATCTGGCGGGAAAGCCACAGTGGCCCGGGACAGCCCCAGGCCCAGCCTCCCCAGACTGACTAACTACACTCGGCAAGGACTAGCTCCAGGTACACAAGATACGGAATAGCTTGTGGTCCCAAGTGTGGGCCAAAAGATCCTGTTAGGCAGTGTGCCCATGTCACTGTAAGTGAGGAAAGAAGCCAGATGAAGAGCATAGGCGGGGTGGAGGTGGGAAGCAGACAAGGAGCCAAGCCCAGCACAGGGAGGATGTATGTCCCTGTCCCATAACAGAAGCACCAGGCACAGAGCCCTGTGTCACCCAGCATAAGCCAAGCCCGGAAACACACCAGCCTTTCAATCCCGGTCCTAATTCCAGAACTCATCATGGAAAAAGTTTCGTACAGGTCGTTCTGTGAACTTGTCCTCCTGGCCCCTGGGCTGCCACATCGGAAGACCAAAGTCACAGGAGTCATTGGCCCTCACCCTGGCCAACATGACACAATACGATAAGATGACCCTTCATCCCCCTGTGCAGCCTCTGGACCACATACTGAATTCCTTCCATAGAATGCCCCACTCCCAATATGCCAACACCAGATAACCATCAACTTTCTAAACTGCAGTGTAAGGCACTGGAGAAGGGCAAAAGGGGGTCTCTTAGAGCTGCTACCTCCTAAAAGGCATGTATGTTTGCCACTACTCTCCAGACTTTCAGGGAAAAGTGGCAGCAAGTGTGTTCTGGAGGAGATACCCACAAAGACGCTCAGACATATGGTATCCAGCCCATCCCTGTACCCCCAAGAGACCAACAGGTAGTGGGGTTCAGAGGGGTTCAGGTGAGCCACCAACCAGCTAGAAGATTTGACAGTGTTCCTACTTGAGCCTGGTGATGGTGCCCAGCCTTGTACATGTGCCCCACATAACCAAACAGCAGTTTTATAACACAACCCTCCAATAAAGCTGTGCTCAAAATGTAAACATGTGGCAGTTGAGAGGGTCAGGAAAGTCACCGCTGTTGACACGGTATAAAGTGACACCGAGGAGCCCCATCTTCTTTCTGTCCCTGAGCTCTGTCTCTACTGAAGTGGAATCCTAAGGCGTGTGGTCTTTGTGTCCCGCTCTCCCACTGAGTGTGATATCTCCAAGACCACCCCCGTATTGCTGTGTGTCAGAATCTGATATCTCCTCATGCTGAATGACATCTGGCTGTACAGACAGACACACGGCTGTGCTGTTCTGCTTGTGTCCACCAACTGGGTGTGTGAATGAATGGCCTGCTATGGGTCTTTGTGGGAAGGAGGGCCATCCAGTGAGCCACCCCAGCCCCCTAGATCCCAGTGCAGTACAGGGGACCTGCAGCTCTGCAGACAGAGAAGCCTGAGGATCCCCTGCTGCCCAGACCATCTGTGGCCTGTGGCCATGTGATCACAGCACAAGTGACATCAAAGTGTATCTTTGCTGGGCGCAGTGGCGCACATCTTTTATTCCAGCTCCCAGGAGGTAGAGACAGGCTGATCTCTCTGAGTTTGACGCCAATCTGATCTACATGGTGAGTTCCAGTGCAGCCAGGGCTTCATAGTGAGACTCTGTCTCAAAAACAAAAACAACCAACTAAACAAACAAACCCAAGGTGTATACTCAAAGGAGGGGACAGCGAGCAAGGCAGCCGCCACGCTCATTGCAAGCTCAGTTGGGGAAATGAACAAATGATGGGAGGCGAAGGCGATTATGGGGGCAGCCAAACCCCCCATATGGCAGGGAACCACACTCTGGCAGGGGGCAAAGAGAGAAGGAAGCCACGCCCACCCATGCCCCTTCCCTCCTTCCCACCCAGCACAGACCCTGCCCTTGGTATTGAGGGCTCCTGGTGGGGCAGGGCTGTGGGCTGTGCGGGCCCTGAGCACAGTAGCACAAGCATGCAACCTGGGGGCCACGTCTTCCTGAATTCTGAATTCCCACGGCAGCATGTGCACGCAATCCAGGGGCCACCTCTTGAATGCTTGTGGCAGCATGAGGATGCAATCCAGGGCCATATCTCCTTGAATTCTATTACCAGGTCAGAGCAAAAAGTTCAGACCAGCATTTTGGGGCTGACAGCCTACATCCAGGCAATCACAAGCTTAGGCAGGGGTCACAAACTGAAGAAATCCTTGTGACAACGAGGAAGTGGTCACTGAGCTAGGATGGAAGTCTGACTAGGAAGTGGCTCATGCCTGGGGACCTGCAACACCCATGGGAACCACAGTTTACCCAAAACACCAGACACCACTAACTTTCCTTTGTCACAACTTTGGGGATACCAGGTCACTCACAAGCCAAGCTGAGCACAGGCGCTACCATCACCCATTTCACAGGAGGAAACGAAGGTCTGGAGATGGCAGTCATACAACAGTGAAAACAAAAAGAGGGGACCCTCAGCAGTTCTGTCCAGCCACACACAAAAGCCGGGGTTGCCCTATGCCTGTGTGTTCACCTAAGGATCCACTTGGGTCAGGCAGGAAGCATCAGGATCTGAGGACACGCAGGGTCATCGTCCTAAAGGGTAGAGGCTTGGGGACAGGCATCTATACCGTGCAGCCTACTCTGCAGTCTCCGTGAGGTTCCAGTGCCTGAGCTGTCCAGAATGAGGCAAGCTGGCCACTGCCTCCCTTGGGCTCAAGCCGAGCTCATGGGCCTCTAGTCCCACGCCTGTCCCCAGGGGCTCCTCCCGTTGGGCCAAGAGGTGCTACCAAGCACCTCTCTGTGACAAGAAGACGGCTCCAGAAGTCTGACAACACAGGGTTATCCCTTCACCAGGGGACAGGGTGTATGACATGCAGGGGGGACAGCAGCGGGCTTCAGAGAAATCTGTACTTCCCTTACCAGCAGGAAGTCAGAATATGGAAAGGAGGGGGTTATTGACCTCAGGGTCCCCACCCTACCTCCATGCTCTGCCCAGTCTGCAGGAGATGGCCTAGGCACTTGCACAGTGAGACAGAGGAGGCTGGACAGAGAGCCCACATGCCTCTCCTGGCAGCATCCTACCATGGAGGCCCTGAGATGAGCCAGCGGTCACTCAGGGACTATTCTTAGGAATGATACAATAGGGTTTTGCCGAACTGTCAAAGGCCAATAGGAAGGACACAGCCAGTGGTCACACTGAGAACTGGAGTCACATACGGAAGTACCAGAGGTTGCCCCAAGACAAAGCAGTGGAGAGTGGCCCTTTGAGGCCTCACCAGCCTTGGAGTGTATGAGCTGAATCATACCATAGTGAACTCGTGGCCAGGGAGGGAACACACAGGAGGTTTTCACAGCGACGTGGGTTGACAGCGCCTTCACCACACATCAGGCAGGAAGGGGCAAAGGGAGGGTGAAGTGACTGCCCTGGGGGGGGGGGGGGCAGGCACTGGGATGAGGCCTCAGCCATTGAGGCCTCAGCCATTAGGGCCTCCTCAGACTTTTTTCCACTCAGTTCTTTCTCCGTGGGGCAGTATCTGGCACCCAGGGCTGAAAGTACATTCAGGCTCAAGAGGAGTCCAGGTCCTCAGTTAATGGTTTTCTAACCACCCCCTCAAGTCAGACAGCAGTGGGCAACACAGGGACTACCCAGAGGCCTGAGCACAGCGCTAGGAAGGTTCTCCCATGGCACTGAGGAGTCTGAAGGAAGCGCCTGAACCCAGTACCACACGGCAGCTTGGGACTGATGCCACGTGAACAGCCCGCAACGCTGTAAAAGCATGCATGCAGGGGTGGGGGTGCAGGTGAAGACCACTGCATTTTAAAATTTTAAAGCAGTTTCCAAGACTGTTTACCTCCATCCGGCTGGGGCTCTCCCTTCAGAACCTGGCACCTCTGCTCAGGACTCCTCCCAGCCAGCATCACGGAATCCTGAGCAAGACCCAGTGGAAAGGACGCTGGACACCAGCAAGCCAAGGTCCAGTCACAGCCCCACTCCATGCAACCCCAAGGTGCAGCTCTGGCCATTGGTATGCAGGGTAGTGAGAGGTGTCACCTGTCATCCAAACTGGAGTGTCCATTGTCCTGAGTCACCCTTTGTCAGGGACGGATGGGTGAGACCCTCATCAATGTGGCAAGGTTCCAGATGCTGGTTTGCTCTGGGTTGGGAGGACTTTTCCTTGCGGGGTGGAGCTCCAGCTCCTATTTTCGGTTGCAAATGTCTTTGCCTTCAGGGAGGGACCTTCCGCAAGTGGCCAGCTCACTTCTGCAAGAAAGCTCTGGAAACCCTCAGACTCTCTCTCTCTCTCTCTCTCTCTCTCTCTCTCTC